>OV050030.1:197313428-197913428 GCA_920105625.2 Clusia tigrina
TATGTTAGTTCTTTAAGTAGAATAGAATTTTAAATAAATAAAAAACTATAAAAATACAAAATTGTTAGAATAAATTTCTGTTGACGAACCCTGGACACCGCTAAATATACCCCAGCGTAAGTAAGTTCGTTACAAGTTTAAATTGATAAGAGAAATAAATTGTCACAAAATTTCAAGGTTTTATGACGCTCGAGTAAAAAGTTACAAGTATTTGAATGTTGCAAACTCTGAAAGGTGTAGTAAGCACTGTATAGAAGTTTGGGCCATCTGAAGTTTTATCAATGTTTCATTTTGGACTCAAGAGTAGCATAGCTATGACCGATGGCTTAAATTGACAAGAGGCACGATTGTCACAAACTTTCAAGGTTTTATTACGCTCCAGGCAGAAGTTAGAAACATTTGCATGTTGCAAACTTTGAAAGGTGTAGTAAGCACTGTATAGAAGTTAGGGCCTTCAGAAGTTTTATCAGAGTATCATTTAGGACTCAAGGGTAGCATAGCTATTACCGATAGTTTAAATTGACAAGAGGCACGAGTAATTCATTATCACCCATTTTGAAAGTTTTATATGGCCCTGTTAGAATTTACAAGCATTTGAATGTTGCAAACTTGTAGAAGCTAGGGCCATCTGAAGTTTTATCAGTGTTTCATTTTGGACTCAATGGTAGCATAGCTATGACCGATTGTTTAAATTGATAAGAGAAGTTAATTGTCACAGAATTTCAATGTTTTATGACGCTCGAGTAAAAATTACAAGTATTTGAATGTTGCAAACTTTGATAGGTGTAGAACGCACCTTATAGAATATAGGGCCATTTAAAGATTTACCAGAGTTTCCTTTTGGACTCAAGGGTAGCATAGCTATGACCGATATTTTAAATTGCCAAGAGGCAAGGGTACTTTATTTAAAAAATTTCAAGGTTTTATAAGGCTATAGTTAAAAATTACAAGCATTTGAATGTTGCAAACTTTGAAAGGTGTAGGGCACACCGGACAGAAATTAGGGCCATTGAAAGTATAATCAGTGTTTCATTTTGGACTCAAGGGTAGCATAGTTATGACCGAAAGCTAAATTGACCAGAGAAACAATTACTTCATTGCCACGAAATTTCAAGGTTTTATGAGCCTCCAGGCAGAAGCTAGATGCATTTGAATGTTGAAAACTTTGAAAGGTGTAGTAAGCACTGTATAGAAGTTAGGGCCTTCTGGAGTTTTATCAGAGTTTCATTTTGGAATCAAGGGTAGCATAGCCATGACCGATAGTTTAAATTGCCAAAAGGCACGGGTACTTTATTTCAAAAATTTCAAGGTTTTATAACGCTCTAGTTAAAAATTACAAGCATTTGAATGTTGCAAACTTTGATAGGTGTAGAGCACACCGTACAGAAGTAAGGGCCATTGGAAGTTTTATCATTTTTTCAATTTGGACTCAAGAGCAGCATAGGTATGACCGACAGCTTAACTTGACAAGAGGCACGAGTACTTCATTGTCACCAAATTTCAAGATTTTATAACGCTCCACTTAGAGTTTACAAGCATTTGAATGTTGCAAACTTTGAAAGGTTTAGTAAGCACTGTATAGAAGTTAGGGCCATCTGAAGTTTTATCAGTGTGTCATGTTGGACTCAAGGGTAGCATAGTTATTACAGATGGCTTAAATTGACAAGAGGAACAAGTACTTTATTGTCTCAAAATTTCGATGTTCTATTACGCTCCAGGTAGAAGTTAGAAGCATTTGAATGTTGCAAACTTTGAAAGGTGTTGTAAGCACTGTATAGAAGTTAGGGCCTTCTGAAGTTTTATCAGAGTTTCATTTTGAACTCAAGGATAGCATAGCTATGACCGACAGCTAAAATTGACAAGAAGCACGAGAGCTTCATATTCACCAATTTTGAAGATTTTATAACACTCCAGTTAGAATTTACAAGAATTTGAATGTTGCAAACTTTGAAAGGTGTAGTAAGCACTATATAGAAATTAGGGCCATTGGAAGTTTTATCATTGTTTCAACTTGGACTCAAGGGTAGCATAGCTATGACCGATAGCTAAATTGACAAGAGACACAATTACTTCATTGTCACAAAATTTGAAGGTTTTATAACCCTCCAGTTAGAATTTACAAGCATTTGAATGTTGCAAACTTTGAAAGGCGTAGTAAGCACTGTATAGAAGTTTGTGCTATCTTAAATTTTATCAGTGTTTCATTTTGAACTCAAGGGTAGCATAGCTATGACCGATAGTTTGTGAGAACGTAAATTCTCAAAACGCTATTATTTACGATTCCACATTGACTGCGTCGCCAACAACAAAACCAAATTTGAATAAGCAATGGACCTCACACGACGTCGATTGTTCTAGAAGAATGTAATTTATTACACTTATTACGAAGCAATCGGCAAAATCCACCCCTAATATGATCGACGCCCATGACATCATCAACAACAGCAACAGAGCGTGCAACAACAGACAATGCTACGTGCTTGACAACAAGCGGAATTCTGCATCGGAAGTGACGGGTGCGTTTAAATCGAATTGGTAAAACAACAGAACTTTCTAAAAGCTTTGCTGCTGAAGCTTGGCTATAAAAGCAGCAGCAACGGAGCAACTGGTCTCTTTCTTCGATACCGACACCTCGAGACAACACCAGCGAAGACCTTAGCTCCAGAGAACACTTAGGGAACTTGACGCAGACAGAACAGTGGTTTAAGGTTTTTACCGATCCACTGGGACATAAACTAACGCAGACAGAACAGTGGTTTAAGGTTTTTACCGACTCCACTGGGACATTACAGAACAAAGTCAGAACAGTGGTTTAATGTTTTTACCGATTCCACTGGGACATAAACTAACGCAGACAGAACAGTGGTTTAAGGTTTTTACCGACTCCACTGGGACACTAGAGAACAAAGACAGAATAGTGGTTTAAGGTTTTTAACGATTCCACTGGGACATAAACTAATGCAGAGAGAACAGTGGTTTAAGGTTTTTACCGACTCCACTGGGACACTAGAGAACAAAAATAGAACAGTGGTTTGAGGTTTTTACCGACTCCAATGGGACACTAGACACTACGCTAGCTATATACATTAATTACTGAGGGAAACTATATGTTAGTTCTTTAAGTAGAATAGAATTTTAAATAAATAAAAAACTATAAAAATACAAAATTGTTAGAATAAATTTCTGTTGACGAACCCTGGACACCGCTAAATATACCCCAGCGTAAGTAAGTTCGTTACAAGTTTAAATTGATAAGAGAAATAAATTGTCACAAAATTTCAAGGTTTTATGACGCTCGAGTAAAAAGTTACAAGTATTTGAATGTTGCAAACTCTGAAAGGTGTAGTAAGCACTGTATAGAAGTTTGGGCCATCTGAAGTTTTATCAATGTTTCATTTTGGACTCAAGAGTAGCATAGCTATGACCGATGGCTTAAATTGACAAGAGGCACGATTGTCACAAACTTTCAAGGTTTTATTACGCTCCAGGCAGAAGTTAGAAACATTTGCATGTTGCAAACTTTGAAAGGTGTAGTAAGCACTGTATAGAAGTTAGGGCCTTCAGAAGTTTTATCAGAGTATCATTTAGGACTCAAGGGTAGCATAGCTATTACCGATAGTTTAAATTGGCAAGAGGCACGAGTAATTCATTATCACCCATTTTGAAAGTTTTATATGGCCCTGTTAGAATTTACAAGCATTTGAATGTTGCAAACTTGTAGAAGCTAGGGCCATCTGAAGTTTTATCAGTGTTTCATTTTGGACTCAATGGTAGCATAGCTATGACCGATTGTTTAAATTGATAAGAGAAGTTAATTGTCACAGAATTTCAATGTTTTATGACGCTCGAGTAAAAATTACAAGTATTTGAATGTTGCAAACTTTGATAGGTGTAGAACGCACCTTATAGAATATAGGGCCATTTAAAGATTTACCAGAGTTTCCTTTTGGACTCAAGGGTAGCATAGCTATGACCGATATTTTAAATTGCCAAGGAGCAAGGGTACTTTATTTAAAATATTTCAAGGTTTTATAACGCTATAGTTAAAAATTACAAGCATTTGAATGTTGCAAACTCTGAAAGGTGTAGAGCCCACCGGACAGAAGTTAGGGCCATTGAATGTTTTGTCAGTGTTTCATTTTGGACTCAAGGGTAGCATAGCTATGAACGATAGCTAACTTGACAAGAGGCACAATTACTTCATTGTCACAAAATTTGAAGGTTTAATAACCCTCCAGTTAGAATCTACAAGCATTTGAATGTTGCAAACTTTGAAAGGTGTAGCAAGCACTGTATAGAAGGTAGGGTCATTGAAAGTTTTATCAGTGTTTCATTTTGGACTCAAGGGTAGCATAGCTATGACCGATAGCTAAATTGACAAGAGGCACAATTACTTCATTGTCACAAAATTTCGAGGTTCTATTACGCTCCAGGTAGAAGTTAGACGCATTTGAATGTTGCAAACTTTCAAAGGTGTAGTAAGTACTGTATAGAAGTTAGGGCGTTCTGAAGTTTTATCAGAGTTTCATTTTGGACTCAAGGGTAGCATAGCTATGACCAACAGCTAAAATTTACAAGAAACACGAGTACTTCATATTCAACAAATTTGAAGGTTTTATAACGCTCCAGTTAGAATTTGCAAGCATTTGAATGTTGAAAACTTTGAAAGGTTTAGTAAGCACTGTATATAAGTGAGGGTCATCTGAAGTCCTATCAGTGTTTCATTTTGGACTCAAGGGTAGCATAGCTATGACCGATAGCTTAAATTGACAAGAGGCACGTGTACTTCATTGTCACAAAATTTCAAGGTTTTATGACGCTCCAGGCACAAGTTAGAAGCCTTTGAATGTTGCAAACTTTGAGAGATGTAGTAAGCACTGTACAGAAGTTAGGGGCTTCTGGAGTTTTATCAGAGTTTTTTTTTGGACTCAAGGGTAGAATAGATATGACCGATAGCTTAAATTGACAAGAAGCACGAGTACTTCATTGTCACATAATTTGAAGACTCCAGTTAGAATTTACACGCATTTGAATGTTTGAATAGCTTAAAGTGACAAGAAGCACGAGTACTTCATTGTCACCTAATTTGAACACTCCAGTTAGAATTTACAGTCATTTGAATGTTGCAAACTTTGAAAGATGTAGTAAGCACTCTATAGAAGTTAGGGTGATCTGAAATTTTATTAGTGTTTCATTTCGGACTCAAGGGTAGCATAGCTATGACCGATAGCTTATACTGACAAGAGGCACGAATACTTCATTGTCACCAAATTTCAAGGTATTATGACGGTCCAGTTAGAAGTTAGAAGCATTTGAACGGTGCAAGCTTTGATAGGTGTAGTACGCACCGTACAGAAGTTAGGGCCATTTGAAGATTTATCAGTGTTGCATTGTGGACTCAAGGGTAGCATAGCTATGACCGATAGCTTAAATTGACAAGAGGCACGAGTACTTCATTGTCACAAATTTTCAAGGTTTTATAAAGCTCCAGCTAGAATTTACAAGCATTTGAATGTTGCAAACTTTGAAATGTGTAGTAAGCACTGTATAGAAGTTAGGGCCATCTGAAGTTTTATCAAAGTTTCATTTAGGGTAGCATAGATATGACCGATAGCTTAAATTGATAAGAAGCACGAGTACTGCATTGTGATAAAATTAAAGTTTTTATGCCGCTCCAGTAAAAAGTTAGAAGCATTTGAATGTTGCATACTTTGATAGGTGTAGGGCACACCGTACAAAAATTAGGGCCATTTGAAGTTTTGTCAGTTTTTCATTGTGGACTCATGGGTAGAATAGCTATGACTGATGTTTAAATTGACAAGAGGCACGAGTACTTCATTGTCACAAAATTTAGAGGTTTTATGACGCTCCAGTAAAAAGTTAGAAGCATTTGAGTGTTGCATACTTTGATACTTGTAGGGCACACCGTACAAAAGTTAGGGCCATTTGAAGTTTTATCAGTGTTTCATTTTGGACACAAGGGTAGAATAGCTATGTCTGATGCTTAAACTGACAAGTGGCACGAGTACTTCATTGTCACAAAATTTGAAGATTCTATGACGCTCCAGTAACAAGTTACAAGCATTTGAATGTTCCAACTTTGATAGATGTAGTATGCACCCTATACCAGCTAAGGCCATTTGAATTTATATCAGAGTTTCATTTTGGAGTCAAGGGTAGCATGGCTATGACCGATAGCCTAAATAGACAAGAGACACGACTACTTCATTGTCACAAAATTTCAAGATTTTATGACTCTCCAGTTAGAGGTTAGAAGCATTTGAATATTGCAAACTTTGATAGGTGTAGAGCACACCGGACAGAAGTTAACCCATTTGAAGATTTATCAGTGTTTCATTGTGGACTCAAGGGTAGCATAGCTTTAACCGATGGCTTAAATTGACAGGAGGCACGGGTACTTTATTTCAAAAGTTTCAAGGTTATATGACGCTCCAGTAAAAAGTTACAAGCACTTGAATGTTGCAAACTTTGATAGGTGTAGTACGCACCGTACATAAATTAGGGCCATTTGAAGCTTTATCCGTCATTCATTTTGTTGTCAAGGGTAGAACAGCTTTGACTGATGCTTAAATTGACAAGAGGCACGAGTACTTCACTGTCACAAAATTTCAAGATTTTATGACGATCCAGTAAAAATTTACAACCATTTGAATGTTGCAAACTTTGATAGATGTAGTATGCACCGTATACAATTTAGGGATATTTGAATTTTTCTCAGAGTTTCATTTTGGACTCAAGGGTACCATAGCTATGACCGATAGGTTAGATTAACAAGAAGCACGAGTACTTCATTGTCACCAAATTTTAAGGTTTTATAATGCTCCGGTTAGAATTTGCAAGCATTTGAATGTTGCAAACTTTTAAAGGTTTAGTAAGCACTGTATATAAGTGAGGGCCTTCTGAAGATTTATCAGAGTTTCATTTTGGACTCAAGGGTAGCATAGCTAGAACCGATAGCCAAAATTGACAAGAAGCACGAGCACTTCATTGTCCTCAAATTTTAAGATTTTTTAATGCTCCAGTTAGAATTTACAAGCATTTGAATATTGCAAACTTTGAAAGGTGTAGTAAGCACTATATAGAAATTAGGGCCATCTGAAGTTTTATCAGTGTTTCATTTTGGACTCAAGTGTAGCATAGCTATGACCGATAGCTTAAATTGGCAAGAGGCACGAGACTTCATTGTCACCAAATTTGAAAGTTTTATAATGCTCCAGTTAGAATTTAAAAGCATTTGAATGTTGCAAAATTTGAAAGCACTGTATAGAAGTTAGGGCCATCTTATGTTTTATCAGTGTTACATTTTGGACTCAAGGGTAGCATAGCTATGACCGATAGCTTAAATTGACAAGAGGCACGAGTACTTCATTGTCACCAAATTTTAAGGTTTTATAATGTTCCGGTTAGAATTTGCAAGCATTTGAATGTTGCACACTTTGAAAGGTGTAGTAAGCAGTGTATAGAAGTTAGGGCCATCTGAAGTTTTATCAGTGTTTCATTTTAGACTCAGGGTAGCATAGATATGTCCGATAGCTTAAATTGATAAGAAGCACGAGTACTTCATTGTGACAAAATTTCAAGGTTTTAAGACGCTCCAGTTGGAAGTTAGAAGCATTTGAATGTTGCATACTTTGATAGGTGTAGGGCACACCGTAAAAAAATTAGGGCCATTTGAGGTTTTAACCGTCTTTCATTTTGGACTCAAGGATAAAAACAGCTATGAATGATAGCTTTAATTGACAAAAGGAACGAGTACTTCATAGTCAGACTGTTTCAAGGTTTAATGACTCTCCAGTAAAAAGTTACAAGCATTAGAATGTTACAAAATTTGATAGGTGTAGGGCGCACCGTGCAGAAATTAGTGCCATTTGAAGTTTTATAAGTGTTTCATTTTGAACTCAAGGGTAGAATAGCTATGACTGATAGCTTAAACATACAAGAGGCACGAATACTTCATTGTCACAAAATTTAAAGGTTTTATGACACTCCAGTAAAAAGTTAGAAGCAATTTAATGTTGCATACTTTGATAGGTGTAGGGCACACCATACAAAAATTATGGCCATTTGAAGTTTTATCAGTGTTTCATTGTGGACTCAAGGGTAGAATAGCTATGACTGATAGCTTAAATTGGCAAGAGGCACGAGACTTCATTGTCACAAAATTTCAAGGTTTTATAACGCTCCGGTTAGCATTTGCAAGCATTTGAATGTTGCAAACTTTTCAAAGTTTAGTCATCACTGTATATAAGTGAGGGCCTTCTGAAGTTATATCAGAGTTTCATTTGGGACTCAAGGGTAGCATAACGAAAACCGATAGCCAAAATTGACAAGAAGCATGAGTACTTCATTGTCACCAAATTTTAAGATTTTGTAATGCTCCAGTTAGAATTTACAAGCATTTGAATATTGCAAACTTTGAAAGGTGTAGTAAGTACTATATAGAAATTAGGGCCATCTGTCTTTATCAGTGTTTCATTTTGGACTCAAGGGTAGCATAGATATGACCGATAACTTAAATTGACAAGAAGCACGTGTACTTCATTGTCACAAATTTTCAAGGTTTTATAAAGCTCCAGTTAGAATTTACAAGCATTTATATGTTGCAAACTTTGAAAGGTGTAGGGCACACCGTAAAAAAATTAGAGCCATTTGAGGTTTTAACCGTCTTTCATTTTGGACTCAAGGATAAAAACAGCTATGAATGATAGCTTTAATTGACAAAAGGAACGAGTACTTCATAGTTAGACTGCTTCAAGGTTTTATGACTCTCCAGTAAAAAGTTACAAGCATTAGAAAGTTGCAAAATTTGATAGGTGTAGGGCACACCATACAAAAATTATGGCCATTTGAAGTTTTGTCAGTGTTTCATTGTGGACTCAAGGGTAGAATAGCTATGACTGATAGCTTAAATTGGCGAGAGGCAGGAGACTTCATTGTCACCAAATTTGAAAGTTTTATAATGCTCCAGTTAGAATTTAAAAGCATTTGAATGTTGCAAACTTTGAAAGCACTGTATAGAAGTTAGGGCCATCTTAAGTTTTATCAGTGTTACATTTTGGACTCAAGGGTAGTATAGCTATGACTGATAGCTTAAATTGACAAGAGGCACGAGTACTTAATTGTCAGAAAATTTCATAGTTTTATGACGCTCCAGTAAAAAGTGACAAGCATTTGAATGTTGCAAAATTTGATAGGTGTAGGGCGCACCGTGCAGAAATTAGGGCCATTTGAAGATTTATCAGTGTTTCATTTTGGAGTCAAGGGTAGAATAGCTATGACTGATACCTTAAATTTACAAGAGTCACGAGTACTTCATTGTCACAAAATTTAGAGGTTTTATGACGCTCCAGTAAAAAGTAAGAAACATTTGATTGTTGTATACATTGATATGTGTAGGGCACACCGTACAAAAATTAGGGCCATTTGAAGTTTTATCAGTGTTTCATTTTGGACTCAAAGGTAGAATAGCTATGTCTGATACTTAAACTGACAAGTGGCACGAGTACTTCATTGTCACAAAATTTCAAGATTCTATGACGCTCCAGTAACAAGTTACAAGCATTTGAATGTTGCAAACTTTGATAGGTGTAGTACGCACAGTACAGAAGTTTGGGCCATTTGAAGATTTATTAGTGTTTTATTTTGGACTCATAGCTATGACCGATAGCTTAAATTGACAAGAGGCACGAGTAGTTCATTATCAGCAAATTTGAAGGTTTTATAACCCTCCAGTTAGAATTTACAAACAGTTGAAAGTTGCAAACTTTGAAAGGTGTAGTACGCACCGTACAGAAGTTAGGGCCATTTGAAGATTTATCAGAGTTTCATTTTGGACTCAAAGGTAGCATAGCTATGGCCGATAGCTTAAATTGACAAGAGGCACGACTACTTCATTGTCACCAAATTAAAAGCTTTATAATGCTCCATTTAGAATTTAAAAGCATTTAAATGTTGCAAACTTTGAAAGCACTGTATAGAAGTTAGGGCCATCTGAGTTTTAACAGAGTTTCTTTTTGGACTCAAGCATAGCATAGCTATAGCCGAATTGCTTAAATTGACAGGAGGCACGGGTACTTTATTCCAAGTTTCAAGGTTTTATGACGCTCCAGTAAAAAGTTACAAGCATTTGAATGTTGCAATTTTTGATAGGTGTAGTACGCACCGTACAAAAATTAGGGCCATTTGAAGTTTTATCAGTGTTTCATTTTGTTCTCAAGGGGAGAATAGCTATGACTGATGCTTAAATTGACAAGAGGCAGGAGTACTCCAATGTCACCAAATTTGAAGGTTTTATAACGCTCCAGTTAGAATTTGCAAGCATTTGAATGTTGCAAACTTTGATAGATGTAGTATGCACCGTATACAATTTAGGCATATTTGAAGTTTAATCAGAGTTTCATTTTGGACTCAAGGGTAGGATAGCTATGACCGATAGCTTAACTTGGCAAGAGGCACAAATACTTCATTGTCACCAAATTTTAAGGTTTTATAAAGCTGCAGTTAGAATTTGCAAGCATTTGAATGTTGCAAACTTTTAAAGGTTTAGTAAGCACTGTATATAAGTGAGGGTCATCTGAAGTGTTATCAGTGTTTCATTTTGGAGTCAAGGGTACCATAGCTATGACTGATAGCTTAAATTGACAAAAGGCACGAGTACGTCATTGTCACAAAATTTCAAGGTTTTATGATGCTCCAGGCAGAAGTTAGAAGCATTTTAATGTTGCAAACTTTGAAATGTGTAGTAAGCACTGTATAGAAGTTAGGGGCTTCTGGAGTTTTATCAGAGTTTCATTTTGGACTCAAGGGTAGCATAGCTATAACCGAAAGCGAAAATTGACAAGAAGCACGAGTACTTCATTGTCACCAATTTGGAAGATTTTATAATGCTCCAGTTAGCATTTACAAGCATTTGAATATTGCAAACTTTGAAAGGTGTAGTAAGTACTATATAGAAATTAGGGCCATCTGAAGTTTTATCAGTGTTTCATTTTGGACTCAAGGGTAGCATAGTTATAACCGATAGCTTAAATTGACAAGAGGCACGAGTACTTTATTGTCACAAATTTTCAAGATTTTATAAAGCCCAAGTTAGAATTTACAAGCATTTGAATGTTGCAAACTTTGAAAGGTGTAGTAAGCACTGTATAGAAGTTAGGGCCTTCTGAAGTTTTATCAGTGTTTCATTTTAGACTCAGGGTAGCATAGATATGACCGATAGCTTAAATTGATAAGAAGCACGAGTACTGCATTGTGACAAAATTTCAAGGTTTTAAGACGCTCCAGTTAGAGGTTAGAAGCATTGAATGTTGCATACTTTGATAGGTGTAGGGCACACCGTAAAAAATTAGGGCCATTTGAGGTTTTAACCGTCTTTCATTTTGGACTCAAGGGTAAAACAGCTATGACTGATAGCTTTAATTGACAAAAGGCACGAGTACTTAATTGTCAGACTGTTTCAAGCTTTTATGACTCTCCAGTAAAAAGTTACAGGCATTTGAATGTTGCAATTTTTGATAGGTGTAGGGCGCACCGTGCAGAAATTAGGGCCATTTGAAGTTTTATCAGTGTTTCATTTTGGGTCAGGGTAGAATAGCTATTTCTGATACCTTAAATTTACAAGAGGCACGAGTACTTCATTGTCACAAAATTTAGAGGTTTTATGACGCTCCAGTAAAAAGTAAGAAACATTTGATTGTTGCATACATTGATATGTGTAGGGCACACCGTACAAAAATTAGGGCCATTTGAAGTTTTATCAGTGTTTCATTTTGGACTCAAGGGTAGAATAGCTATGTCTGATACTTAAACTGACAAGTGGCACGAGTACTTCATTGTCACAAAATTTCAAGATTCTATGACGCTCCAGTAACAAGTTACAAGCATTTGAATGTTGCAAACTTTGATAGGTGTAGTACGCACAGTACAGAAGTTTGGGCCATTTGAAGATTTATTAGTGTTTTATTTTGGACTCATAGCTATGACCGATAGCTTAAATTGACAAGAGGCACGAGTAGTTCATTATCAGCAAATTTGAAGGTTTTATAACCCTCCAGTTAGAATTTACAAACAGTTGAAAGTTGCAAACTTTGAAAGGTGTAGTACGCACCGTACAGAAGTTAGGGCCATTTGAAGATTTATCAGAGTTTCATTTTGGACTCAAAGGTAGCATAGCTATGGCCGATAGCTTAAATTGACAAGAGGCACGACTACTTCATTGTCACCAAATTGAAAGCTTTATAATGCTCCATTTAGAATTTAAAAGCATTTAAATGTTGCAAACTTTGAAAGCACTGTATAGAAGTTAGGGCCATCTGAGTTTTAACAGAGTTTCTTTTTGGACTCAAGCATAGCATAGCTATAGCCGAATTGCTTAAATTGACAGGAGGCACGGGTACTTTATTCCAAGTTTCAAGGTTTTATGACGCTCCAGTAAAAAGTTACAAGCATTTGAATGTTGCAATTTTTGATAGGTGTAGTACGCACCGTACAAAAATTAGGGCCATTTGAAGTTTTATCAGTGTTTCATTTTGTTCTCAAGGGTAGAATAGCTATGACTGATGCTTAAATTGACAAGAGGCAGGAGTACTCCAATGTCACCAAATTTGAAGGTTTTATAACGCTCCAGTTAGAATTTGCAAGCATTTGAATGTTGCAAACTTTGATAGATGTAGTATGCACCGTATACAATTTAGGCATATTTGAAGTTTAATCAGAGTTTCATTTTGGACTCAAGGGTAGGATAGCTATGACCGATAGTTTAACTTGGCAAGAGGCACAAATACTTCATTGTCACCAAATTTTAAGGTTTTATAAAGCTGCAGTTAGAATTTGCAAGCATTTGAATGTTGCAAACTTTTAAAGGTTTAGTAAGCACTGTATATAAGTGAGGGTCATCTGAAGTGTTATCAGTGTTTCATTTTGGAGTCAAGGGTACCATAGCTATGACTGATAGCTTAAATTGACAAAAGGCACGAGTACGTCATTGTCACAAAATTTCAAGGTTTTATGATGCTCCAGGCAGAAGTTAGAAGCATTTTAATGTTGCAAACTTTGAAATGTGTAGTAAGCACTGTATAGAAGTTAGGGGCTTCTGGAGTTTTATCAGAGTTTCATTATGGACTCAAGGGTAGCATAGCTATAACCGAAAGCGAAAATTGACAAGAAGCACGAGTACTTCATTGTCACCAATTTGGAAGATTTTATAATGCTCCAGTTAGCATTTACAAGCATTTGAATATTGCAAACTTTGAAAGGTGTAGTAAGTACTATATAGAAATTAGGGCCATCTGAAGTTTTATCAGTGTTTCATTTTGGACTCAAGGGTAGCATAGTTATAACCGATAGCTTAAATTGACAAGAGGCACGAGTACTTTATTGTCACAAATTTTCAAGATTTTATAAAGCCCAAGTTAGAATTTACAAGCATTTGAATGTTGCAAACTTTGAAAGGTGTAGTAAGCACTGTATAGAAGTTAGGGCCTTCTGAAGTTTTATCAGTGTTTCATTTTAGACTCAGGGTAGCATAGATATGACCGATAGCTTAAATTGATAAGAAGCACGAGTACTGCATTGTGACAAAATTTCAAGGTTTTAAGACGCTCCAGTTAGAGGTTAGAAGCATTGAATGTTGCATACTTTGATAGGTGTAGGGCACACCGTAAAAAATTATATCCATTTGAGGTTTTAACCGTCTTTCATTTTGGACTCAAGGGTAAAACAGCTATGACTGATAGCTTTAATTGACAAAAGGTACGAGTACTTAATTGTCAGACTGTTTCAAGCTTTTATGACTCTCCAGTAAAAAGTTACAGGCATTTGAATGTTGCAATTTTTGATAGGTGTAGGGCGCACCGTGCAGAAATTAGGGCCATTTGAAGTTTTATCAGTGTTTCATTTTGGGTCAGGGTAGAATAGCTATTTCTGATACCTTAAATTTACAAGAGGCACGAGTACTTCATTGCCACAAAATTTAGAGGTTTTATGACGCTCCAGTAAAAAGTTAGAAGCATTTGAATGTTGCATACTTTGATAGGTGTAGGGCACTCCGTACAAAAATTAGGGCCATTTGAAGTTTTATCAGTGTTTCATTTTGGACTCAAGGGTAGAATAAAGTTAAAAAAGTTACAACCATTTGAATGTTGCAAACCTTGATAGATATAGTATGCATCGTATACAAGTTAGGGCTATTTGAAGTTTTATCAGAGTTTCATTTAGGACTCAAGGGTAGCATAGCTATGACCGATAGCTTATACTGACAAGAGGCACGAGTACTTCATTGTCACCAAATTTGAAGGTTTTATAACGCTCCAGTAAGAATTTACAAGCATTTGAATGTTGCAAACTTTGAAAGATGTAGTAAGCACTGTATAGAAGTTAGGGCCATCTGAAGTTTTATCAGTGTTTCATTTTGGACTCAAGGGCAGCATAGCTATGACCGATAGCTTATACTGACAAGAGGCACGAGACTTCATTCTCACCAAATTTGAAAGTTTTATAATGCTCCAGTTAGAATTTAAAAGCATTTGAATGTTGCAAACTTTGAAAGAAGAAGTTAGGGCCATCTGAAGTGTTTTAGAGTTTCTTTTTGGACTCAAGGGTAGCATAGCTATGACCGATAGCTTAAATTGACAAGAGGCACGAGTACTTCATTGTCTCCGAATTTGAAAGTCTTATAATGCTCCAGTTAGAATTTAAAAGCATTTGAATGTTGCAAACTTTTAAAGGTGTATAGAAGTTAGGGCCATCTGAAGTTTTATCAGAGTTTCTTTTTGAACTCAAGAGTAGCATAGCTATAACTGATGGCTTAAATTGACAGGAGGCACGGGTACTTTATTTCAAAAATTTCAAGTTTTTATAACGATGCAGTTAAAAGTTACAAGCATTTGAATGTTGCCAACTTTTATAGGTGTAGGGCACACCGTACAAAAATTAGGGCCATTTGAAGTTGTATCAGTGTTACATGACTGATAGCTTAAATTGACAAGAGGCACGAGACTTCATTCTCACCAAATTTGAAAGTTTTATAATGCTCCAGTTAGAATTTCAAAGCATTTGAATGTTGCAAACTTTGAAAGAAGAAGTTAGGGCCATCTGAAGTGTTTAAGAGTTTCTTTTTGGACTCAAGGGTAGTATAGCTATAACCGATGCCTTAAATTGACAGGAGGCTACTTTATTTCAAAAGTTTGGAGGTTTTATGACGCTCCAGTAAAAAGTTACAAGCACTTGAATGTTGCAAACTTTGATAGGTGTAGTTCGCACCGCACATAAATTAGGGCCATTTGAAGTTTAATATATATCTTTCATTTTGGACTCAATGGTAGAACAGCTATGACTGATGCTTAAATTGACAAGAGGGACGAGTACTTCATTGTCACAAAATTTCAAGATTTTATGACGCTCCAGAAAAAAGTTACAACCATTTGAATGTTGCAAACTTTGATAGATGTAGTATGCACCGGCTACAAGTGAGGGCCATTTGAAGTTTTATCAGAGTTTCATTTTGGACTCAAGGGTAGCATAGCTATGACCGATAGCTTATACTGACAAAGAGGCACGAGTACTTCATTGTCACCAAATTTTAAAGTTTTATAATGCTCCAGTTAGAATTTACAAGCATTTGAATCTTGCAAACTTTGAAAGCACTGTATAGAAGTTAGGACCATCTTAAGTTTTATCAGAGTTTTTTTTTGACTCAAGGGTAGCATAGCTATGACCGATGCTTTAAATTGACAGCAGGCTATTTTTTTTCAAAAGTTTGGAGATTTTATGACGATCCAGTAAAAAGTTACAAGCATTTGAATGTTGCAAACTTTGAAAGGTGTAGTAAGCACTGTATAGAAGTTTGGGCCATCTGAAGTTTTATCAAAGTTTCATTTTGGACTCAATGGTAGCATAACGGCTGGGAATTGTTACGACCGATTTAGTAAGGACGCCATTCTCAAAAGAACAGTTGGTTCTTATCCAGGAGACCGTTATTGACGTGATGATAGAGGTCAGCGACAATAACGAAAAGTCAGCATTTGAGGGCCTAGCACACAGAAACGTATGGTTACTGTTCCTATGCTCAAACTTGAATACGGCAACCGGGATGAGAAAACACATCGGCCTGATAAAAGGGAAGATGACACTCGTTGAGGAACAAAATTTTCCAAAAACGTATGTGGTCAGAGGCTACATCCCACAAAGCACCGAGCTGACATACGAAAAATTCTTGCGACCATTGGGGCGCAGAATTAAATGGCAGCCAAGAATTGGAAGGTGATCTAGAGGTCAACCGAAGGTGCGTCACATCACCTGGTTATTGCGGTGGACGATGAATCACTGTCTAAACTGTCACAGTGCAAGGGGAAGATAGCCTATCGCTATGGACACGTGCGTCTCATTTTAAAGAGCAACAAAGGCGCAGAGAAATCCAGCGATAGCGCAAAAGAGCAAACAACGCCGACACTAGGGAGCAGTGCTGGGGGCATGCTGGGGACTCAAGGTCCAACGAAGTGGAGGCCGACAAACCATCGACTAGCAAAGTCGCGCTAGAACGACAAAAACAAATCGCACGCGCAACAACAACAACAACAAGAAAACGCGATGCCGCAGTATGGCATGCGCCGAAAGCGCCTCAGCACCAAAAACCAAAAGCCAAGAATACACGGGTCATAGGGACCACAAAATTAAGGGTCCTAGGAATGCGAGACTCCAGAAACTCGCTGGGAAAAGCCGCCGCGAATGAGTGTGCTATTAAAGTGAATTAAAGTGCTATAGGCGAACTTGCACTATGCTAAAGGAGCATCAGCCATCCTGTGCAAGAGTTTCGCCGCCGAAGACCTATCCATGGCCTTAATACAAGATCCATGGATAATTGGGGGCCAAATCAAAGGTCTTTCAAACCAGGAATGCAAGTTGGTTTATTATCACTGTTCGCGGCCCAGAGCGGCGATTATGATTGATTATAATACTATTTTCTCATTTCAGAATTCACTAGTCAAGATCTAGTAGCCATACTTGTTGTGGATTCTCAACAGATAAGGGAGCGCAGGAAATTGTTTGTGCGTCCTCCTACTTTACAGGTGACTCCAACATTATACCTCCCGTGGAGGTGCTGGGGCTTATTGGGCACTGCCAAGGTAACGTACGCAGTACGTGATTGGCTGCGATGCAAACGCGCATCATCATGTCTGGGGATACTCGGACATCAACAACAGGGGTGAGTCTCTCTTAAGTTTTCTCTTAAGCAAAAACACAAACATATGCAATAAGGGTGCAAGGCCAACCTTTATTAACGCGGTTAAAGAAGAGGTACTAGACCTAACTCTTACCAGTCCTTACATCACCAATTTTGTCAGAAATTGGCATGTATCTGGCGAGCCCTCTCCGTCAGATCACTTGCATATAAGATTGGAATTAAAAATGAATCTGAATTGAAAAATGAAGTCTTCAATCCAAAAAAAAAAACAAATTTGAGACTATATAGAGAATTATTAGAATCAATATCCGATTCGCTGCTTACACGTATAAGTTCTGTTGGTGAACTCGAGGAGGCGGTGTATCGACTAAACGATACAATAATCTCAGCATACCATGAACGCACTGTGGTCAAAGCTCACAATGTGACTCGCAAGGTCCCATGGTGGAATGACAAACTTGCAGATATGCGTAAAAAGATAAGAAAACTGTTTAATCATTGTATGCGCACGAAGATGTGGGACGACTATAGGGTCACTCTGACAAATTACAACAAAGAACTAAGAAGATCCAAGCGTGAGTCTTGGAGGAAATTTTGCGAAAGCATAGTCGAAACGCCAGAGAGCGCTAGACACCATAAAGACTTACGCAAAGAACACTCGATCGGTGTTGCAACTTTAAGAAGACCAGATGGGTCTTATACAATGAACAGGAGGGACACTTTAGAATACCTGCTTCAAGTGCACTTCCCCGCATCAACTAGAGTGTCAATGACACTGGATCAGCCGTCATGCGAGCAATGGGCCGTATATAAAGATCTTGGAGTTTGTCTGGAATAATATTTATCCCAGACAAGGTTAAATGGGCTGTTGGGTCCTTTAAACCATTCAAGACACCAGGTGAGGATAACATTTTTCCAGCCCTCTTGATAAGAGGACTGGATATAGTGCTTGAATCACTTATTGATATTTTTAGGAACAGTTTCAGCAGGAAGTACATACCATCCATATGGCGTAAAGTTAATGTGGTATTTATTCCAAAATTGGGCAAGAGGTCCAGCGAACTGCCTAAATCATACAGACCTATCAGTCTCACGTCGTTTCTTCTAAAAACTATGGAAAGATTGGTGGATCTACATATTAGAGAAACGCTAGAGAGAACAACACCTCTGCACCAATTTCAGGTTGCATATAATAGGGGAAAATCCGCGGAGGGAGCGCTTCATTACCTTGTAACAAAGATAGAGAAATCTCAATATTCCAAGGAAATTGCTTTATGTGCATTCTTAGATGTCGAGGGCGCCTTTGATAATACCGGTTACGGCTCTATAGAGTGGGCTATGCTCTGCAAAAATATCGATAAAGCGACTGTTGGGAGGGTTAAAACGATGCTAAGGAGCAGATAAATTAGCTCATCTCTGGGAGACGAGGCCGTATCAGTCAAGGCAATGAAAGGCTGTCCCCAAGGCGGTATGTTGTCACCCCTTCTATGGTCTTTAGTTATTGACGATCTCTTAGTCAAACTACAAGGGTTAGGCTTCGAGGCAATTGGATATGCTGACGATCTTGCTGTCATTATTAGTGGCAAGTTTGAAAGAACAGTATCCGACATAATGAATCAGGCTCTAGCCTTCATCTCAGAATGGTGTCGCGCAGAGGGGTCCTAGCAAAACCATTCTCGTTCCTTTCACAAACAGATTAAAATTGGACCTTGGTACAATAGCTGTTGAGGGAATCAATATAGAATATTCCGATGATGTCAAATATCTAGGCGTAGTTCTGGATAAGCGACTGAATTGAAACTCTCACCTACACTCGGTGATGAACAAAGCCACAAGAGCAATGTGGGCATGTCGAATTCTCTTTCGTAGAACATGGGGTCTGGACTCAAAAATGATACACTGGATGTACGAAAATGTAATGATGGTTAGACCAATCATTACCTATGCATCTCGAGTGTGGTGGCCCAAGACAACAAAAGAATCTGGTAAGAAAATACTTACCAGATTTCAAAGGCAGGCTTGCCTGGCAATCACCGGTGCCATGCGAAACTGCCCAACCGCTGCTATTGAGGCCATAATAAGACTATCCCCACTTCATGCATTTGTGAAAAAATGTGCTGCTAGAAGCGCATTAAAGATGAAGATCTTGTCTAGACAAGAACCTCATGACTATGGTCATTTCAATATTTTAAATACCATAACAGATCAAAACATAATCTGCTAAATAACGGACTATATGATTCCAAAACGACAGTTTGATCGCAATTTTGAGATTATTTTTTCAGACCGTGATGAATGGGACATAGGAGGACCTTGGGTCGACCCTAGAAGTCTAGAATGGTTCACAGACGGTTCAAAAACAAACACCGGAGTCGGTGCAGGGGTCTATAGACCAAATACCAAAATCTCAGAACCAATGGGCAGGTGGCCTAGCGTCTTCCAGGCTGAAATTTAACCAATCTCAATCTGTGCGAGGACAAATCTGAAAACAGGTATCAAGGGCGCACAAATAGCTATCTATTCAGATAGTCAAGCTGCATTATAGGCATTAGCTTCATATTCTTTAGAATCGAAACTGGTGGAAGAATGCTTCAACAACCTACAATCTCAAGGGGCAACAAATAAGGTTGCAATTTGCTGGGTCCCATGTCACTCGGGGATTGAAGGCAATGAAATTGCTGACGAGCTGGCTAGGGCCGGTTCCGCAGTAAGCCTCATAGGTACGGAGCCATATTGCGATATCAACTGGGCGGAGGCTAAATCCAGGGTAGATAACTGGGAACATAGTCTCAAAATGTCACACTGGGAAGGGATAGAGGGGCTTCGTCAAGCCAAAAGACTGGTAAGGCCATCCACCTACATTAAAGAATTGCGCAATATGTGCAAAGCAGACATAGGAAAAATAGTAGGTTTTCTATCAGGTCATTATTACCTGAAATATAACCGGACTAGGTTCCACATTCTTGATGATACGGAGTGTCTAGAAGAAGAGGAAGCTACGGAACACATACTGTGCGACTGCATTGCGTTGGTAAGAACCAGAAGGAATATATTCCACCGCGACCAGCTGGCTCTGGCAGAATTAAATAATGCTCCTGTTATGGACATTCTCAAATTCATCCATAAAGCGGAAAATATAATAAAGGAACATGACTTTCATATACTTCCTTTCTCTAGATAAGGAACATATAGGTAGAAAAGAACCTGATAAATTATTGTGACGATTTAACATCACCAAACGGACGAAATGCTATGGCATTACGGAAGAAACGCCGGTACTAAACCTATAAGGCATAGTAGATCGTACAATTGTGATCACATGGATCATTAATGACAAATGTAGTATGACACAAAAGATCTTTTAGCTCGCAGTGTCGGCCATTGGGCAAACTACTAAAGCTAAATTATTATTATTATTAGGGCCATCTGAAGTTTTACCAGAGTTTCTTTTTGAACTCAAGAGTAGCATAGCTATAACTGATGGCTTCAATTGACAGGAGGCACGGGTACTTTATTTCAAAAATTTCAAAGTTTTATAACGCTCCAGTAAAATGTTACAAGCATTTGAATGTTGCCAACTTTTATAGGTGGAGGGCGCACCGTACAGAAGTTAGGGCCATTTGAAGTTGTATTAGTGTAACATTTTTGACTCAAGGGTAGAATAGCTATGACTGATAGCTTAAATTGACAAGAGGCACGAGTACTTAATTGTCACAAAATTTCATGACGTTCCAGTAAAAAGTTACAAGCATTTGAATGTTGCAAACTTTGAAAGCAGAAGTTAGGGCCATCTGAAGTTTTATTAGAGTTTCTTTTTGGACTCAAGGGTAGCATAGCTATAACTGATGGCCGATGGAGGCACGGGTACTTTATTTCAAAGTTTCAAGGTTTTATGACGCTTCAGTAAAAAGTTACAAGCACTTGAATGTTGCAAACTTTGATAGATGTAGTTCGCACCGCACTTAAATTAGGGCCATTTGAAGCTTTATCCGTCTTACATTTTGGACTCAATGGTAGAACAGCTATGACTGATGCTTAAGTTGACAAGAGGCACGAGTACTTCATTGTCACAAAATTTCAAGATTTTATGACGCTCCAGTAAAAAGTTACAACCTTTTGAATATTGCAAACTTTGATAGATATAGTATGCACCCTATACAAGTTAGGGCCATTTGAAGATTTATCAGAGTTTCATATAGGACTCAAGTGCAGCATAGCTATGACCGATACCTTATACTGACAAGAGGTACGAGTACTTCATTGTCACCAAATTTCAAGGTATTATGACAGTCCAGTTAGAAGTTAGAAGCATTTGAATTTGGCAAACTTTGATATGTATAGTACGCACCGTTAGTCAGGGCCATTTGAAGATTTATCAGTGTTTCATTGTGGACTCAAGGGTAGCATAGCTACGACCAATAGCTTAAATTGACACGAGGCACGGGAACTTCATTGTCACCTAATTTGAAACTTTTATAATGCTCCAGTTAAAATTTAAAAGCATTTGAATGTTGCAAACATTTAAAACACTGTATAGAAGTTAGGGCCATCTGAAGTTTTATCAGAGTTTCTTTTTGGACTCAAGGGTAGGATAGTTATGACCGATAGCTTAAATTGCCAAGAAGCACGGGTACTTTATTTAAAAAAATTTTTATGTTTTATAACGCTCTAGTTAAAAATTACAAGCATTTGAATGTTGCAAACTTTGATAGGTGTAGATCACACCGGACAGAAGTTAGGGCCATTGGAAGTTTTATCATTGTTTCAATTTGGTCTCAAGGGTAGCATAGCTATGACCGATAGCTTAAATTGACAAGGGGCACGAGTACTTTATTGTCACAAAATTTCAAGGTTTTATGACGCTCCAGTAAAAAGTTACAAGCATTTGAATGTTGCAAACTTTCATATTTGTAGGGCGCAACGTACAGAAATTAGGGCCATTGGAAGTTTTATCAGTGTTTCATTTTGGACTCAAGGGTAGCATAGCTATGACCGATAGTTTAAATTGACAAGTGTTGAAATTGTTTGCTTGTAATATAAGCTAAATATAATAATCTGGCAACATCCGTCTTAAAGTAAATGATCACATTCTTCTTTTCTCTTCTTACTTCTTACTTTAGTAACATTCTGTATAGTTTAGTTCTGAATAAAAACTTTTACTTCGAACATTATTAAAATCCCAACAAAGGTTATGGGCCCAGAACGCGTTTCGGTTACCTAAATACAGTAAAGTGGTTCGGAAAATGTAAAGACATTGTTAAAGTGAATAAATCCTTAGTGAATTCGGAAGAAAAGAAATAATGAGCGTGTCACACCAAATAGAAAAACTTGGTGAGGACAATTATGATGTGTGGTGTATGTCTATGCGTAGTGTACTTATAACATCGGAATTATGGAATGTCGTGTGTGGTAAATATGTACTTGTTGAAAAATCCACAAGTGAAGAAACAGAAAAATGGTTTTCAACAGATCAAAAGGCATTGGCATGCATAATATTAAACGTAAAGCCGTCACAGCTTCAGCACATAAAGTTGTGCGAAACTTCATCAGAGGCATGGAAAAAATTACGCGATGTGCATGTGTCAGTCGGACCAGTTCGTAAAGTACAGCTTTACCAAAAACTTTTGCGTCTCAATATGAAACAAGGCGAAAATGTGGCTCAATATGTAAATTCCTTTACAGAAATAATAGAAAAGTTGGCAGAACTGGACATCAAAATTATTGATGAGTTAAAAACAATAATGCTTCTCTCCAGTTTTCAAAACTCATTTGAAAATTTTGTTGTTGCTATTGAGACACGGGATCAGCTACCGCTGTTTGAAACGGTAAAACTGAAACTTCTAGAAGAAGGAGCGCGCAAACAAGAAAGAGACGAACGCGAATGTTCGGTCCAAGCAGTTTACGCACACACAAAAGTACAGCAAAGCAGCAGACGTCGTGACGATGGTAACAAAAGAAGTAACGATAACCGTCGTTTTTTTGGCGAATGCTTTATGTGTGGGAAGCCAGGGAATCGTGTGTCAGAGTGTACAAGCAAGAAAAATAACACCAAACGAAACACAGGAGGAGAACAAACAAACTGTTTGATGCATTGCAGTGTCGTCGAGCAGCGAAAAAGTACATGGTGTCTAGGCAGCGGCGCAACTTCACATATGTGTTGTGACAGAAGTATGTTTATATCGTTTGCTGAGAACAAAGCAACAATTATGCTGGCGGCCGATAAATTTGTGGAATCACCTGGAATTGGAACAGTTTATTTTAAAACGGAATACTCAAACATTGAAATGCGTGAAGTTTTATATGTTCCGACATTAGACATGAATTTTTTGTCAGTAAACAAAGCAGCTCAAAACGGTAATTTAACATCATTTGATGAAGCAGAGGCGCTTATCAAAAATAAACAAGGCGAAATAATGTTACGAGCGGTGTTAAAAGACAACTTGTATCTGTACACAATTCAACCAGAAAGTGCGGTTTATATGTTAAATGAAGTTTCGCTGGCAACAAAGTGGCATAATAGGTTTGGACACTTAAATTTCCAAAGCCTTAAGCAAATCAGTGAAAAAAATCTAGTTCTCGGGTTTCAAATCGAAAACATGCCAATAGAAATAAATTGTGATACGTGTAATCAAGCAAAATTATGTGCTTTGCCGTTCCCGCAGAAGGCTAACCGTGTTACAGAAAGTGTGCTTGAATTAATACATACAGATGTTTGCGGACCGATGAACGTAAAAAGCCCTGCCGGCAATCGATATTTTGTGACATTTATTGACGATTTTTCACGCAAAATCTATGTGTACTTTATGCGCGCCAAAAGTGAGGTTTTCGAAGAGTTCAACTTGTTTAAATCGTACGTTGAGTGCCAAACGGTTAAAAAGATAAAGACGTTGAGAAGCGACAATGGCAAAGAATATATCAACAACGATTTCATAAATCATTTAAACAAGTGCGGCATAAAGAGACAGCTGACGGTTCCTTACACACCTCAGCAAAATGGTGTGGCCGAGCGTGCAAATCGTACTATTATCGAAATGGCTAAGTCGCTTTTAATTCATGCACAGCTGGAAGAGTTCTTGTAGGCCAAGGCGGTTAATACTGCAGTTTATCTACGCAATAGATGCCCAACAAAAGCTTTAAATGGGCAAACGCCTTTTGAAGTTTGGAAGAACCGTAAACCATCAGTCAAACATTTACGAGTTTTTGGATCGCGCGCATTCGCCGTAGATAAGACAAGAAAAAGCAAATTCCAAGCGAAGGGAAAGGAGTATATATTTGTCGGCTACTCTTCTACAGCCAAGGCCTACCGCCTGTATGATCGACATAAACGGGAAATTATTGAGCGGCGAGATGTAAAATTCTTGGAAGGTGATTTCGACGCAAAGGTAACTAAAAAATGCAAAATTTCAGACAGAAACGATGACTTTATGACAAACATCATTCGCTTCGAGTCAAACGTTAAGGTTCCAGAACAAGATCCACCAACATCAGTGCCAGCTGAAGCTAACCCTATAAAACACAACAGTACTGACTCAAGTGAGGAGGAGGAAGAGTTTGTCCAAGCCATGGATTCAGCTGGGCAAAGCAGGCCACAAACACCAAAGTCAGAAGAAGCTGAAATGACAAAAGATACTGAAAAGTCAGAAGAAGTTGAAAAATCAGAAGGTGTTGAAATTGGGCAAAGCAAACCACCTACACCAAAGTCAAAGCAAGTTCAACCTGGTAGACCAAAATCCATACGAATACAGGCTGCAAAGCAGCGACATATCTATATATAATCTAAACAGCCTGGAAGACATCGAAGCCCCACAATCAGTAGCAGATGCATTAAAAGGTGAACATGGCAATGCTTGGCAAATATCAATGCAAAAGGAATACGACGCACTACTGGCAAATAATACATGGTCATTAGTCAATTTGCCATCAGGAAAAAAGGCCATTGGTTCAAAGTGGGTGTTTCGCATCAACAGAAACAAAGAAGACGAAATAGAAAAATTCAAATCACGACTAGTTGCTAAAGGCTGTGGGCAACAATTCAGCATCAACTACTGGGAAACATTTTCACCAGTTATACGCTATGAGACCATTCGAATGTTGTTCGCAATAGCTGCAGAAAAGCTGTTACATATGCACCAGGTGGACATATCAAATGCATATTTGAACAGCAAGCTAGAAGAGGACGTATATATGAAACAACCGGAAAATTTTGTTGATGAGCAGCATCCAAAGAAAGTACTGAAGCTTCAAAAGGCAATCTACGGGCTAAAACAATCTGGTCGTACATGGAACAACACATTAGATCAAGTTATCTAGAGTATGGGTTTCAAGAGGTGCAAAAATGAAGCCTGTTTGTACGTCAAACATCATCAACAACAATTCAGTTACATTTCAGTCTACGTTGACTATTTAATTATCATCAGCCCAACCGAAGATGAAATCAGCGAAATTAAGCAGATGATCGCTTTCAAGTTTGAGATGCAAGATGGTGGTCAATTAAATTTTTTTCTCGGCATGGAAATTCATCGAGAAGGTAAACAAGGCGCTGTTTACTTGAGCCAAAAGAAATACATCAGGAGACTTCTTGACAGCTATAGTATGCAACACTGTCGTCCGGTCTCGACACCACTTGACCCAGGCTTTCAAGTGGGCTGTAGTAACAATAAATGTGTTAAGGTAAGTGTGCCACAATACCAATCGCTCATTGGTTCTCTTATGTACTTAGCAGTTTTGAGCCGCCCAGACATTATGCACGCTATAAGCAAATTGTCACAGCGAAATACCGACCCATATGCCGAGCACGAGGCTGCTGCTAAGCACGTTTTACGATACCTCTCCGGTACCATAAATCTAAGTATCGTATACCGCAAATCAAACGAGCCAGTGAACGGGTTTGCAGATGCAGATTGGGCTAATGACCAGGTAGATAGAAAATCCTACTCTGGCTACACATTTATTTTGGGAAGCAGTGCCTTTTCATGGGCATCATCGAAGCAAAGCATCGTCGCATTAACCAGCACAGAAGCCGAATGCGTTGCTTGTAATCATATAATATGTAGCTTAAGAAGAAAAGTTGAAATTGTTTGCTTGTAATATAAGCTAAATATAATAATCTGGCAACATCCGTCTTAAAGTAAATGATCACATTTTCTTTTCTCTTCTTACTTCTTACTTCTTACTTTTGTAACATTCTGTATAATTTAGTTCTGAATAAAAACTTTAACTTCGAACATTATTAAAATCCCAACAAATGGTAGCAGAGCAAGGTAGCACGAGTAGTGAATTGTCACAAAATGTATAGGTTTTATGACGCTCCAGTAAAAATTTAGAAGCAATTGAATGTTGCAAACTGTGATAGGTGTAGGGCCCACCGTGCAGAAATTAGTGCCATTTGAAGTTTTTTCAGTGTTTCATTTTGGATTCAAGGGTAGAATAGCTATGACTGATGCTTAAATTGACAAGAGGCACGAGTACTTCATTTTCACAAAACTTCAAGGTATTATGACGCTCCAGTTAGAAGTTAGAAGCATTTGAATGTTGCAAACTTTTATAGGTGTAGAATGTACCTTATAGAATTTAGGGCCATTTGAGAATTTAACAGTTTCCTTTTGGACTCAAGGGAAGCATAGCTATGACGATAGTATAAATTGCCAAGAGGCACGGGTACTTTATTTAAAAAATTTTAAGGTTTTATAACGCTCTAGTTAAAAATTACAAGCATTTGAATGTTGCAAACTTTGATAGGTGTAGAGCACACCGGAAAGAAGTTAGGGCCATTGGAAGTTTTATCATTGTTTCAATTTGGACTCAAGGGTAGCATAGCTATGACCGATAGCTTAATTTGACAAGAGGCACGAGTACTTCATTGTCACCACATTTGCAGGTTTTATAACGCTCCAGTTAGAATTTACATGTATTGAATGTTTAGTAAACACTGTATGGAAGTTAGGGCCCTCTGAAGTTTTATCAGTGTTTCATTTGGGACTCAAGGGTAACATAGCTATGACCGATAGCTTAAATTGACAAGAGGCACGAGTATTTCATAGTCTCCAAATTTTGAGGTTTTATAAAACTCCAGTTAGAATTTACCAGCATTTGAATGTTGCAAACTTTGAAAGGTGTATTAAGGACTATATAGAAATTAGGGCCATCTGAAGATTTATCAATGTTTCATTTTAGACTCATGGGTAGCATAGCTATGACCGAGAGTTTAAATTGACAAGAGGCACGAGTACTGCATTGTCACAAAATTTCAAGGATTTATGATGCTCCAGTTTGAATTTAAAAGCATTTAAATGTTGCAAACTTTGAAATGTGTAGTAAGCACTGTATAGAAGCTGGGGCCATCTGAAGTTTTATCAGAGTTTCATTTTGGACTCAATGGTAGCATAACTATGACCGATAGCTTAAATTGGTAAGAGGCACGAGAACTTAAATGTCACAAAATTTCAAGGTTTTATGACGCTCCAGTTAGAAGTTACAAGCATTTGAATGGTGCAAAATTTTATAGGTATAGGGCGCACCGTACAGAAATTAGGTGTATAGAAGTTAGGGAAAGTTGTATAAGGTGAAAGGTGTATAGAAGTTAGGGCCATCTGGGCTGTCAGCGCCGCAGGTAACTCAAGGGGACTAACACGTACTTAGGTATATGCCGTAATTGAGTTTCTGATGGAAGCCTGATCTATCACCTCCATGTGGTGACGGCTGGATACAGTGGTGCGTTGGGGGACTGGTGACGTGCTATATTTAATGACACACATCAGTCTCTTAATGCATAACTGGCTAAGATAGACAGACTCGTAATCCAAGGTGGAACAGCATATGCCGAGGGATCCGTGGCTAATAGGGTGGTTAGTCTCGAATATGCGAACTCCGGATACTTGGTGACCACCGGTTTTAATTAAATGCCTTACCATGGTACAAGGGCTCTGCTGTGGGTGACCTATATTCCATAATACTCGTGGGATTTCATATGGACCTACCAATAAAAAAACAAAAATTAAAAATGAACGATAAATCTGCTGATTTGCAAACATCGTCGGTCATTGCGACCGAGCCAGCTGTTGGGCTGGAGAACTTAACTTCGGTTGCATGCAGAGTTGTTGGACATGCACCTAACCAAATCACAACAAAATCTACGTTGGTAGGTGTTGTTGACCAACTATGCCCCGCATCAACATCTACGGTGTTGATTGCAGGTGCAAAGAATGCAACTTTTCGGGTTTCGATGCCACCACCACAGAATTTTGAATCGGGTCATGAGTCAATGGACTCTTCTGACACTGATACACTGTGTGGTGACAACAACAGTGTGACCTCAGAGAAATCTGGGTGCACCGTTATTGATTCAGACCTAAGCAATCTGAACTTAAAAGGGGATTTCTTAAAAATGACGTCGGCAGAGAAGAGGACCTTCAAGCAAGCGATGACAAGTGGTCACTCTAGAGAAAAGGCTCTAGAGATTGGTAAAAGGAGGTCCACGGCGAAAAGGGCTCGCTCAGTAGGGTCACCAACAGAAACGCCATCTGTCAAAAAGACCAAAACGTCACCTTATGTAGGTAAGCCGACGTTCAGTCTGGTGGCCAGTATTATTCGGCTAGGAATTGCTCCGACCGATTTAGTAAGGACGCCATTCTCAAAAGAATAGTTGGTTCTTATCCAGGATACCGTTATTGACGTGATGATAGAGGTCAGCGACAATAACGAAAAGTCAGCATTTGAGGGCCTAGCACACAGAAACGGATGATTACTCTTCCTATGCTCAAACTTGAATGCGGCAACCTGTATGAGAAAACACATCGGCCTGATAAAAGAGAAATGTTGTTTGGAGATGACACTCGTTGAGGAATCAAATTTTCCAAAAACGTATGTGGTCAGAGGCTACTTCCCACAAAGCACCGAGCTCACCAACGAAAAAGTTCTTGCGACCATTGGGGCGCAGAATGAAATGGCAGCCAAGAATTGGAAGGTGACCCAGAGGTCAACTGAAGGTGCGTCACTTCACCTGGTTATTGCGGTGGACGATGAATCACTGTCTAAACTGTCACAGTGCAAGGGGAAGATAGCCTATCGCTATGGACATGTGCGTTTCATTTTAAAGAGCAACAAAGGCGCAGAGAAATCCAGCGATAGCGCAAAAGAGCAAAGAACGCCGACACTAGGGAGCAGTGCTGGGGGCATGCTGGGGACACAAGGTCCAACGAAGTGGAGGCCGACAAACCATCGACTAGCAAAGCCGCGCTAGAATGACAAAAACAAATCGCACGCGCAACAACAACAACAACAAGAAAACGCGATGCCGCAGTATGGCATTCGCCGAAAGCGCCTCAGCCCCAAAAACCAAAGGCCAAGAATACTAGGGGTCATAGGGACCACAAAAATAAGGGTCCTAGGAATGCGAGACTCCAGAAACTCGCTGGGAAAAGCCGCCGCGAATGAGTGTGCTATTAAAGTGAATTAAAGTGCTATAGGCGAACTTGCACCATGCTAAAGGAGCATGGGCCATCCTGTGCAAGAGATTCGCCGCCGAAGACCTATCCATGGCCTTAATACAAGATCCATGGATAATTGGGGGCCAAATCAAAGGTCTTTCAAACCAGGAATGCAAGTTGGTTTATTATCACTGTTCGCGGCCCAGAGCGGCGATTATGATTGATTATAATACTATTTTCTCATATCAGAATTCACTAGTCAAGATCTAGTAGCCATCCTTGTTGTGGATTCTCAACAGAGAATGGAGCGCAGGAAATTGTTTGTGCGTCCTCCTACTGTACAGGTGACTCCAACATTATACCTCCCGTGGAGGTGCAGGGGCTTATTGGGCACTGCCAAGGTAACGTACGCAGTACGTGATTGGCTGCGATGCAAACGCGCATCATCATGTCTGGGTAAGCTCGGACATCAACAACAGGGGTGAGTCTCTCTTAAGTTTTCTCTTAAGCAAAAACACAAACATATGCAATAAGGGTGCAAGGCCAACCTTTATTAACGCGGTTAGAGAAGAGCTACTAGACCTAACTCTAACCAGTCCTTACATCACCAATTTTGTCAGAAATTGGCATGTATCTGACGAGCCATCTCTGTCAGATCACTTGCATATAAGATTGGAATTAAAAATGAATCTGAATTGAAAAATGAAGTCTTCAATCCAAAAAAAAACAAATTGGAGACTATATAGAGAATTATTAGAATCAATATCCGATTCGCTGCCTACACGTACAAGTTCTGTTGGTGAACTCGAGGAGGCGGTGTATTGACTAAACGATACAATAATCTCAGCATATCATGAAAGCACTGTGGTCAAAGCTCACAATGTGACTCGCAAGGTCCCATGGTGGAATGAAAAACTTGCAGATATGCGTAAAAAGATAAGAAAACTGTTCAATCGTTGTAAACGCACGAAGGTGTGGGACGACTATAGGGTCACTCTGACAAATTACAACAAAGAACTAAGATGATCCAAGCGTGAGTCTTGGAGGAAATTTTGCGAAAGCATAGTCGAAACGCCAGAGAGCGCTAGACACCATAAAGACTTACGCAAAGAACACTCGATCGGTGTTGCAACTTTAAGAAGACCAGATGGGGTCTTATACAATGAACAGGAGGGACACTTTAGAATACCTGCTTCAAGTGCACTTCCCCGGATCAACTAGAGTGTCAATGACACTGGATCAGCCGTCATGCGAGCAATGGGCCGTATTAGAATAAAGATCTTGGAGTTTGTCTGGAGTAATATTTATCCCAGACAAGGTTAAATGGGCTGTTGGGTCCTTTAAATCATTAAAGACAGCAGGTTTTTTTTTTTTTTTTTTTTTTATCTCCATTTATTTAGCTACAATCTGTCCAGCTGGACATTCAGTACTACTTATATTATATTTGGTTATAAACATGTGTATGAATTTTCAGTAACATTCAATACATTAGGTAAATTAATTTAACAAAGTTAGATTCTATATATATTAATTTCATTCATTCCTTATTATTATTATTTTTAAATAATTTTTTTTTTTTTTTTTTTTCTAATTTGATCTTAGGTGGTAAATCTGAATGGTAAGTCCGATGGTACATATTTTTTTAGTCTTCGCGCGCTGGTATCGCTGGTTATCAATTCTACCGCTAGGTTGTTAGGATGGACTCTAAGACGTTTGCGATATGAGTGGCTATATTTCATGATTTCATCATTTACTTTTGGGATGTTTAGATCGCGATGAATGATGTCGTTGCTGACATACCAAGGTGCATTAGCACACAGTCGTATGACTTTTGATTGGAATCGTTGTAGGATGTCCAGGTTTGACTTGGATGCTGATCCCCAAATTTGAATACCATAAGTCCATATGGGCTTCAGTATTACCTTATATATCAGGACTTTATTTCCAAGTGTTAGGGCTGACCTTCGTCCAAGTAGCCAGAACAAAGACCTAAGCGTTATTCCAAGTTGTTTCCGTTTGGAGAAGATGTGATAGCGCCACGTAAGCCGCCGATCCAGGTGCACCCCAAGGTATTTTGCATGGTCTGCTTGTGGCAATTGGGAGTTACTTAGTGTCACTGGAGGGCAAGAACCTGCACGTAGGGTAAAAGTCGTTTGCACTGATTTTATTGCATTTGCTTTTATTCGCCACTTGTCTAGCCATAAGTCAATTTGGTTCAGGTTCTCCTGCAAATGCTTCGAGGCTAACACGGGGTTTTTGTTGCAGGCCATTACAACAGTATCATCTGCAAAAGTTGCGGTATATGTGGTAACAGTCAGCGGCAGGTCAGCCGTGAATAGTGTGGAGAGCACAGGTCCCAAAACGCTCCCTTGTGGAACACCAGCTTTGATTGGATGGAGGGAAGTTACGTCGCTGTTAACTTTGACCATGAAGAATCTGCTTTCTAAGTAGGACTTTAATATGGCAAAGTAGTGATAGGGTAAATGCATTTTCAATTTGTACAGTAACCCTTGGTGCCACACCTTGTCGAATGCTTGGGTGATATCCAGGAATGCAGCTGAACAGTATTCTCTATTTTCTAGTGCATTCTGTGCAAATTCATATACTCGATTTATTTGTTCTATCGTAGCATGATGCTTTCGGAATCCAAATTGATGGGAAGGTATAAGTTGTTTTGACTCGATGATTGGGAGGAGTCGCTTCAAAAGAAGTTTCTCAAACATTTTGGAAAGTATCGGAAGCAAGCTAATTGGTCTATATGAGGTGACCACTGCTGCCGGTTTCCCAGGTTTGGGAACAAGGATAATTTGAGCCACTTTCCATTGGCTTGGGAAGTGGTCACATCGGATAATCGCATTGAATAGTTGTGCAATGAATTTATAGCCGCAATCTGGTAGCTCCTTTAGGATTCTGCTCGTAATAAGGTCATATCCCGGCGATTTTTTGTCTTTTAGCGTATTCTTGATAATTCCTCTAATTTCTTTTAGTTTAAAATGCTGGATCGGAATATCCATTTGGTATGGGGCATCAAGTAATTCAGCTATTTTTATGTCTTCTTGTGGATATTTGCTTGGAAACGGCGCAAATACTTCTAATAAATGAAGAGCAAATGACTGTGCTTTGGTCCCATGGTGGAATGACAAACTTGCAGATATGCGTAAAAAGATAAGAAAACTGTTTAATCATTGTATGCGCACGAAGATGTGGGACGACTATAGGGTCACTCTGACAAATTACAACAAAGAACTAAGAAGATCCAAGCGTGAGTCTTGGAGGAAATTTTGCGAAAGCATAGTCGAAACGCCAGAGAGCGCTAGACACCATAAAGACTTACGCAAAGAACACTCGATCGGTGTTGCAACTTTAAGAAGACCAGATGGGTCTTATACAATGAACAGGAGGGACACTTTAGAATACCTGCTTCAAGTGCACTTCCCCGGATCAACTAGAGTGTCAATGACACTGGATCAGCCGTCATGCGAGCAATGGGCCGTATATAAAGATCTTGGAGTTTGTCTGGAATAATATTTATCCCAGACAAGGTTAAATGGGCTGTTGGGTCCTTTAAACCATTCAAGACACCAGGTGAGGATAACATTTTTCCAGCCCTCTTGATAAGAGGACTGGATATAATGTTTGAATCACTTGCTGATATTTTTAGGAACAGTTTCAGCAGGGAGTACATACCATCCATATGGCGTAAAGTTAATGTGGTATTTATTCCAAAATTGGACAAGAGGTCCAGCGAACTGCCTAAATCATACAGACCTATCAGTCTCACGTCGTTTTTTCTAAAAACTATGGAAAGATTGGTGGATCTACATATTAGAGAAACGCTAGACAGAACAACACCTCTGCACCAAATTCAGGTTGCATATAATAGGGGAAAATCCGCGGAGGGAGCGCTTCATTACCTTGTAACAAAGATAAAGAAATCTCAATATTCCAAGGAAATTGCTTTATGTGCATTCTTAGATGTCGAGGGCGCCTTTGATAATATCGGCTACGGCTCTATAGAGTGGGCTATGCTCTGCAAAAATATCGATAAACCGACTATTGGGAGGGTTAAAACGATGTTAAAAAGCAGATAAATTAGCTCATCTCTCGGAGACGAGGCCGTATCAGTCAAGGCAATGAAAGGCTGTCCCCAAGGCGGTGTGTTGTCACCCCTTCTATGGTCTTTAGTTATTGACGATCTCTTAGTCAAACTACAAGAGTTAGGCTTCCAGGCAATTGGATATGCAGACGATCTTGCTGTCATTATTAGTAGCAAGTTTGACAGTATCCGACATAATGAATCAGGCTCTGGCCTTCATCTCAGAATGGTGTCGCGCAGAGGGTTTATGCATGAATCCTAGCAAAACCATGCTCGTTCCTTTCACAAACAGATTCAAATTGGACCTTGGTACAATAGCTGTTGAGGGAATCAATATAGAATATTCCGATGATGTCAAATATCTAGGTGTAGTTCTGGATAAGCGACTGAATTGGAACTCTCACCTACACTCGGTGATGAACAAAGCCACAAGAGCAATGTGGGCATGTCGAATTCTCTTTCGTAGAACATGGGGTCTGGACTCAAAAATGATACACTGGATATATGTAATGATGGTTGGACCAATCATTGCCTATGCATCCCTTGTGTGGTGGCCCAAGACAACAAAAGAATCTGGTAAGAAAATATTTACAAGATTTCAAAGGCAGGCTTGCGTGGCAATCACCGGTGCCATGCGAAACTGCCCAACCGCTGCTATTGAGGCCATAATAGGACTATCCCCACTTCATGCATTCGTGAAAAAATGTGCTGCTAGAAGCGCATTAAAGATTAAGATCTTGTCTAGACAAGAACCTCATGACTATGGTCATTTCAATATTTTAAATAACATAAAATATCAAAACATAATCTGCTAAATAACGGACTATATGATTCCAAAACGACAGTTTGATCGCAATTTTGAGATTATTATTTCAGACCGCGATGAATGGGATATAGGAGGACCTTGGGTCGACCCTAGAAGTCTAGAATGGTTCACAGACGGTTCAAAAACAAACACCGGAGTCGGTGCAGGGGTCTATAGAACAAATACCAAAATCTCAGAACCAATGGGCAGGTGGGTTAGCGTCTTCCAGGCTGAAATTCAACCAATCTCAATCTGTGCGAGGACAAATCTGAAAACAGGTATCAAGGGCGCACAAATAGCTATCTATTCAGATAGTCAAGCTGCATTATAGGCATTAGCTTCATATTCTTTAGAAACGAAACTGGTGGAAGAATGCTTCAACAACCTACAATCTCTAGGGGCAACAAATAAGGTTGCAATTTGCTGGGTCCCATGTCACTCGGGGATTGAAGGCAATGAAATTGCTGACGAGCTGGCTAGGGCCGGTTCCGCAGTAAGCCTCATAGGTCCGGAGCCATATTGCGATATCAACTGTGTTACATTTTTGACTCAAGGGTAGAATAGCTATGACTGATAGCTTAAATTGACAAGAGTCACGAGTACTTAATTGTCACAAAATTTCCAGGCTTTATGACACTCCAGTAAAAAGTTACAAGCATTTGAATGTTGCAAAATTTGATAGGTGGAGGGCGCACCGTACAGAAATTAGTGCCATTTGTAGTTTTATCAGTGATTTATTTTGTACTCAAAGGTAGAATAGCTATGAATGATGCTTAAATTGATAAAAGGCACGATTACTTCATTGTCACAAAATGTCAAGGTTTTATGACGTTCCAGTAAAAAGTTACAAGCATTTGAATGTTGCAAACTTTGATAGATATAGTATGCACCCTATACAAGTTAGGGTCATTTGAAGATTTTTCAGTGTTTCATTGTGGACTCAAGGATAGCATAGCTATGATCGAAAGCTTAAATTGACACGAGGCACGAGAACTTCATTGTCACCTAATTTGAAACTTTTATAATGCTCCAGTTAGAATTTAAAAGCATTTGAATGTTGCAAACATTTAAAGCACTGTATAGAAGTTAGGACCATCTGAAGTTTTATCAGAGTTTCTTTTTGGACTCAAGGGTAGGATAGTTATGACCGATAGCTTAAATTGACAAGAGGCACAAGTACTTTATTGTCACAAAATTTCAAGATTTTATGACGCTCCAGTAAAAAGTTACAAGCATTTGAAAGTTGCATACTTTGATAGGTGTAGAGCGCACCGGACAGAAGTGAGGGCCATTGGAAGTTGTATCATTCTTTCAATTTGGACTCAAGGGTAGCATAGCTATGACCGATAGCTTAGAATGACAAGAGGCACAAGTACTTTAGTGTCACAAAATTTCAAGGTTTTATGACGCTCCAGTAAAAAGTTACAAGAATTTGAATGTTGCCAACTTTTATAGGTGGAGGGCGCACCCTACAGAAGTTAGGGCCATTTGAAGTTGTATCAGTGTTAGATTTTTGACTCAAGGGTAGAATAGCTATCACTCATAGCTTAGATTGACAAGAGGCACAAGTACTTAATTGTCACAAAATTTCAAGGCTTTATGACACTCCAGTAAAAAGTTACAAGCATTTGAATGTTGCAAAATTTTATAGGTGTAGTACGCACCGTATAGAATTTAGGGCCATCTGAAGTTTTATCAGAGTTTCTTTTTGAACTCAAGAGTTGCATATCTATAACTGATGGCTTAAATTGACAGGAGGCACGGGTACTTTATTTCCAAAATTTCAAGGTTTTATAACGCTCCAGTTGGAAGTTAGAACCATTTCAATGTTACAAACTTTGATAGGTGTAGTACGCACCGTACAGAAGTTAGGGTCATTTGAAGATTTATCAGTGTTTCATTTTGGACTCAAGGGTAGCATAGCTATGACCGATAGTTTAAATTGACAAGCGAAGGTAATTGTCACAAAATTTCAAGGTTTTATGACGCTCCAGTGAAAAGTTACAAGCATTTGAATGTAGCAAACTTTGTAGGTGTAGGGCGCAGAGAAATTAAGGCCGTTGAAAGTTTTAAAAGTGTTTCAATTTGGACTCAAGCATAACTATGACCGATAGCTTAAATTGACAAGACTACTTTATTGTCACTAAATTTCAAGATTTTATGACGCTCCAATAAAAAGTTACAACCATTTGTATGTTGCAAAATTTGATAGGTGTAGGGCGCACCGTACAGAAATTAGGGTCATTTGAAGATTTATCAGTGTTTCATTTTGGACTCAAGGGTAGTATAGCTATGACCGAAAGTTTAAATTGACAAGAGGCACAGGTACTTTATTTCAAAAATTTCAAGGTTTTATGACGCTCCAGTTAGAAGTTACAAGCATTTGAATGTTGAGAGCTTTGATAGCTGTAGTACGCACCATATAGAAGATATGGCCTTCTGAAGTTTTATCAAATTTTCATTTTGGACTCAAAGGTAGCATAGCTATGACCGATACCTTAAATTGACAAGAGCCACGAATACTTCTGTTGTGTATGCTACCGTACATCGCTCTATCGTTTGCACAGTCAGTCCATCAGTGGACGTCAAGCAATACACATCGCGCTACGTAGCGATCATCAATACAACACATACATATATACATTCTCACTGTACATTTATCTGTTCATCTTCATATGGCAATAAGCATTAATATATATTAAATGTCATTAGCGCACGCATATTTAATACTGGCGACGAGGATGGGATCAGCGATTAATCATTAAATTGCTTGCGTTGAATCGTGTTTATATATATTTGCTTATATTACATACACAATTACAAGAAGAAATAAAGAACAATACTTGCACAAGAATTCGCAAGTTGTCGAGAAAGAAGACAAAACAGAATAGAGAAACGTCGGCGTCGCAGCGAAGCGAGCGACATACATACAGTGAAGTGCCGTTATGTCTGGTTGAGACAGTAACGAGGCGAGAATCATACGATTAGGAAATACATACTGACAGCAGCCAGTTTTTGTTGTTAGACACCGCACATGGCAGACGATCTAGGCGAACAAGCAAGTAATAGCGCCGCCGCCGTCAAGAATAGTGACATCATGGCTGGAGTTGGCAGTTTGGAACCCTTCGATTTGGGTCTTCCAGAAAAATGGACAACATACATGGAGCGATTCAAACTATATCTTCTGGCCAATGATATCACAGATAAAACACGAAAAAAAGGCGGCTTTTCTTACGCTGGCCGGTGCGCCACTCTTCGATCTATTGACATCATTGGCATCACCCAAACAGGTCAGTGATTTGAATTTATCGGAAATATACAAGATATTGACCGATCATCTTTCTCCTCAGCCATCCGAGATTGCTGCATTTTATCATTTCCACTAGCGTGATCAACACGCGGGGGAGTCCGTCAGCTGCTATATGACAGCGTTGCGTACGTTGGCAGTAGACTGCAAATTTGGTACGGCGCTGGATCGCATGCTACGAAACCGTTTTGTGTGCGGCGTAAAGGACAGAAACTGAGTTAACAGTGCAACGAGTCATCGAGCGTGCTATGTCTAGCGAGGCAGCAGCACTCAGCGCTATGGCCATCAGACACTCCAGCGAATCTCCATCTGTACTGGCCATCAAGTCGGGTCGTTCACATCGGTTTAATCAGCGCAATAACAGTAACGACAGAAACTATAACAAACGGCATACATGTGGCGGCTGCGGCGGTCAACATAACCGCGTGCAGTGCCCACATCGTGAAAGTGTATGCCATGCATGTGGCCGCAAGGGTCATCTACAGCGCGCGTGTCGTAGCGCGCAATCCTCAAGGTCGTTCATACCCACATCGAGCTCAAAACAGGCACACCAAGTTGCACAGAATCATCGATCACCTCGTGGAGGATCCATCAATCAAATAGTTCCAGTGGTCAACCAGAAGAAGTCCATTTTAGTGCTTATCAACGGGCGCTCTTGTTCATTCGAAGTGGATTCAGGTTCGCCAGTTACTATCATGACAGAAAGTACGTTCAATCACATCTGGTCAACCAAAAAGCCAGATCTTTTGAAGTGCGACTTGGACCTTAGTGACTATCAACGACAACAAATCCCAATCAAGGGGATTATTGATATTGTTACAATCGTCGTAAAATTAAAAGTCTGCCGCTCATCATCGCTGACGTGAGCAGCTCAAATCTAGTGGGATGCAATTGGTTTGATGCCCTGGGCATACGCATAGAAAGCATGTTTGCCATCAACAGCGGGGTCAACATTAAGACCGTTCTGGGAAAATTCTCACACTTATTTTCGTCAGAACTTGGTCGCTATACGGGGCCTCCAGTATCGCTGCATATCAATGAGGCCGTGCCGCCAGTCAAACTTCCACCACGCCGCATTCCATTTGCCATCAAAGAGCTCGTCGAGGACGAAATCAACCGTTTATGCAGTCAAGGTATTTTGGAGCCAGTGGAGTACTCCGATTGTTCAACTCCAATAGTACCAGTTGTGAAGAAGGACGGATCAATCAGAATTGGTGGCGACTATAAATCAACGTTAAATCAGACAGTCAAACGACACTGCCACCAAATACCGGCAGTCAGTACACTGTTAGCATCAATTGAAGGAGGATCAATATTTCCAAAAATCGACTTGGCACAAGCGTACCAGCAGCTAGTAGTCGACGAACGTTCAGCGTCACTACAAACTATTTCCACGCACAAGGGTACGTTGAAAGTGACCAGACTACAATTTGGTATAGCATCAGCTCCTGGCATATTTCAAAGCTGTATCGAGAGTACTCTACAGAACATTCCTGGCGTTTTGCCGTACTTCGACGATATAGTGATCATGGGCAAAAGAGAGGCTAAACGAAGTATTGTCACGGTTCGATAAAGCTGGTCTACGCTTACGCAAAGACAAATGTCAATTTGGTGTACCATCCGTAGAATTTCTGGGCTTCAAAGTCGACGCTTTTGGTATACGGCCATCTGCGGAAAAGGTCAATGCAATCAATGCTGCACCAGCACCCAAGGACAAAAAGCAGCTTCAAGCTTTTCTGGGTCTACTCAACTTCTACCATGCGTTTTTGCCGCACAAGGCAACAGTTGCAGAACCTTTGCACCGCCTTTTGGATAAAAATGCTCACTGGACTTGGCAGAAAGAGCACGACATTGCTTTCTGCAAACTAAAGAAACTTATCACATCAGACGACGTATTAGTCCACTACGCTGCGCAGTTGCCGCTAGTACTAACATGTGACGCATCGCCATATGGACTCGGAGCAGTCCTCAGCCATAAATTATCAGATGGATCGGAGAAGCCAATCGCATTCTATTCACGATCACTGTCCAAAGCAGAACGCAACTATGCACAAATAGATAGAGAAGCAGTAGCGCTCGTCTCAGGAGTTAAAAAGTTCCACAACTACCTTTATGGTCGATCGTTTACACTCGTCACTGATCATCGCCCTTTATTAGGAATCTTCACTACAAGAAAAGCAGTTCCTAATGTAATTTCGAACACAATGCTACGCCGATCAATTTTTCTCAACGCATACGATTTTAACCTCATATATCGCGCTGGAGCAAAAATTGGCAATGCAGACTTTTTGAGCCGCTGTCCTATCGAGGCAACAACTGAGTCAACATCATCCCAAGATGTTCTCATGATTGAATTATCAGCCGATTCAGTCATAAAGGCACAACAAATTGCGTCCCAAACTTCGAAAGATCAGGATCTCTCCAAAGTTTTGAACTGGGTGTTAAGGGGATAGCCTAGCACCAAAATTGAGCGTTCAAGCAGCCTATATCCGTTCTATTGCCGCCGAGATGAACTCTCTGCAAATAGAGGAGTTCTCGTGTGGGGTAACCGTGCAGTTATTCCACCACCGGCTCGAGCATCTATTCTACGAGCACTTCACGCGCCTCATCCAGGAATCGTCAAGATGAAATCAATGGCTCGCAGTTATGTATGGTGGCCCAACATTGATGCTGAAATTGAGCATACTGTGAAGAAGTGCATTCCGTGTCAACAGAATAGGAACGAGGAATCGAAAACTGAATCACACCATTGGGAGTCGGCTCGGACTCCGTGGTCTCGTTTACACATCGAATTTGCCGGCCCTTTTCAAGGCAAAACTTTCTTCTTGGTAGTCGATTCTTTCTCCAAATGGTTGGAGGTCGCAGTTGTTCCGTCTACATCTACGGGAGCCGCGGTCAAGTTCCTTCGACAACTGGCTGCCACTCATGGTCTTCCTGATGAGATAGTGTGGGACAATGGCACAGCATTCACATCTGCAGAATTCAAGGAATTCATAGACAACAATTTAATTCGCCACATAGGCTCTTCTCCGTTTCATCCGGCAACAAATGGGCAAGCAGAACGAATGGTTCAATCCACGAAGAACTATTTAAAGAAGCTGGAACGAAACACGAACACAGATCTCAGATTGGCTAGATTCGTGTTCAACCAACACATCACGCCGCATGCAACTACAAACCGTACTCCAGCAGAGCTGCTCATGAACCGACAGCTTAAATCGTATTTCGACAAAATACAACCACAGGAAATCACTTTCGGCAAGCTGACCGAGCCTGCCAGCAACAAATCTTTCATTTCAGGTAATCCAGTGTGGGCCCGTAACTACGCCGCTGGGCCAAAATGGATCGAGGGACAAGTGTTTGATCAAACTGGACCTATATCATACACTGTCCGTCTGAGCGACTCCCGGGTCGTCAAGCGTCACCAAGATCAGCTTAGGAATCGTATAGCATCATCGAACGATGCCAACTGTGGAAGTCCAGCTACAGCGGACTTATTAACATCGTGGGATCATAGTATTTTGGAGCCTACTAATGAAGCTGCATCTCCGCCAGTAAGTCCACATCCAATGGCTCATTCATCACCGGCTCCACCTACACCTCGTAGGACCAGCCGCAATAGAAAGCCTACGCATTTCTATTCTGGGTGTTAAGGGGTGTTGTGTATGCTACCGTACATCGCTCTATCGTTTGCATAGTCAGTCGATCAGTGGACGTCAAGCAATACACATCGCGCTACGTAGCGATCACCAATACAACACATACATGTATACATTCTCACTGTACATTTATCTGTTCATCTTCATATGGCAATAAACATTAATATATATTAAATGTCATTAGCGCACGCATATTTAATAACTTCATTGTCACCAACTTTCATGGTTTTATAATGCTCCAGTTAGAATTTACAAGCATTTGAATGTTGTAAACTTTGAAAGGTGTAGTAAGCACTGTATAGAAGTAAGGGCCATCTGAAGTTTTATCAGACTTTCTTTTTGGACTCAAGGGTATCATAGCTAAAACCGATGTCTTAAATTGACGGGAGGCACGGGTTCTCCATTTCAAAAATTTCAAGGCTTTATGACGCTCCAGTAAAAAGTTTCACCCATTTCTATGTTGCAATCTTTGATAGGTGTAGGACGCACCGAATAGAAGATTGGGCCATTTGAAGATTCATCAGTGTTTCATTTTGGACTCAAGGGTAGCATAGCTATGACCTATAGGTTAAATTAACAAGAGGTATGAGCACTTTATTGTCACAAAATTTCAAGGTTTTATGACGCTCCAGTTAGTAGTTAGAAGCATTTTAATGTTGCAAAGTTTGATAGCTGTGGTACGCACCCCAAATAAATTAGGGCCATTTGAATCTTTATCAGTTTTTCATTTTGGACTCAAGGGTAGAATAGCTATGACTGTAGCTTAAATTTACAAGAGGCACGAGTATTTCATTATCACAAAATGTCAAGGTTTTATGACGCTCCAGTAAAAAGTTACAAGCTTTTGAATGTTGCAAATTTTGATAGGTATAGAACGCTCCGTACATAAATTAGGGCCATTTGAAGATTTATCAGTGTTTCATCTTGGACTCAAGGGTAAAATAGCTATGACTGATAGATTAAATTGACAAGAGGCACAAGTATTTCATTATCACAAAATGTCAAGGTTTTATGACGCTCCAGTAAAAAGTTACAAGCTCTTGAATGTTGCAAACTTTGATAGGTATAGAACGCTCCGTACATAAATTAGGGCCATTTGAAGATTTATCAGTATTTCATCTTGGACTCAAGGGTTGAATAGCTATGACTGATAAATTAAATTGACAAGAGGAACGAGTACTTCATAGTCACAATATTTAGAGTTTTTATGAAACTCCAGTAAAAAGTTACAAGCATTTGAATGTTGCAAACTTCGATAGGTGTACAATTCATGGTACAGAAGTTAGGGTCATTTGAATATTTTTCAGTGTTTCATTTTGAACTCAAGGGTAGCATAGCTATGACCGATAGCTTAAATTGGTAAGAGGCACGAGTATTTCAATATCACATAATGTCAAGGTTTTATGACGCTCCAGTAAAAAGTTACCAGTTCTTGAATGTTGCAAACTTTGATAGGTATAGAACTCTCGGTACATAAATAAGGGCCATTTGAAGATTTATCAGTGTTTCATTTTTGACTCAAGGGTAGAATAGCTTTGGCTGATAGCTTAAATTGACAAGAGGCACGAGAACTTAAATGTCACAAAATTTCAAGGATTTATGACGCTCATGATAGGTGTAGGGCACACCGTACAGAAACTAGGGCCATTTGAAATTTTATCAGTGTTTCATTTTTTACTGAAGGGTAGAATAGCTAGCTGAAATTGACAAGAGGCGTGAGTACTTCATTGTCACAAAATTTAGAGGTTTTATGACGCTCCAGTAAAAAGTTACAAATATTTGAATGTTTTAAACTTTGATAGGTGTAGGGCGCACCGTACAGAAGTTAGGGCCATTTGAAGTTTTATCAGTGTTTCATTTTGGACCCAAGAGTATAATAGCTATGACTGATGCTTAAATAGATAAGAGGCACGATTACTTCGTTGTCACAAAATTTCAAGGTTTTAGAACGGTCCAGTAAAAAGTTACAAGCATTTGAATGTTGCAAAATTTGATAGGTGTACGTCGGTCGCAGCGTACAGAAGTTAGTGTCATTTGAAGATTTATCAGTGTTTCATTTTGAACTCAAGGGTAGCATAGCTATGACCGATAGCTTAAACTGACAAGAATCACGAGTACTTCATTGTCACCAAATTTGAAGGGTTTATAATGCTCCAGTTAGAATTTACAAGCATTTGAATGTTGCAAACTTTGAAAGGTGTCGTAAGCACTGTATAGAAGTTAGGGCCATTTGAAGTTGTTGTCTTATGCTAAGCAAACGGGGTAAGTCTCCGTTAAGTCCTCGAATAAATGTATCGAGTGCCTTATCTCTATAGCAATTGGTCATAGCCTACAGTGAGTCCTCACTTATGTCAAGGCAGGAAATTTTGTCTAGTATCAACGATAAGTGTTGATACACCTTCTGATAGAACTCCTGAATTGAATTATTTCGTTGAGCTAGGGTGGTGAGTTGATACTCCAAGGTACCAATATCCCTTTTGTCCGAATAGTGCATCATTAAGCACTGTTTTATTTTTACCCAATTTAATGGAGTTTTGTAGGATTCCAAAGCGGTATCCCCTTCTCCTACAATTTTATGCCTGACTGTATGGAGTATCGCATAATACTTTGGAGTTCCTTTTAGTTTCTCGTATACGGAAAATATGCGATCTGTGGTTCTTCTCCAGGATTTAAATTCTCCCGGAGCCCCTGAAAATTCCCTAAGACATTTCAATATGCCTGGGGTCTTGTCTAGCTCGTTAATATTTTTTTCTTGTCAATTCTACTTGGCAATCCGTGCTATCGTCATTCGAAAAAGGATTAATCAAATTTTGTATCGTTGAGGTTACCCCGTCGGTTATTTGTTGTTGTAGTGCTTTGTCCATCTTTAATGCTCGATTTGACATGCTCAGTCTGCTTAATTGATCTGTTAATTCGTCAGCAGTCACTTTTGTCATTTTCAACGAATACAATTTTTTGAATTTTATTTCCTTGTTTGGAAATTTTTATACACTAGAGTAAATGGCTGTAAGATTCACAGTGTGAATTTGTTACTATAGGTTTTTTTAATTAATTATGGTTTGAATTTGGCCCTTGAATTCAGACAATTCTTGCAAATTTTTAATCGGAATTAATAATAATGTGTTGTTTTCAGTGGAAAAAAATTAAGAAATTATCAAAATAGTTGCTTTGTAATCACTTTCAGATATTATATTTAGATACAAATATAAACTAAGTTATGTATTTTCTAAGCTGAGTAATTAATTTCTTCCTTATTTTTTTTTTTATTTATTGCAAATTCTCTTATCTCTATATTTTTCGTAAATATTTTCCTCAATATATATTATATATATTTTTTATCAATTTGGTAAATTTTCGTTTTTCAATATAGTTTTTCTTTCACTAAAAAATGTCTTAAAACTAGTCTTACGAATATCATTCCAACGATGTCAATGGAGGTTGAGCTCTTGGTGTTCTCCCTTTCCGTTCGTACTTAGGCACCTCGTAGTTACGTTATTCCTTGACTTTTTTTGTTGAAAATCCGCCAACTGTTGTCCAAGGATCGATATTATCCAGAATTTCACTGTTGGGTTTTTGGCCCCAAATTGCTGCTCCAAAGATTTAATGTATCCCGAACTTCACATTTGGGTCCCTGCTCGGGCGCCAGTTAAGATTTTTATTTCTTTTGGTTGTTTTTAAAAAAAGCCCGAAGCCAACTTTATTGTTTCACTTCTAATTTACAACTGAATTTAATCTAACATAATTAAATAAATGCAAAAGCCAAATTCACCAACTGCTCTGCCGGACGCGTGGATCATATTCCATATGAAGTTTTTATACTATTTTCGTTGTTGTTGTTTTCGAGTACGTGACTGTGGGCACTGCAGACACTTCGTCAGCATTCTTATTGGTGGGAATGGAATTTTGGTTCCAAGTTGCAACTTATTTGTTCTTAACTTATATATATATATATATATATATATATATATATATATATATATATATATATATATATATATATATATATATATATATATATATATATATATATATATATATATATATATGTGTGTGTGTGTGTGTGTGTGTGTGTGTAGGTATATGATTTCCAACTCGACCGCGTGCATGTCCCGGTGCCGAAAAGAGAAAGTGTAGCTCCCATGGTGTACAAGAAATCTAACCCTAAAATAACTTGTCCAGATGCACGTGGGAAGATGAGAAACGGCATTCGGCAACATTTATCACCTATTCGCACGTCCAACATAAGGGCTTCCTTGCTTGTGCATTCACCGCCGTTTGCTAGTTGTGCCCTCACGTTTACTGCGACTACGTTGTTCGGACTTCGATGTTGTTTGGCAAAATTTCCATTGATGAAGCTCTTTGTAGCCCCGGTGTCTATCGTCGCATTTATTTGTTCTCCGTCCACCGTAACTGTGGCGAAGATATGGTTACGCTCGCAACGTAACAACTTTACTGTTGGCGAAACGGGTTGTGATTTGACGGCCCCACTCGTCCCCGGTTCTGAGGGGGTCCTTGCTCGTTTCCCGCTTGCTGTTGGCAGCACTCAATTGTTCGGATATTCGTCTGGCCGCACCCCCAGCAGAACAGTACCTGTGGGTTCCGACAATTGCGTTGGATGTGTCCTTCTTGACCGCAGCGTCGACATGCTGTTTTGTGACTTATTTTGATGCCCATTGTTTGTGCTCGATCGCGTCGAGGTTCCGGTTGGCATCGTCGTAGCTGCTCATGTGGTGGTTGTTGTCGGCTGCGTTGTGGTGCTTCACGCAGTGTTTCCTGATCCGCTCTGATACTTTCGTATTCTTGCGCACGAGTGATCAGTTCGTCCAGCGAGGAGAAATCGTCACGCCTTATGTATAGGCGGTAGTCGGGCAAACTATTGCGGAAGATACGTTCGTTCTGTCGGTCTTCGTCATACTGCGCACGTCCCATCAGATTTTGCAGGGCGATGGTATAATCCTTAAAGGCCTCTCTTGGCTTTTGCACCCGTTTTCTGATCTCATCGTCTAGATCTTCAAAATATCGGCTGGGGAGGAAAAATTTTAGAAAGTCTCGTTCGAATGCTTCAAACGTGACCCACTGCTTTTTGTTGTTTCGGTGCCAGGTTAATGCCTTATCTGTGAGAAGCTGTGGCATTGTGCGAGGGAGTAAGTCCCGGTTGAGACCATACATGTCTGCCAGTTCCTTTACGCGCTCTATAAATCCCAACGGATCCTTATCGCCGTCGTATTTTACTGGCCACTTACGAACTTGTTCAATGACGGTAACACATTGAGTTGACAAAAAGGCGTTCATGTTATCTGCGCCGCCAGATGGTTGTTCCTGGTGTCGTTCCATTTCCTCTATGTGGACGTGAGATGGTTGTGTTAACGTTGACTTCGATGTTTTTGGTAATGTGGAGCTTGCTGTCTCTTGCGTGTGCTTTATTTCCAATTCCTCCAGTCGTTTGCGGAATTCCGGGTTAGTGGTGCTATCAACTATCAAAGCTGCGAACCTTTTTCGCAGTTCGTCCACACTTCCAGTATCGTCAAGTTCTGCCGCGTATTGTTCTAGCTGGTCTTTGCGTAGGGTATAGATCCACCCTGACTTCGGCTTCATATCGATTCGTTGTGTTAAGGTCCCTGCTCGGGCGCCATGTAAGGAATCTCTAGCTGGGGTACGCTCAGTCTTCCCAGAGTCCTGTACAATATTTATTTTCTCGACCTTAACACAACGTTTGATGGAGTTTGTTTACTTTATTTTATTTTTCAGTAAATTACAACTTCATCTTAGACTAATTAGAACTGATCCTGTATTCTCTCCGCTTCGTCTAATGGCAGTGAAGTGGGGTAGTGGCAGACGTAGAAGCAATAGCTGCTTTGAAATTCAACGCCGGTTAAAACCTCGCGTTTACTTCGTCTAGGGGGGAGCACTCTCTTACGTGGTAGTGATGTCGGTTAAAACTTCACACCACCAATCACGTAAGAAGTGTCAAAAGTCTAACTTGAAGCAATAGCTGCTTTGAAGTGAAACGCCGGTTAAAACCTCGCGTTTACTTCGTCTAGGGTGGAGCACTCTCTTACGTGGTAGTGATGTCGGTTAAAACCTCACACCACCAATCACGTAAGAAGTCTCAAAAGTCTAACTTGAAGCAATAGCTGCTTTGAAGTGAAACGCCGGTTAAAACCTCGCGTTTACTCGGTCTAGGGTGGAGCACTCTCTTACGTGGTAGTCATGTCGGTTAAAACCTCACACCACCAATCACGTAAGAAGTCTCAAAATTCTAACTTGAAGCAATAGCTGCTTTGAAGTGAAACGCCGGTTAAAACCTCGCGTTTACTTCGTCTAGGGTGGAGCACTCTCTTACGTGGTAGTGATGTCGGTTAAAACCTCACACCACCAATCACGTAAGCAGTCTCAAAGTCAGGAATTGTCTGCCGTGGTCGCCACTGTCCGCGAATGCTATACCCACTTACTCGTCTGCTCGTCCTCTGTTGTCGCCGCCGCTGTTGGTTATCACAAGAGAGCGCCTGCTCGTCCGCTGTTGTCGCCGCCGCTGTTCACATCACACGAGAACGTGTTCGTCCGCTGTTGTCGCCGCCGCTGTTGAAATCGCAAGAGACCGGTTCCTCTGTGCACCGGCCTTTTATACATTTTTCATGCGAGCATCGACAAGTCCCGTATTTCGGCACTGTGTCGTGTTCGCGCATACGGAATTTCCGTATTTCGGCGTTGTGCCATGTTCGAGCATAACCACGTGTGGCGTGGTTTGGCTACAAGTGCTCGCATGGTGTTGGTATATGGTGAGGGCGGTATTTTGTGTGACCTAAAATTGTTACAAAATTTAGGTCTTCACAATATATATATATATATATATATATATATATATATATATATATATATATATATATATATATATATATATATATATATATATATATATATATATGTATATATATATATATATATATATATATATATATATATATATATATATATATATACCAGTATACGAGTATATACGAGGTGTGATCAAAAGATAACCGTTATTTTCATCTTTTCGTGAGTTACGTATGTTCGATATTCGCATTTTTTTTTATGTTGGTACACATGTCTGTTTATATGTTGGCAATACCAACCATTTTGGATTGTCAGTTTGTTTCTGACAGATAAAAAGGTTAGTCGTGTTTTGGTGTGCTTTTCGATTTTGTACTATTCGAAAAAAATAGATCAAAGAAACTGTATTCAGTTTTGTGTAAAAAATGAAATTAAATGCGCAAGGACATTTGAAATGTTGACTGTGGCCTTTGGCGAGTCTACTATGAGCAGAACATAAGTTCAATTGTGGTATAACCGGTTTAAGGAAGGCCGAGAAGATTTTTTAATGACGATGCTCGTCCTGGTCGCCCGAGCACGTCAACAACCGATGAAAACATTGATGCAATGAAGAAAATGATTTTGGATAATCGTCGAATCACTATCAGAGAGATTGCTGATGATGTTGGCATATCGTTCGGCTCATGCCAAGCAATTTTTACGGATGTTTTAGGCATGAAACGTGCGGCAGCGAAGATTGTTCCAAACTTGCTAAATTTTGAGCAAAAACAACGTCGCATGGACATCGCTCAGGAGCTGTTTTTGGCCAAAAACAAAACCGTTATCATGCCTCAACCTCCGTATTCACCGGACTTGGCCCCCGCTGACTTTTTCCTCTTTCCAAAACTGAAGACACCGATGAAAGGAAAGCGTTTTGCAACGATTGAGGAGATAAAAGAAAAATCGAAACAGGAACTGTTGGTGATACCAAAAAAAGCGTTTCAGAAGTGTTTCGAGGATTGAAAATAACGCTGGCATAAGTGTATTATATCTGAGGGGAATTACTTTAAAGGGGACAAGATAGTTGTTGATGAATAAATAAATACTTTCTTTTTGATCACACAATAACAATATATATATTATACATATACATATACATATACATAGTCATAAACAAATACATATACACACATATACATATACATATGCATATACATATACATATAGATATACATATTCATATACTTATGCATAGACATATACATATACATGTACATATACATATACATATACATATACATATACATATAAGTATACATATACATATAAATTCACATACATATACATATTGTAACGACTCTTCTTTTTGCCGGGGTATCCTCAGCGGAGTCCAGGAGTCTTACAGAATTAGATTTTTAACTTTATTTATTCCTTCTTAAGTACAATAGATTCCTAGCGAGTCCTGGAACTCGGATGACTTGAGATGATCCGGAATACGCGTGACTAGCAAAGGATCTGGGGGAATACCGGAACACGCGAGACTTGAGATGATCCGGAATGCGTGACTAGCAAATAGTTGTGAGTTGAGTTTGAAGAACGAATGAATGAATTGATTCCCCGCATTTTCAAACTTTATTCATTTTTTTCCGCCTATATACTATTGTTTCATAGTTTTTGTGTTAGTGAAATTTGTCAGTGGGCAAATTTCATCTTCACACTCCTGCCTTACTTCGCGGTGGAAAAAAACATGGCGTTTCCTCTTGGCTTGGCTTTCCTCTTGGCTTGGCTTTCCTCTTGGCTTGGCTTTCCTTCAGAGTGGCTATTGTATCTGCCTCTAGTGCGCTGGTAAGCCATCCGCCTTGGGTCCCCTGAGTTCGGTTCCGTTGTGGAAGTGGAGGTCTTCCCTGGGTTTTGGATTCAGTGTTGGCGGTGTCCTCGTGTGCTTACGTTTAGTCTTCCCTCGTTGCTGGTGCATTGATTGGACCCTGGTTGTTCCTTAACCTGTCGTTCTGTCTACGTGATATGTCTCGGCTGTTTCTCACTGGTGCTGACATTGCGGAATGGGTAGTAGGTACACTGATTGCTCTGATGGTGGGTCGCCTTCGCTGTGCGACTTTCTTGCTCTGGAGTACGCTCGCGTCCTTTTTCCGAAGTCAATGTATTGATTCTTGAGAGGTCCTTCTCTCTATGCCTTTGTGGGTGTCCGCTTTCGCTCGGCATAGTCCGTGGAAGGTGAATTCGGTCGTGCTAGTTGTGTTCTTCCCTGGTGAAGCGGTCTTGCGAATGAGTTCATTTTTTCTTTGTCCTCTGTTGTGTCTCTGTGGTTTACGCTTTCTATCTCTTAGAAGGCGTTGCATTGAAACTAGGGAGATTCTCAACACGAATTGTCGTGCACTTTGGAATTTCTCGGGGTTGCACGCATCTGGTATGAGGTCCCAATGTGATCTCCTGATCACCGCATTTCAATGTTGTACCCAGACTTGTCATGAAGTCTAGTCCCAGGAGTAAATCATCACTGGAGTCCGGCATTACCAGTAGGTCTAGATTGCATGCCTCCCCTCCAAACAATGCCGTCTGCCATACTTGCTCTGGTATGGGGTTTTCCAAATTTGCCGGTGGAAGCGCGTAACTTTCGTGCTAGCTTCGTGCGCACGAAACTGTGAGTTGCTCCTGTGTCCAGTGTCGCGATGATAACCGCTACACCGATAGAAACGGTAGCGGAAATCCGTTGACCATCACAGTGCAACAAGTTTTCCGATGCTGACGTTGATGGTTCTGCTTTGTACTACGCTTCGTTTCTGTTGGCGGTAGTTCTCGATTGGTTGGTGGTCTTGGTTTGCAGCACTCAAGCGTCTTCACATCCCTACGACCACACTCCCAACAGAACAGGATCTGTGCGTTGCGACATATGCGAGCTATGTGTCCATTTTGGCCACAATGCCGGCAGGCTGTTCTTGGTTCTATGGGTGTCTCTCTGGTCTCTACCGTCACCTGGCAGTTCCTCACATCTCGTGGTGGCCCTTGCTCTGTTCGCCATTGTATGGTTGGGGCTGTTAGTTCTCCCTGTATGCTCTCCAAGTCTCCAGCCATCTCTATCAGCTCTTCGAGGGATCTGAAATCCTTGCGGCGCACGTATAGTTGGTATTCTGGCAGGCTGTTCTGGAAGATTCTTTCCAGTCTCTGCTCTTCCGAATACTTCACGTGTCGCATAAGATTTCGCAGTTCGAGTACATACTGCTTGAACGACTCTCGATGTCTCTGGTGACGCTGTCGGATCTGGTCGTCGAGTTTCTCCATGAAACGGGCCGAAAAAAAGAATTTCAGCAAGTCCCTCCTATATGTGCTCCATTCCCACCACGCTCGATCGTAGTTTCTGAACCACATGAGTGCGCGTTCTCTCAAGAGTTAAGGAATAGTACGCGGGAGTCTTTGTTTATTCCGTGCACATCTGCAAGTTCTTCCACTCGCTCGATAAAAGCTAGTGGGTCACGCCCACCGCCAAAGTTAAGAGACCACTTCTGAACTTGATTAGTAACTGCACCGTACTGTGTAGACCCGTTGTATTGTTGATCCATTGGTGCAGGTGAAACGGAGGGATGCTGTGGTATTCCCCGTACCTCTGAATTCCATGCTGGTAGAGTTGCACCTGTGTATGTGCCTGGCCTGTCCACTTCCAGCGTTTCGCTGGGAACTATGGACGCAGCCGGCCTTAGTAATGTGCTTTTAACATACCTGCATTGCAGATTCATCAACCGGAATTTTTGCTCCTGAGTCAGTACCGTTTCTGTGAAAAACTGAGAAAGCCGCTTTCGCAGGTCATTTACTGTGAATGTAGCTTCCAAACCGAATTCCTCCGCAAATATCACCAACTCTTCTTTCCGTAGCATGAACACCCAGCTTGTTTTCCCCATCCTGTGAATTTCCTGGTTAATGGTGAAGACTATGGGTGGGCGTCAGATGCGTTGATTTCCTTGTTTTTATAGACCCTGCTCGGGCGCTATTGTAACGAGTCTTCTTTTTACCGGGGTATCCTCAGCGGAGTCCAGGAGACTTACAGAATTAGAGTTTTAACTTTATTTATTCTTTCCTAAGTTACAATATACATATCCATAGATATATACATATACATCTAAATATACATATATATATATATATATATATATATATATATATATATATATATATATATATATATATATATATATATATATATATATATATATATTACATATAAGTATATATATATATATATATATATATATATATATATATATATATATATATATATATATATATATATATATACATATACATATACATATACACATAAATGTACATATACATATATATACATTTACATATCCCTATACAAATATATATCTTGATAAACTTATGCATATTCATATGCATATACATATATAAATATTCATATACAAATGCATACGCGTACGTCTCCAGATACAGATACATATACATTTACATATACGTCAACATATACATATACGTCAATATAGACTTATACATATTCATATACACATACATCTACATATACAAATACATATAAATATGCATACACATTTACATATACATATACATATTCACATACATATGGAAATACATAAACATATACATTAACACATATACATAAACATATAAATATACATATACATATACATATACATATAAATATACATGTACATATTCATATGCATATACATATACATATACGAGGGCGGATTGATATTGAAGCTACCTAAGTAGGAAAAAAACATTTTTTTTTTTTCAAAAACCATTTATTTGTCAACATAGTCTCCTTTTACTTCGACACACTTAGTAAGACGATATTCCAACTTTTTTATACCATCTGAATAATACGATTTCGGGAACCCCTCAAAATACGCGTTAGTTTCCGTAATCACTTCTTCGTTTGAGATGAATCTTTTTCCTGCGAGCCATTTTTTCAAGTTTGGAAACAGGGAAAAGTCACTAGGAGCTAAATCTGGACTATAAGGTGGATGATTAACCAATTCGAAGAGTATTTCACGTAATTTTAGCATCGTATCTGTTATGTGTTCGCCTAATGTGAACATAATGTGAACATAGCATAACATCAACATATGTGTTCTTACATATGGCAACTTTACATATGATAACTTTGTACGTAGATGTAAGGTTATTTGATTCTCAATAAAAACGGTAAGCTGACAACCGTGCTCGAGTGCGTTTCGTTTGCCCGCATACATAATTGGCGACGAGGATAAAAACGTTTATGTAAATACATACATACAAAGCAAATAAAAATAAATAAAAAAAAAATAAAATTAAAAGTTAATGTGAAGTGACATTTAAAATATGTATATTAAAAAGCAAATAAAATTTAAATAAATTTGCAAGTCTTAAAGTAAAAAAAAAAACAAAAAACAACATATTAAAAAGCAATGCATAATATGCATATACTCGTAAACTAATCTCAAGTTGATTTTCAACAAAACCCAACAACTCGACAGTGAGATACAACAACATAATAAAAAAATTAACACGATTAAAATAAAACGTTAAATAAAGTTACAAAACAGCAAAATACCACAAGCACATACATACAAACAATTGTAAACACATACATAAAATCTAACAAAATACACCAACATCGAAAATCCCGCTAGCTGACATACAAAAATGAAAAATTATGCCATCAGACGGTACAACTTCCAATGTAACTGATAGTACAGTCACCATCTTCCAGTCCAGCACAATTCCACAGTTCGTACCGCAAAATGAGCCTTGGTCACTTTGGCAAGAGAAATTGGAGATTCACTTCTGCGAAATTGGATGTGCAGAAGAAAACAAGAAAAATGCTATTTTGTTGAAATCTATTGGTTCAACACCTTATGCTGTTCTCAACCAATTCATAATGGGCTTGCCGGAACGCATCTTTGAAATAATGTGTGAAGAGGATGAGAAATTAACAATTGGATCAGCTCTACGTAAATCACTTATTATTGGGAAACAAAATTTTCATCAAACAACGAACAACATGTAAATTTTGTAAAAAAACAACAATCAGCACAACAAGTATAAATAATCAACACAAAGGAGACATAACTACAACAACAACAACAACAGAAACAATGACAACAGAAACAATGACAACGGCAGCAAGCAATCAAATAAGGGCAATACATGCAAACATTGTGGCTGGCGAAATCACGAGTCAAACGAATGCAGATATAAAAACAACAAATGCAATTGTTGTGGGAAAACTGGACATTTAGCGAATATATGCCGAAACAAATCTAAAACCGTAAATTATGTATCTAACAATTCGAATGAGGATAATAATAACAACAATTCCACTAATAAAAATTTTTGTATTTACAGCATTTCGAATGGAAATTCAGCTAATTATTACTATCTCTCAGTGAAGTTAAATGGCAATCAAATGGAAATGGCTTGTGATTCTGACTCACCCTGCAGTTTAATATCGATAGTGTTATTTAAAAAGCTATTCAAAAATATAAGTTTAGAATCTTGTTCATTACCTTATGTCGATTATGGAGGTAATTCTATTAATGTCATTGGTCAATTTTTGTGCACGGTTGAATATCGTGGTAAAAAACGAAATTTGAAAATCGAAGTTACGGACACCAATAACATATATTTGCTTGGATGTGACTTTTTGAGACTATGTAATTTTAATTTAATACAAACAGGAAACGCTATTGAAGTGAAAAGTAATTTAGAGGCAATTGTTAGAAATTTAAAAAATGATTTCAGTGAAGTTTTCAAAGACGAACTAGGTACATATAAACTAGGTAAAGTCTCGCTTCACATTTCACCTCATGCTAAACCGAATTTTTTTAAACCCCGTCCGGTTCCTTTAGCATGGAAAGGAAAAATTGAAAACAATTTACGTAATTTAATTTCAAATGATGTTTTAGAGCATGTTGACAATGCAGAGTGGGGAACACCTTTAGTACCAATTTTAAAACCTAATGGTGAATTGCGTATATGTGGGGATTATAAAGTTACAATTAACAAATATCTTGATGATTTCAAATATCGCTTACCGTTGATTGAAGATATTTTTGCGTCCTTAAAGGGTGGACAATTATTTACAAAATTAGATTTATCTAATGCTTACAACCAACTTGTTTTGGATGAAAATTCACTACGATTGTGTACTTGGTCCACACATATTGGATGTCTTAGAATGAAAAGGTTACCGTTTGGTGTTAAACCAGCTGCGGCTATTTTCCAAAAGACAATGGAAAACTTTCTACGCAATGTACCTTTTGTTATTGTACGAGTATATCAAGACGACATTACAATCTCCGGTAAAAATTTGACCGAGCATGTAACAAATTTACAATCAGTTTTGAATAAACTACAGATTGCTGGTCTACGTCTGAATCTTTCAAAATGTCAATTTTTTCAAGAACCCGTTTCTTATTTGGGGTTCAAGACTGATAAAAATGGTTTAAGTAAGACTACAGAAATAATTTCGTCTGTATTGTAAGCACCTGTTCCTGAAAACATTTCAGAGTTAAGAGCATTTGTGGGACATATAAATTATTATTCGAAATTCATACAAAATTTTGCAGAAAAAATGTCACCGCTATATAGACTGTTAAAGAAAGGTCAAAAATTTATTTGGTCGCGTCAATGTCAAGATGCATATGAAAATATTAAAACAGAGACGACGTCAGAACAAATTCTTGTTCATTTTAACCCTAAATTGCCTATAATTTTATCTACTGATGCATCATCAAATGCAGTATCAGGTATATTGTCACACAAATTTGCAGACAAAAGTATAAAACCGATTGCGTTTGTGTCGAGAGCACTATCAAAAAGTGAGAGAAATTATAGCACTTTAGAAAAAGAAGCTCTCGCTATTATTTTTTCAGTAACAAAACTCAAGCAATACCTTTTAGGCAACAGTTTCGTATTACGAACTGACCATAAACCACTTTTATCCATATTTGTAGAAAAAAAGAAGGGACTTCCCTTGATGGCTGCTGCACTTTTTTTACTTTTTTACTTTCCGGGTTTAATTACAAGATTTAGTATGTAAAGGGATCGTTAAATGAGGCTGACAACTTGTCAAGACTTCCTCAACATAAATTCGAGCAGGAAGACAATGAAAAATCTTTCATATTTCATATAAAAAATGACAATGTTTTGGATATTGATTTTAAATGCATTTCGCGTGAAACGCGTCTTGATCCGATATTATCTAAAGTTTGCGATGCAGTAAAAATGAACACTTTAAACAATCTAAAAGGTGAGGAGTTCGTTGCATATGTAAACAAAAATACAGAACTGACTGTAGATCAAGATTGTTTACTATGGGGTTATCGAACGGTGATTCCATTGAAATTAAGACAAAACATGCTTGAACAAGTACATGACTCTCATTTAGGAGTTGTCAAAACAAAGGCTTTGGCAAGATCGTATATATAGTGGCCAAAAATAGATAGTGAAATTGAAACCTTAATTAAACAATGCATTCCGTGTCAAGAACTACTGCCCAGTCCAAATAAAAGTAAATTGATTCCTTGGCAGCCTACTGACTCAGTTTGGAGTAGAATACATATCGATTTTGCAGGACCTGTTAAAGGTTATTTCTTGTTTGTAATTATAGATTCTTATTCTAAATGGCTTGAGGTGTTTAAAACAAAGGAAATAACGTCAAACTTCGTCATTACGAAGCTTCGTGAAACATTTTGTCGGTTTGGAATTATAAATACAATAGTAAGTGACAACGGAAGACAATTTGTCTCTGAGGAGTTCAAAAATTTTACAAAACTCAACAAAGTCAAACACATATTAACGGCACCAGGCCAGCCATCAACAAATGGTCAAGTTGAGAATTTTATTAAAACACTAAAAAAGTCTTTATATGCAAATATACGCGATGGACGTGAGACTGAGCTTGACTTAATTCTAAATAGATTTTTGATGTACTATCGAGTTGCAAAACATTGTACTACAAATGAATCACCTGCTAAACTGTTTTTAGGCAGATCTATTAGAACTCATTTTGATTTTATTAAACCACCTCACATCAAAGAAAATATTTTAGTTAGCCAAGAAAACAGCATGAGAAATTTTTCTGGTAAAAGAGACGTAGAATTCAGTTCAGGACAAAAAGTCTATATACGTGATTACAAAAATCCAAACAAAGCGAGTTGGTCTCCGGCGACTATAAAATCACAAATTGGTCCACGCACTTACAATTGTGTATTTGATAGTAACCATAGATAAATAAAAAGGCACACTGATCAAATTAAAACAAATTTGCCAAACGTCGATACTGAATCGCAGGAGGAAGAAGCCACAAATGAAATAGAGCGTACTTCTCCTGAGAATATTAATATTACTGAGTTCCAAATCAAAATGATTTACTAGAAAATATTAATGATAATGTAAATGAAAATGTAGAAATTGAATCAAATGCCATTGAAGTAGAATCAATGGAGCGTATAGTATTACGCCCAAGAAAGAATGTTAGATATACAAAAGTAATGAATTTTCCAAAATTAAATGAATTAAATCATGCAAACCAATTTTATTTAAATAATTAAAACAAATAAATTTATATGCACTCTGGGGGGGAGCGTGTTATGTGTTCGCCTAATGTGAACATAATGTTGACAACCGTGCTCGAGTGCGTTTCATTTGCCCGCATACATAACAGTATCTAATGCTGTGTGAACCGGTGCGTTGTCTTGAACAAAGAGCATTTTTTTCTTCTTTAAATGTGGTCTTTTTTCCCTGATTGCATCAATCAATTGATCCAATAACGCACGATAATACTTTCTTGTGATTGTGGATCAATTCAAGATAATCGATGAGCAATATTCCGTGTGCAAAATGCAGTGGCCATAACCTTGCCAGCCGATTTCACTGCCTTCGCCTTTTTCGGAGCACTTCCACCAGCTTCCACCCATTGTTTCGATTGATTTTTGGTTTCAGGTGTGTAGTGGTAGACCCATGTTTCATCAACAGTTATTAATCGACGCCAAAAATCAACAGGATTACGCTTTATCATGTCCAAACACCGCTGTGAAGTAGTCTGTCGAACTCGTCTTTGTTCGACACTGAGCAAACGCGGCCCCCATCTTGCCGATAGCTTTTTCATATGCAAATGTTCATGCAAAATGTAGAACACACGTTCATATGATATGTTTACCATTTTAACAATCTCACGCAACTTGACTCGGCGTTCATTCATAACGATATCGAGGATTTTCTTGATATTTTCTTCTGTAACCATCTCTTTTGGCCTTCCTGTTGATTGTATTGTTGCATTGCTTGTTCGGCCGTGTTTAAATTCACCAATCCAATATTTTACCATGTAATCTGACGGAGCAGACTCACCGTAATGTTTATCGAGCTTTTCTTTTGTCTCTTTCGCCGTTTTCCCTTCCAAATAATAGTGTTTAATCACTGCACGAAATTCGCTTTTTTCCATTTTTCAAGAAACACAAAAGTTGCTTACTTCAAACGACTACGACTTTCTAAAAAAAAAAGTTTTTGTGTTTGTGCTGTCATCGATCGCTAGGTAGCTTCAATATCAATCCGCCCTCGTACATATATATACATATAAATAACAGGGCCACAAAAATCTACACCACTCATCGTAAATGGCCTGGCCACATTTACTCGTTCAGTGGGCAAGTTTCCCATAATTTGTTGCTCCAGACGCGGGCGGCATCGAAAACACCGCAATCATTTCGTCGTTACCGATCGTACCACTTTTCTTGCATGCACGATCCAAAATCGCTGTCGCAGAATCGCCATCAAAGCTTGCGTGCCCACATGTACATGTTTCTTATGCGCATATCGCACATAACAACGATCGAAGTTATTATTGCCAGGTAGCAAAATAATTTGCTTTTCATCATACGGCAAGCTTGCATTCTGTAAACGGCCTCCTACTCGGAGAATATCGATGCCATGGCCACTTTGGATGAAAATACTCAAGCCCTTCGTTGCTGCAAGCAATATACAATTCGAATTATCGCTTCGTCTAGCATTGAGGTGCTGAGCGTCGGTATCTCTCCTTGCACACCCTTTATTTGCCGCAAAAGCCAGAGAAACTGTGCTACTCGTTTTCGAGTTTTTTCGAATTCACTTCGCCCCTCTAACCAACCAAAAAAATGGTTATCTTACTCCGCAGCTATCAACGATGAGGTCTGCTTGCGCCGTTCTTCAATGACTTCAGCTGACTGGTTGCATACCTTTTTGGATGGCATTGATCACAAGAGTTCCTTAGGAATGGTGGACCTGAGAACCAGAAAGAGTGTAGTAATTCGTCAACATACGCACCTCTGGATATGATATCTGCGGGATATTGTCGAGAAGAAACATGTCTCCAAATTGCTGATTTAGTTGCCTCCTGGATCAAGGCAACCCTGTTGGCAGCGAAAGATGTCCAAGTCGATGGATGCGCTCTCAGCCACTCGAGCACAATCGCCGAGTCGCTCCACAGATACAGCGCAGCAGGTTGAATCGGAAAATTCGCTTGTGTCTTTTCCACCAATGTAGACATCAGGTGAGCTGCCATCAGCAATGATTTTGTTTTAAGGGGTGCAACTCTTGATTTTGCACTCCACAATTGCACGGTGACGCCATTATTATTGTCGATTGAGCGCACTTAGGGGCAGCAGCCGTAGGCCCGCTCTGATGCATAAGCGAACCCGCGCATTTCTACTCTTGCGAAGTCTTTTGCGCTTAAAATATAACGCGGAACCTGGACCTCTTGCAACGCTTTCAACTTATTACGAAACTCAGTCCATTGACTGCGATACTGTATGGGTAATGATTCATCCCAAGCTACTTTCTGAAGCCATAAGTTGTGACGAGGAAAATTATTGATCAATTTTTCTCAGACAATTATTCCCCAACAAAGCAATAGTCGCTGCGAAAATGGACCGCCAGCTTCACTCGCGTACGAATAATTTTGAGTGCCGTAACCAAACAGCTTGCGCGGCCCCATTAACGCTTAATATAAATTATTAGAATACCTTCGCACCAGAGGAAACCACGGCGAAGGCGGGAGCGCATGAAATGCACGAAGTTTTATACGTTGGTCAATAAATCACAACAACTACGCAAGCGGAATATCAACCACAGCATTGGCAAAGCCAAGCCAGCCGCTTGCCTAAGACAAGGAAAATGAATTGCATGTGGATTATGCCAACAATAATGCTGCGACAGACTTGGCGAACTCAGGCCAGCCGTTTGCACTGATCGACAATAACAACAACACTACAAGCAGACTTCAATTAATCGTGCATTCATTACAACAACAAGACTCGGCAGAATTTACCTAGTGGGTTAGCTCGGGAAATAGTACAACAACAACACGAGGAAGGAAGGAAAAGAAGAGAGACGACGACACAACAATTGATGTGCAGGCAAGTGGCGCGGACACCACACAAAGGAGAAACACACAAAAAGTGTTCAAACGCTGGTGGATAATTTAAATAATATTAACCACCAGCAGAAAGAAATCATGCGTGCAACAACAACAATAGGGTGTGCAACAACAACCACAACAGGGCGTGCAACAGCAACATCGTGCCGCTGCAACTACTACGCGCTTGACAACAGCCGGACTTTTCCAGGAAAACGCTGAGGGTCGCCTAAGATCAAGAGGAAAATACCAACAATGCCTTGGGCTTAGCAACAGGAATACTCAACCACTGTCATTATGTCATAGAGTTCAGGCCCAAGTTCACCAGTTTTGACAGCTTCAGGATGCCGAAATCGGGTTCAGTTACCCAGATAAGACAATCAAACGTGAATGATAGGATGCAGAGGGTGCTGGCGTCACTCAAGTTGGATCTGAACGTTATCTTGGAGGTGAAAGCCTCAATAGAGTCAGCCTGCGCTTCCTTTCAGGACATATTTTTGCTGGAAGGAGACCAGCTGACGAATTCACCGGATATTACGCACGAAATTCCCACGGTGGCCAATCAGCCGCCGATAAACTAGAAGCAGTATCGACTGCCTCAAGCTCACAAGGATGAGGTGAACAGGGTACACTGAATGCTACAGGACCACCTAATATTGCCGAGTACCTCGGTTTGGAACCCTCCGATCATCTCGGTTCCGAAGAAAGGAGTACTTCGGAGAAGAATTAGTGGAGAATGGTCGTTCAGCAGGTGTTCCCAATTCCACAGATAGAAGAAATCCTGGACCAGTTGGGACACAGTAGATATTTTTCTACGCTTGATTTAGCGGGTGGCTACCACCAGGTGTTGGTGGATACCCAGGATGGGCAGAAGACCGCGTTTAGTACCGGTCTAGGGCACTATGAGTTCAACAGGATGCCGTTTGGATTAACAAGAGCAACAGCTACTTTCCAACGGCTAATGAATAATGTGTTGATAGGCTTACACGGGGTTAGACTGTTTTGTGTATCTCGACGACATAGTGATTCATGGAAAGAATTTGCAGGAACATTCGCAACGTTTGTGCAAAGCTCTCTAGAAATTAAGAGAACACAATTTGAAATTGAACACGGAGAAGTGTCGATTTTTGCGGAGGGAGGTGTTCTACTGGGGACACCGTTGTTCAGAGGCAGGAGCACTGCCGGACCCGCTAAAGATATTTAGCCATCCCGAAGTACATAAAAGAAGTGCAAGCGTTGCTAGGGCTAGTGAACTACTATAGGAAGTTCGTCGAGGGTCTAGCTGGAATAGCGTTGCCCATAAACAAACTTTTGCGAAAAGACGCAAAGTTTGAATGGACGAACAGTTGCCAGAGGGCGTTTGAAAGACTGAATACAATAATTAGCTCACCACCGGTTCAAGCGTGTCCGGAATTTACGCAAACCTGACCACCGACGCAAGTAATGAAGCGTTAGGAGCGGTGTTGTCACAAGGTGAAGTTGGAAGCGACCGACCTATTGCGTTTGCAAGTATAGCACTTAGCGATACGGAAAAGCGGTATTCGACAATAGAGAAGGAGTTCTTGGGTAGGCCATTTAAGATCTACTCTGATCACCAACCGTTGCGTGGAATTGCAAACTTGAAGGATCAAACTTCTCGGTTGGCCCGGTTCAGGCATAAGTTGTCTGAATATGATTTTGAAATCATATACAAGCCGTGAAAAAAGAATCTTAATGCAAAAGCACTCAGCAGGGTACCACAGGAGCTGAGGAAAATGGCAATGGTTCAAACGAGAGCCAAGACGAAGGCCAGGATAGAGGAAGAGGTAAATCTTGGTCAAAGTATAGACGAAGAAACCGAGGAGAACGACACAAACCAAAGGGAAAAGGTGGAACGACCAGCTAGGGAAGTAGAATGGCTAGGAAGCCAAAAAGATATGCTGAAGGTACTAACGAGTTACCATGATCCAACCAAGGGTCATGGAAGACGTTCAAGCGAGTAAAACGGGATTCCGCTTGGAAGGGGATGTTCGGAGACATTAAAAGATATGTAAGAAGCTGCCCTAAATGTCAGGCAAATAAGAGTTCTAAATTGACGAAAATGCCAATGGTGTTGACTGACACACCAGCTCGATCATTCGACAAGGTATATATGGATATCGTGGGCATATTACCAGAGACGGTATCTGGCAACAAATACATCCTTACGTTCCAGGATGATTTTTCTAAGTACTTGGCATGCGTGGCCACACCCGTCGCTGAAGCGGGCACTGTAGCCAAAGCGTTTTTCGACGAAATCGTTGCGCCGTACAACATACCGAAGGTTCTGATAACCGATAACGGATCAGACTTTCGTGTCTAAATTATTTTCGGAGACATGCAAACTATTAGGAATTAGAAAATTGCATATTACTCCATATCACCCGCAAGCCAATGGGTCATTGGAACGAAGTCACCGGCCTCTAGCCGAGTATTTGCGTAGCTTCGCCGAGAAGGACGGACAGCTATACATGTGCATAACAATGCTGAAGATCCGAATAAAGTACGTAAGTATCAGCTCCAGAGAGCACATGAACTGGTCAGGGAGAATCAGGAGAAGGCAAAGAAAGTGGCCAGAAAAGCCTATGTAGTGTACATGTAACATACATATTCTTATATACATTGTACCATACTTATTTACATATATACATTGTAACATACTTATTTTCTCATAAACATATTGTAGCGTACACGCATAAATACATAAGAATTCATAAACATTGTAAAAACTCTTGCAAGCCGCCACAATAACATACACACATACTTATACTGCCTTCCTAGCCAACGAGCCAAACAGCAACTCAGAAGCAATCGTCGAAAATGCATTCGCTGTCGACGTTTTGCTGTCTGCGTTGGATGCACCGTTGACCATGAAGGGCAATGCTCTGCTAAGTCACCGAAAGAGTTTTCCGCTGATATCGCACTATTGAAAATTATGAATTGACGCGCAGCAAATTCGGATCAAACTAGCAAAATTGCAATCTAAGCAATTTCTATTGTATGGGCACTTGCAAGGCGGCCCATGAAAACCATGTATTAATTAAATATAAATAGAGGTACATTTAGAATAAAGTGTCAGAGAAAAAAAATTGATAGCTTGATACCAACACACATCTTTCTTTCTCTCAAAAATTTAGCGTTGCTTTCTACGCTGTTTAAAAATTAAAAGAAGCAAAAACAATTAGGGTATTCAACCGTTCCGGAATAGCTGAATAAATACACCATTCCGCAGTAGCTGCAATATTTTTTACTACCACACATTCCGAGCTATGGACATCAGTAAAGAAAACCACGAAGAAGAATTAAAAGCACAAGTGGACTCCATATTCGAGAAGTGGACTGCATATTTTAAAATACCATACGTTCCACAGGCCACAAACACAAACGAGCCACAAATACCTTCTTATGTCCCAACGCCAAAAAATTTAGGACAACGACCGATATCAATTGAAGAATACACAAGACGTCAACAAAGGCACAAGAAGCCAAGTACAACACCTCCGCCACCACAACCCAAAAAGAAGGCAGGAGGAGGAAAAAATTCCAGTTTAAAAAAAAATTGGCACAACTCTATTTTCAATTAAATTTGGCAACAACAAAAGAAGAGAAGATAACCATTAATTAACAGAGAAAGAATCACAAGAAGTGCCAAAATGAATGATACGGGCCATGGAAGCCAAGAAAGGCGTATTTTAACTACAGAATATTTTAATATTTTTCCTATATTCCAAAATTTCAAATATTTTCTTTGTCAACTATTAAAATGAATTTAAATTTAAAAATATAATTATCAAGAAATGAAAAGATTACATTATATTTAAGAGAAATGATGTTATAAAATAAATACAAAAAAACAAATTATATATATAAAAATGGGGAAAACACAGTCAAAGATTCAAAACCATAATGGTGATCCTCAAGTAAAAATTCTTAATAATCAGGTTCAACACACAGAAACCCTTGACGAACACGACATTAAACTATTGATAATTTTAATTATAGTAGGAATACAATTAGGAATTACACTTCTTCAAATGTATCGAGAGTACAATAAAAAACAGACTTTAAATGCAGCCAAATCAATTTTTGATTTAAGTGAGGTGGTATCAAGGAAATAATCATAAATAAAAACAAGAAAGATGCCAATAATTTCGATTGAAAAACTTGAACAAATTGTCAAAAATGAGCGAAAAATTCATAACAGAACACTGATGCAATAAATTTGTGCACAGACATGGGAAAAGAACCTAACAATAGTATTTTTCAAATCAGACGCTATAGCAGGAACCAACAACAACAACCCAATAGAAGTTTTCAATATCAACAAAACCAACAAAATAGAAATTTTCAATATAAACAACAGAACTTCAGAGACAGAAACAGCAATTTTCAAAACAATAGAAATTTTTACTATAATAGAAATACAATTAATAACCGAAATAATTTAAATTCTAATAGAAATTATTGTTCACAACAAAATACGCGTATTCCGTCAAGCTCGCGAAGTTTTAACACTATTAACAACACTAATCGTAACACTAATCGTCGTATTCACCTCCTTGAGGATGAGGGAAACGAATACGACCCGAGGCAGTCACGCGAAATAAACTTAACCTCGGGCAACAACAACTGAATAAAATTAATTTTCTATCAAAAGAGCTTACTAACTATATAACGTTTAAATATGTTAGTAGGAGCTCTCAATACACACTGCACTTTTTAATAGATACTGGTGCAGATGTGTCTATATGCAAATATTCAAATATTTTTGAGGACTTATGTATTAACAAATTGAATACAACAAATTTCACAGGCATAACAGCTCAAGAGATTTCTTCTCTTGGCACAACTACTCTGAATTTATCAATTCAAGATGCTCAGCTAGAACACACTTCCCATATAGTAAATGAAGACTTTCCAATACAAACACATGATCTGTTAGATCGAGACTTTTTAATAAAATATCTTTCAAAAATAAATTTTGAGACATTCACGGTCACTTTATTTATAGCGGATGAACAATTTGTCAAACCTCTACAAATAAAATTATCATTGTAAACCTAGTAACTTATGACACAGTATAGTACCCCTTAAGCTCATGTAAACTGCATGTTAGGTCTTGGCACCACTTATTGGCAGCACTCGGTCATCGAACAGAGCTACGTATAAAACAATCGCTGCCGACTTCGCCCTCTTTTTTTTCTGACGACCGAACGTAAAACAGGTGCCAAGACCGCGGTAAAAAGAAAAAACAATAATTTCGCTATAAAATAAAAGAAAAACTTAAATTGTCTAAAACTCAGATGTGGGGTAGTTTAAACCCAAATCAATAAAACATAAAATTAAAATTTTTTTTCAATAAAATAAGCGATTTATCCTGATTATCCGGATTATGACGACTCGCTCAAAGCAGACGCTGGCAAATGCCAAGGAGGAGTTTCCGCTGCCGGCGACAACAAAAGAACGCAAGAATTCCGCTAATTTGCCGAGTGCTGATGGAGATGAAGTTGATGTTGCGAAAGGCGTTATTGGTGGAGCGCCGGCTAATGTGAATTCGAAGCTGCCGAAAAACGTCACTAATACGCTCAGTGCTGAAGGAAACAATGCCGATTTGCTGAAAGGCGCTGCAGGTGGGGCGCCAAATGTTGAAAACTATGCTACCAATGCTGAATCTATAACAGGCTCCATGGACGATGACGAACTAGATCTTGAGCTGGAGAGACTAAGAAAGCAGTTTGAAATTCTGGAGCTCCGTCGCAAAATCGCTGCGGCTCAATTAGATACTGTGCCGCACGTTAACGCTGGGGTTGCTAACGTCAAGCGAGCCGATTTCAGCGAAATCGAGCACGCCATTCCGAAGTTCTCTGGGGACAGCCAGATCCAGACGGTGAAACATTTTTTCAAGGATTTTGAGGAGATTATGCAGACTGTCAGCGCCGATGAGCGCTTGAAGCTACTGAGTCTGCGACGCTCTCTTACCGGCACGGCACGGTTGTTTCTGACAACCACTTCAGCTTTAAAATACGAAGATTTAAAATGTGATCTCATTAACGAATTCGATGTGTCTGTCTCCCGGCTTGATGTGTACAAAATTTTAGCACAACGTCGTTGGATTCGACAAGACGAGTCGATGCACAGTTATGTACTAACTATGCAGGCTATAGCGAAGCAATCAGACATTGAAGAAGCCGAAGTTGTCGATTTCATTATTGATGGTATTGGAAATAGTGCCGTTAATGTGAATCTGCTGGCCAATGCGCGTACTATTGACGAACTGAAGCGCCTTATCAAGCGATACCAATGCCGTTATTTGACTCTACGTGCCGACCCCAACGTGACTTTCACTGTCAAACGTGATGCCGCTGCTACACCTCGTGCCGTCGTCACAAATCGCGCAGTTCCATCAAGAAATCCTGTGCCGAAACCAGGTGGAGAAAAAGATGTGACTCTATGTTTTAATTGTTCGCAAACCGGACACATCAAACCAAACTGCCGTATACTCTGCGCCAAAATGGTTCATGCTTCAGGTGCTGGCGTATGGGCCACGATCACCGCTCTTGCCCCAATCCGCGGAAAATTCTGACCAAGAAGACACCAATGAACAATGATAGAGATGATGCTTTCCAAGTTGCTGCAGTTGAGGACGACGATACAGCTGAAGAATGCAGTGACATAATCTCCACATTTAATCTGGTAGGTATTGCATTTAAGATAGATTCAGTGAAGAGTGCAAATTTTAACGAATTTTTTTCTCTTTTTGACACCGGTAGCGCGGCTAGTTTTATGCGAGAATCCTGTGCTCCAAAACCAAAATTGCCTACAAGGTCATCCAAATATTTTGGAATTGGTGGACGCCGTTTAAAAATTATTGATGAAATACAATGTGAAGTTAAATTTAAAAATATAGTTAAGAATATTAATATTATAATTTTGCCGGATGAAATGATGTTAATGCCAGTTATTTTAGGCAGAAATTTTTTAAGTTCTTTCAATATACATTTAACTAATTTGGAATTATGCTACAATAAAGCAAAATTAATGAATTTAAACAAAAAGAAAAATATTTGCACTCTTCCTCTGGATAATTCTTTTTCAGTTCTCAGTAACCTTGGTCTTTTGAAAAGTGATTTTGAGGGTAGACTTTCAACGGAGGTTGAGTTAAATGATAATCCAAGCACCAATAGTGACGTTCCGTATGTTTTTGGTATTGATATTGCGCCTGACGATAAAATAGATATTGATAACAATTTAGTAAAATTTTCGTATGGTGAACTGAGGAAACTAATTGTAGATTCGTATATATCGCCGAAAAAAATTGAAACGGAGTCAGTGGAATTTAAAATGAAAATACATTTAACTTCGAATGTACCTTTTTATTGCCCGCCGCGCCGTCTTTCCTATTTAGAACGAAAAGAAGTGCAATCAATTGTCGAAGAGTTGCAACGTGACGGTATTATACGCCCAAGTCATTCACCCTACGCTTCCGCCATTGTATTGGTTAAAAAGAAAAATGGTAAGACAAGAATGTGCGTCGACTATCGCGGGTTAAATAAAATTACTGTTCGCGACAATTATCCACTGCCGTTAATAGAAGATTGTATAGACTATTTAGAAGGTTGCAAAATTTTTTCTGTTTTAGATCTAAAAAGTGGATTTCACCAAGTTAGTATGTCAGAAGAGTCAATCCCATATACTGCATTTGTGACTCCTAATGGGCAGTATGAATATTTAAAAATGCCTTTTGGGCTCAAGAATGCCCCTGCAGTATTTCAGCGATTTATAAACAACATATTTCGCGATTTAGTTGAAAATAGGAGAATAATCATTTATATGGATGATATTCTAATTGCAAGCAAGAATTTTTCCGAGCATAAAATTTTAGTTGAAATGGTTTTACGATGCATAACGAGTTGTAAACTGAAACTCAATCTCTCCAAGTGTAAGTTTGGTTATGAAAGAATAGAGTATTTAGGTTTTTCTGTGTCCGCTTATGGAATATCACCAAGTGAATCACATGTCGCCGCCATAAAGACCTATCCTTTACCGACTAATCAGAAAGAACTGAATTCATGCGTCGGTCTGTTTTCATATTTTCGACGATTTGTGCCGTCTTTTTCCAGTATTGCAAAGCCATTACTTAATTTACTGAAGAGAGATTCCGAATTCTGCCTAGACGAAAAATGTACTTCTTCATTCAATGAATTAAAAGCAAGATTGGCTAAACCGCCGATTCTTTCAATATATACTCCAACTAGAGAAACTGAATTACACTGTGATGCTAGCTCACTAGGTTTTGGTGCCGTCTTATTGCAAAGACAGGACGACAAAAAATTGCATCCCATTTCATACTTTTCGAAAACAACGTCTGCGGCAGAATCTAAATATCACAGTTTTGAATTAGAAACGCTTGCTATAATTTATGCTCTAAGAAGATTCAGAGTTTATTTGGAAGGAATTCCTTTCAAAATAGTGACGGATTGTAGTTCATTAACTCTGACGTTGGAAAAAAGAAATGTGAACCCTATAATTGCCAGATGGGCTTTAGAGCTTGAAAATTACAATTATTCCATACAACATAGGAGTGGTGCCGCGATGGGCCACGCAGATGCCCTGAGCAGGTGTCAAATTGCGTCAATATTAGACTCCGGTGATGTAGATTTTCAAATACAAATAGCGCAGGAACGTGACGACGTCATAAAAAAATTGATACTTAATTTAGAAACAAAAAAAGTTGATGATTTCGAACTTACAGATGGAATGGTTTTTAGAAAAAAAAATGATGGAAGTAAGGCTTTGTATGTACCCCATGAAATGGAGGATAACGTCATTAGATTAATTCATGAAAAAATTGGACATCAAGCTGTGGATAAATGTTATGAAAAGATGAGTTCATATTACTGGTTTCCAGGTATGCGTCAAAAAATAGAAAAATTTATACGAAGTTGCATCAAGTGCCTTATGTACGCAACACCAGTAAGAGTACGTGAGCGGAATTTGTATAGTATTCCTAAGCTACCATTGCCGTTTGATACTATACACATTGATCATTTTGGTCCATTGCCGTCATTAACTTCCAAAAGAAAACATATTTTGGTGGTAATTGACGCGTTCACTAAGTTTGTAAAATTATATCCAACAAACTCAACTAGTACTAAAGAAGTCACTTCCGCTCTCGACAAATATTTTAGTTACTTTAGCCATCCCAAACGAGTGATTTCGGACAGAGGAACATGTTTTACTTCTTTAGAATTTGAAGACTTTCTCATAAAGCACAATATACAACATGTAAAAGTTGCCGTAGCTTCCCCTCAAGCAAACGGTCAAGTGGAACGGGTTAATAGGGTAATTAAATCCATGTTAGGAAAATTGAGTAACCCAATAAACCATGCCGATTGGTCAAATAAATTACTGCAGGTTGAATATGCAATTAACAACTCAGTTCACGCAACGACAAAAAATACCCCAAGTATGCTACTTTTTGGCACCGAACAACGTGGACAAATAGTAGATGAACTTACAGAATACTTAGAAAATAAAATTAATACCGGAAGTGAGCGTAATTTGGCTCATATCCGTACGAGTGCCGCGAATGCAATTGTTAATTCTCAAAAATATAATTTAAAATATTTTCTGAAGCATAGTGCCGAAGCAAAAACTTATGACGTTGGTAATTTTGTAGTGATTAGAAACGTTGACAATATCATTGGGACGAACAAAAAATGATGGGAAAATAGAAGCTAATCGGATGCGAAAATGGCTATTAAAGGCAAATGATAAGGCAAAAGACACTGATGAACTATGCAATACCGAAATTATGATTTGACGATTGTTATATTTTATTTACGCTTTAAAGTTACATTTAAGTATTTTTCTATCTTTACATTAAGTAGCTGCTAACTTTAATTGATCGAGGTCGATCAACTGTCAGATTGGCCGAGTTGTAAACCTAGTAACTTATGACACAGTATAGTACCCCTTAAGCTCATGTAAACTGCATGTTAGGTCTTGGCACCACTTATTGGCAGCACTCGGTCATCGAACAGAGCTACGTATAAAACAATCGCTGCCGACTTCGCCCTCTTTTTTTTCCGACGACCGAACGTAAAACAGGTGCCAAGACCGCGTAAAAAGAAAAAACAATAATTTCGCTATAAAATAAAAGAAAAACTTAAATTGTCTAAATCATACACAAAACGAATTTTACCAGCTTGCGTCGATATTGAACACTACAGAAAGTGATATTCAACTACCCGCTTTTGACGTCGAAGTAGAGTCACTTAAAGACTATATATAATATATTAAAAGTGAACAATACTGTACAATCAGAAGAAAGATTTTATAAATTGATATCAACTTTAAATATTGAACAGAATATAAATAAAGATCTACTTAGAATTTTCAAAAGATATCAAGGCATTTTCCATATGGAAAATGAACAATTAACTACAAATAATTTTTACATGCAGAATATCCAAACTGTTGATGATTCCCCTGTCTATATAAAAAATTACCGTTTGCCACATGCATATCAAATAACTGACTTATTATCAAATGACATTATAGAACCTTCTGTCAGCCCTTACAATTCTCCACTACTGCTAGTAGCAAAGAAAAGTTTAGATGGTAACAAAAATTGGCGACTGCTAGTAGATTTCAGAAAGCTAAATACAAAAATTGTAAACGATAAATTTCCTCTGACAAGAATTCAAAACCATTAACAGCTTTTGCAACACCAACTGGACATTTTCATTTCAAAAGATTACCCTTTGGTCTAAAAATTTCATCTAATAGTTTTCAAAGGATGTTAACTTTGGCCTTGAGTGGTTTAGAATCAGAAGCTTTCCTTTATATACGAGGGCGGAATGATATTGAAGCTCGCTAAGTAGGAAAAAAACATTTTTTTTTCTCAAACCATTTATTTCTCAACATAGTCTCCTTTTCCTTCGACACACTTAGTAAGACGATATTCCAACTTTTTTATACCATCTGAATAATACGATTTCGGGAACCCCTCAAAATACGCGTTAGTTTCAGTAATCACTTCTTCGTTTGAGATGAATCTTTTTCCTGCGAGCCATTTTTTCAAGTTTGGAAACAGGGAAAAGTCACTAGGAGCTAAATCTGGACTATAAGGTGGATGATTAACCAATTCGAAGTGTATTTCACATAATTTTAGCATCGTATCTAATGCTTTGTGAACCGGTGCGTTGTCTTGAAGAAAGAGCATTTTTTTCTTCTTTAAATGTGGTCTTTTTTCCCTGATTGCATCAATCAATTGATCCAATAACGCACGATGATACTTTCTTGTGATTGTGGATCAATTCAAGATAATCGATGAGCAATATTCCGTGTGCATCCCAAAATGCAGTGGCCATAACCTTGCCAGCCGATTTCACTGCCTTCGCCTTCTTCGGAGCACTTCCACCAGGTTCCACCCATTGTTTCGATTGATTTTTGGTTTCAGGTGTGTAGTGGTGGACCCACGTTTCATCAACAGTTATTAATCGACGCCAAAAATCAACAGGATTACGCTTTATCATGTCCAAACACGAACTCGTTTTTGTTCGACACTGAGCAAACGCGGCACCCATCTTGCCGATAGCTTTTTCATATGCAAATGTTCATGCAAAATGTTGAACTCACGGTCATATGATATGTTTACCATTTCAACAATCTCACGCAACTTGACTCGGCGTTCATTCATAACGATATCGAGGATTTTCTTGATATTTTCTTCTGTAACCATCTCTTTTGGCCTTCCTGTTGATTGTATTGTTGCATTGCTTGTTCGGCCGTGTTTAAATTCACCAATCCAATATTTTACCATGTAATCTGACGGAGCAGACTCACCGTAATGTTTATCGAGCTTTTCTTTTGTCTCTTTCGCCGTTTTCCCTTCCAAATAATAGTGTTTAATCACTGCACGAAATTCGCTTTTTTCCAATTTTCAAGAAACACAAAAGTTGCTTACTTCAAACGACTACAACAAAAAAACTAATCTATGAATTTGGGTGAAATTTTTACAGCTGACGTTTGACAGATCGCTATATCTAAAAAAAAAAGATTTTGTGTTTGTGCTGCCATCTAGCGCTAGGTAGCTTCAATAACAATCCGCCCTCTTAGATGACATCATAGTTTTTGGTTGCAGCATAAAGCATCACAATAAAAATTTACAAAGAGTATTTGAAAGATTAGAAAAATACAATCTTAAACTAAATGCTAACAAATGTTGCTTTATGAAGCCTGAAGTAGTATATTTGGGCCATTTGATAACTGAACAAGGCATAAAACCAGATCCAAATAAATATACAAGTTTATAAAAATACCCAGAACCCAAAAACGCAGATGATGTCAGGCGATTTGTAGCATTCTTTAACGACTACCGCAGATTTATTCCAAATTTTGCTGGTATTGCAATATGTCTCAATGCCCTATTGAAGAAAGACCAAAAATTTGAATGGACACAAGAATGTCAAAATGCTTTTCAGACACTTAAGACAAAGTTAATAGATCCTCCAATACTACAATATCCCAATTTCGATAAAGTATTTGTTTTAACCACAGATGCTTCAAATTTCGCACTAGGTGCAGTATTTTCACAAGGAGACATTGGAACAGATTTACCAATATCCTATGCTAGTAAATCTTTAAATAAGCACGAGTTAAACAAACCTGTAATCGAAAAAGATTTATTGGCCATACATGGGGCCATACAATTTTTCCGTCCATACCTCTACGGACGTAAGTTCAAAGTAATAACAGACCATAGGCCTTTAGTATATTCATTTACTCACAAAAACCCGTCTTCCAAAATCACGCGTATCCGTTTGGGTTTAGCCGATTATGATTTTGAGATAATTTACAAGAAAGGAAAGTTAAATACTAATGCTGACGCGCTATCACGTATAAAAATAGACTCTGATACACTTAAAGCTATGATACCGAATGAGATAGGAAACAAAAAAGAAATTCTAATAACAAGGGGCATGTTAAAAAGGGGCATGTTAAAAAGCGCGCAAGAGCAGAAATATGCATACTCAGTAAAGCCTGATCAACTTTACATTTGGGAATGCACATCTCTCTCTGATATAAAAAACATGAGACGTCTAAAAATGGAAATAGCGAACGATATAAATTTGGCCAATAATAATATAACTATCGATATCGAAAATACTGCAATTAAAGTCCGTTTCAGTGAAAATGTTGTTTCGAAATTCGTTTCAACAAAAATTAATTTAACATCTGGAAGATGCAATGATAATCCTGACTCGAAATTTGTTTCAGTTTTGGAGAAGTTGACGTCACGCAAATTTTGTATACGGTGGCCGTAAACGGTTTTTTTTAAGAATTAAAGTCAAAGTTTATTAGCAGCGAAGTGACGCTCAAGAAGACCAAAACCAGACTGATTTTATTTTAATAATTAATTTTCCTACTCAGCTCCAATTTCCTTAAATATTATGCTTAATTGCTTAATTCTTATGTATTACCAGAGTTCTTACTAATCTATATATATTTTATGCTGCACAATATTGCCATTCTCGGAATTTCGTTCCCATTTTGATTTTGATTTGTTTCTTTTGTTGAATTTATTGTGAAATTCCGGAAATGGGTTTAATGTTACAGTTTACTTTTATATATAATATTTAATATAATTTTATCTATACAGTTCGGTGTTGTATTAGCTTTTATATATGTTGGTGTGTTACTTACATTATACCCCCTCCTTTAGATTAGAATTCTCTGGAATTCTACTATTTAATTTTATTTTTATATAATTTTGTTTAATGATAAAAATTCAACATAAAATTATTATCAGAATAATTATTAACACATTACACCCATATGACAGTTTATTGTGATATTTTATCATGAACATGTTTTTAATATTTGATTTATTATCTTCTATTATTTCTTCAAATGATATATATATATATATATATATATATATATATATATATATATATATATATATATATATATATATATATATATATATATATATATATATATATATATATATATATATATATATATATATATATATATATATATATATATATATATATATATATATATATATATATATATATATATATATATATATATATATATATATATATATATATATATATATATATATATATATATATATATATATATATATATATATATATATATATATATATATATATATATATGTAAAATGCGAAGATAAAAGGAATTTTAAAAAAAATATATAAAAAAAATATATATATATACGAGTGTATACTCGTATATATATATTTTAAATTTTTTTTAAAATTTTTTTTTTTTAATTTCTTACATTTTCGTATTTTACATTTATAATATTTTCTTCTACAGTTTCAATACTATTTAAAAAAAATAGTATTCTTTACTTTTTTATTGAACAATTACTGTACTGAATCAAATAATTTCTGTTTAAAATAGTTTCATTATTCGTACATGTTTGATTAATTGGAAAATTTAAGGCATTTTTAATAATAATTGTTTTTACATCTATTGAGATTGCTGCGAATACAATATTTTTTTTTGTAAGTTGATAATTTTCTTTTATTACACAATGCATAGTTTTTAATTGTCTTAAGTGTTTATTATTTCAAAATTTATATATTTTATTTTCATAATTAAATATTTCTTCTATTTCTGCATCTATCCTTATTAGGTATCGGTATTAAGTATCTAATATTTACGTATCAAAATGTGTTTGGTATTTTGATGCCAAATATTAAGTATATATTGTTGAAGATTGCCGTCCCCTATTGTAAAATTACTTTACTTACTTACTTTAGTTTGATATAATCTATGGTCATACTTTAATATTTCATTGCTAGTTAAAATGTTAGGGTGAATTATTCCATATTTTGCTGAAACTACGTTATCTTGTATGTGCTCAATTTTATTTTTTAATAGTTGAATTTTAGTGAATTGCTCTAAATATAAGTTTTATTTATATTCTTCGTCATTGAATTTATGTATAGAATTGATCGCTTTTTCGATATTTGTTCTATCGCTTTTAACAATATTTCTTAATTGTTCTAATGCTATATTAAAATATTCGTTTACTTCAATTTGTTGACTAATGTTTGTATCTGCTTGTAAGAGGTGATTTTGTATGTCTTGTCTGTCTAAGTCGTCCATCGTTCCAAAAAACCATTTTGACATACGAGTACTACCTATCGCGTTTACAAGTCCACGTTTGTGTCTATTGTTTTCTTTTTTTTGTTTGGTATTAGAGTCAGTAATTTCTTTCTCGCGTCTAACAGTGTTCTTTGAATTTCGTCTTTATTCTGTATTTTCATTAATATTATATTGTCCGTCATTTCGTTAATAATATTCTCAATTTGGTCAATGTTGACCATATGTATTACTATATCCGTATCTTTAATTATTTCCTGGTTTCTTATCTGAAAGTCCACGAATCCGGTTTGGTCCTGTATTTCCGTTAATCTGAGATATCCAGTTTGTCACTTACAGAAGTATCCACCATTTCTGAAAATTTTTTGAGGTCTTTTAACATTAGTTGGGTGCATATTTTCAAACTTTGCTTTTCTGTATTTTGGTTGCTCCTTATGCCTAACCGGTTTATAGTTCCTAATATATCCTTCCTTTCTAATTTCTTCGAAGTGTTCCCTCTTCTTGTTTAGTTTATTATGTATATTTTCTTATTTTCTTCTATATTTTGTTTAATTTTCACTATGTCGATTTTGCCATTTTGCATATCTAAGGGAGTGTTTTTAATTGTAGAATGGTATCTGCTATTGTAATTTCGGATTGCTCTTTGGAAAATTTGTTTTACTGCTAAATTCTTTTCAGATTTGTACAATATTCTAAATTTTTCTGCAATGGTATTATGCATTCTTCCGTATGACTATTGGGTTTTGTTAAATGTAATTCAATTGTTTCTTGGTCAAAAAATTCTTTTATTCGTGTTGTCTTAAATTCATTATCGGCTATAATTTTGTATGGTTTTCCTATTTTAGCGAAATGGTCTTCTAATTGCTCAATTATTGTAACGTGATTTCTATCATTCAAAGGATAGGCTGCTCCAAATTTAGAAAATTTTTCTATTATTGTCAGAAAATGAAAATTTTTAATAACATATGTGTCTATATTTATAATCTAAATTTTATCTGAAGGTGTTTCAGTATATTGGAATTTTGGATTTATCTGATTCCTATCATATTTTACTTCCTTGCATAAATCGCATTGGTTGATTACTATTTGGATTAATTCCATCAGTTTTGGATAATATATTATGTTCTTGATTTGGTTGTATGTTTCTTGTATGCCCGAGTGCATACTTTCTCTTACGTGATAAAATGATATTTGCTTAATTGCTTCCACTTCGGTTTCAATGTCTTGCGCTCTGACCGTACATTTTACAAATTTAACGTTTTTGTCATTGGAAAACATTTGGATAAATTTTTGTTTTACCACATTATACATAGGATCAGATAATTCGGAAAAAATACCTATCAGTCCCTTTCTTATGTATCTCCTAAATATATCTCCCATTGTCTCAAAATCGTGTTCGGCAATAAATAGTATCCTTTTTCCGTGTACTATTTTAAATTCTTCTATCTTGTCGTTTGTTATTATAATTTGAGTTTTGTGTTTGTTGATAATTTCTTCGTTTATGATAAAATGATCGTTTAAGTTTTCTTCTGTTGAATGTACCGTAGTCATTGCTATATCATCTTAAAATTTGTCTATGATATTTGACTTTGAAATATTAGCGCTTTTATTTAAACCATTTTTTTCGTATTGGTCCTCTTCCTCTGAGTTTATTTTTTTCCTATTTCTAATCTGTTCAGGAAATCCGCTACCTTATTTTCTTTACCTATCAAATATCCTATTTCGCAATCATATTTTCCTAATTTTAGAAGCCATCTTTGATGTCTTGGTGACATATCTTTACCCCTGTATTTGGAATGTATGTATTTTATGGGTTGGTGGTCGGTAAGAATTTTGAATTTCGTTCCGTATATACTCGTATATGGCCTAAAGTAGTTGACACTCCATATAATAGCCAAGAATTCCTTATCTGTTGCCGAAAAATTTTTTTCGTGGTTATTTAACGTTCGCGATGCGAAGCAGACTGGATGTCTTTCTTGGGCTAATACCCCTCCCAGTGCATAATTCGATGCATCCGATGTCAATGTAAACTTCTTTTCAAAGTTCGGAAATCTTAATATGGGATGTGAACTAATTAGATTCTTTAACTTATTAAATGTCTCAATGTACGAGTATGTAGGGTCTTTTGTATTAATTTGTATGCCTTTTTTTAAATATTTAGTTACTGGCTGTGCCACTTTGGCATAATCTTTTATAAACTTCCGGTAGTACCCAGTGACTCCTAAAAAGCTTTAATCTGTTTTTCTGTCTTCGGTAATTTTAAATTTTCTATAATTTTTATTTTATCTGGGTTCGGCTTCATGCCATCTTCTGTGAGAACGTGTCCGAGGAATTCTGTTTCCTTCTTTAAAAAATTACATTTATCTATCTGAATTTTAAAATTTTTCTTTTCTAATACGTTAAAAATTTCACTAATCGCATTTATATGCTCGTCTAATGAGGTACTAAATATAAGTATGTCATCTAAATAGACAACACAAGTTTTATTAATAAAGTCACGCAGTATTTCGTTCATTAATCGCTGGAAAGTTCAGGTTCATTCTTCAGTTCGAATGGCATCCTTACAAATTCGTCTAGTCCGCAAGGTGTAACAAAAGTTATCTTTTCCCTATCTTCTCCCTTAACCAAAATTTGATGGAATCCTTTTGCTAAGTCTAGGGTTGTAAAATATTGAGCTCTTCCCAATTTGTCCAGAATTGAATCTATATTTGGTAAAGGGTATTTGTCGTCTATTGTAATTTCGTTTAACTTTCTATAATTGATAACTAATCTGTATTTTCCTTTTCCTGAGTTGTCCATTTTCTTTGGTATAACGATCAAGGGGCTAGAGTATTTCGATTTGCTTTTCCTTATTATTCCTTGCTCTGCCATTTCCTTAACTTGTCTTCTAACTTCTTCTTCGTGTTGGGGTGGATATCTATATAATTTCAAGTTAATTTGTTCGTTTGTTGTAGTTTTGATTTCATGTTGTATTTCTGTCGTATTAGTTAGTTTATCCCCTTCTTTAAATAATAGACTTTTAAAACGGTTTAAGACTTTTACAACTTTATTATATTCTGCATTTAGATGATTTAACTGAATTCCGTTTGTCTTACTTTCAGTTGTTTCTAATGTACAAATTGCATTCAAATCGTATGGGCTATATAGAAAATTACTTACTCTCTGATTTAGTATTACTATCTTTTCTTCAATATTTATGTTCGCGTTCAGAAAGTTCAAAATATCTATACCTATTATAAAATCGTAGCTTCTTCAAATGAATGATGTGACCTTCCACCTCACTCTTGCGTTATTTGGCAGCTCGAATTCTTCTGGTGCCTCTGTGCGTACTTCAAAGTTAATCGTCTTTTTATTTGTCAATGTGCTAAATGTTATAGGTCTTCTTAATTTTATTTTTAAAAAATCATTAGTGTCACTATTTATCAAACTCAAAATTGCTCCTGTGTCTATCAGTGCGATATATTTTTTATCCTTAATAGTAATTTCTATTTTTGGTAGGTTTTCCGAGGCTGATTCATAAAAAAAATGGAGTTATTAATTTCTTCCGCTTGGTCAAAGTTTTCGTTAAGTCCTTCCTGGCTTTGCCTATTCTGATTCAAGCGATCTTGGTTGAAATTCGTCCTAGGGTGTCTGGTTGGTTAAAGTATTGTGGATTTTAGTTTGGATGTCCTAGTGTTTGATTATTGTGTCTTTGAGATGCGTCGAAATTTCTGTTAGGCCATTGTCAAAAATTTGGTCTATCTTCTTTCCCGTTAATTTTTCTATATTCCGACCAAATACACCTATGTTCGAATCATCTACTGGTCACTATTCCTAATATTTCGTTTATTTTCTTTTCGTCATACATTTTGTCTAGTAACGTGCCCTGCGTAATTTCCTTAACCGTGTTGACTAATAGGCTTTCCACGTTCGATAGGTCATATAGTGGTCACCTCTAAAATAAACTGTCAGTTCGTCCGCTTTATATTTAATATTTTGTGTTTGTACAATAAACTCACTTACTGAATTAACTTTGAGATCCGTTATCATTCTGTATATCTGGTGAGGTTATTAGCTTGATCGATATCTCAATTGTAGTGTTTCCTTTATCAGCTGCCAGTTATGTGCATTCGGGATATTAATGTTGACGTCCTTCGCTTGTCCCTGGATCGTCCGCGAGAGTATCGTCCTTACCGCTACTTTTTGCAGGTTCTCATTATTGACTGTTGATTGCATATATTCTATGCTGCTGCAAAAACTGTTCACTGTTACTTCGCCTGTGCCGGTAAATGTGGCTAGATGATTGATCGTCTTCAATAAGTTTCTCTTGCGCCGTTTCCTGATGTTGTTTCTTGTTGCAATTCCATATATGCTGTCTGCATCTGGTCAAATTGTTTTTCCCTTCTGGCAAGCTCCCCTACTGGGTCCACAAAGGGTATTTGAGCCTGGTCTTGAGCCATCCTTCTTCTTTTGTCAAATATTTGCTGCCTTTTGCTCTTAATTTTGCTGAGTGGTTTTTACAAAGATTGTTTATGTAATCACTGCACTTTTCGCTTGATTGTTTGTAGGTGGCTTTTACAAAAATTGCTTTTGTAATCACTGCACTTTTTTCGTTTAATGTTTTGGTAGGTGGCTTTTACAAAAATTGTATTTGTAATCACTTCACTCTAATTTTTTTTGTTTATTTTAACTTTACTAGTTTTTATATTCTGGAGGGTCCGATCCAACTTTTTGGGAGGGGTACGGATTCGCAGAATTAGTATTGGGAGTTACAATTATTTATCTATCTATTTTAATTACTCGCAAATTCGTATCACATTCCTTTTTTTTTTTTTGTTTATAAAAAAGGACAACCGACTGCGCCAATTTTGTATACGGTGGGCGTAAACGGGTTTTTTTTAAGAATTAAAGACAAAGTTTATTTGCAGCGAAGTGACGCTCAAGAAGACCAAAACCAGACTGATTTTATTTTAATAATTAATTTTCCTGATCAGTTCCAACTTCCTGAAATATTATACTTAATTGCTTAATTCTTATGTATTACCAAATATTGCCATTCTCGGAATTTCGTGCACATTTTGATTTTGATTTGTTTCTTTTGTTAATTTATTGTGAGATTCCAGAAAAGGGTTTAATGTTACAGTTTACTTTTATATATAACTAGCTGTACCCGGTGCGCTTCGCTACCCCTGAATTGTAGGGGGGTTGTAGCATTCAGCTGGTCAAAGATTTTTTGAAATCGGATGAGTAGTGTAAATAAATAAATTTGAAGGAAAGAAATTATACAAATATTCAATTCCTTTTGATACCGTTTATTGATTTTGTTCATTTCGAAAAAATTATGACATGGCAGCGTTTCGTTACAATTTTATATTTATTGAAGTGCTGTGGGATACACAATTTTTCTTGTTTTTCCATCTGGTGCGTAAACGATTAAATCAGAAGGTTTTCCGACGCGTGAGCAAGCCACATAGAGCTGCCCATGGGAGAAGCATGGATTCTCCAAATTTAATCAACACACTTGCAACGATTGTCCTTGTGCTTTGTTGATAGTTATTGCGAAAGCGAGTCGCACCGGGAACTGCAAACGTTTGAATTCGAATGACATATCTGTTGGGATCATTGGGATACGTGGCAACAGTACGTCTTCACCTTTGAATTTTCCAGTCAAAATTGTTGCCCCGATAACATTGTTCATCATTTTCTTGACTGAGAGTCTGGTTCCGTTGCAAAGTCGTGGTGGATTTATGTTTCGAAAAAGAATGATGGGTACGACAATTTTCAATGTAAGAACGTGCGGTGGTATGCCTGGCAAATCAAGCGAGTTCAAGAATTCAGTTGGATAGTTGACCACTTCATCTTGATTCACCACAGTATCGATGGACTTATATATTGTCGTTTCGCCGGGTATTCCATTCTGAATATTGAAGTTGATGGTATTGACATCGATGTTTTTGGCCGCTAATATAGCACGCGTACTGAGCCACTTAGATTTTTGTAATTCTGTGCAATGTTTGGGAAAGTTTTTTGCACCAATTCGTTTATGCTTTCTGTGATCTTACAAAAGTTTGCTGGCAAGGTGATACATTGCGTAGAATAATCAATTTGCATTCGCCCGTTTCCAATATCCATTAATTGTTTTGCAAAATGTCCAGCCGATGCATCCCGTTGTAGTTGTACACGCATGTTGGTATTCAAAGTCAATTTCTGTAAATGACGCCATAAAGCTGATAATTTGAGATATGCATTATCATCACCGGGTGTTGAACGTCGTATAACCGGCAGTGTTTGTCGAAAATCACCAGACAATAAAATGAGTGCGCCACGGAAGATCTGTGCGTTTCCTCTCAAATGTCGCAGTGTACGATCAAGCGCTTCCAATGGTTTCTTGTGAGACATTGTACATTCATCCCATATGATAATTTGATACGTTTGGAGTACTTTGGAAATTCCAGAGTTTTTGCTGATGTTGCATGTTGGTGCCTCAGTGTTTTTTAAATTCAATGGCAGTTTCATTGCTAAATGTGCTGTTCGGCCACCATCCAAAAGAGTTGCCGCAATTCCAGATGATGCAATGGCCAGTGCAATATTATTTTGTGATCGTATGGTTGCCAAAATGAGTGAAAGAAGAAAAGTCTTGCCTGTACCACCGGGCGCATCTATGAAAAACAGTCCACCGCTTTGTTCTTTTATTGCATGCATAATTCTGTCCTACGCAATACGTTGTTCTGGAAGCAACTGCGGAAAATTTTTTTCAACAAATGTCCCCAGTTCGTCAGAATCAAAGTGTGTTTCTCGTTGCAAATCACGATCAAAAAGATCGTTCGCTGGTCGGCTCGGAGCAGGCATTCCCAGCTGCACCAGTGCCTTGTTAGCGATTGTCAAACATATGTCTTCAATCAAAATCAATACCTTATTATACGTTTGGTGTGAATTGAATGTCCGGATTTTGATTCGCAGAGCGCAAACGATGTAGAATATCTTCACTCATGTAGTCCTTGTATTTTTCCCAAATATCTTTTGGAATAGATGTGAAGCAGGTTGTTAATATTATGGCAAATAACGTGCGTATTTGCTGTGGTCGAGCAGTATTCGATGCATCAGCGAGTGCAGTGTCCCAATGTACATCATTCTCAAGAAGATTTAGTTCCTGGCAAGTTTGACGATAAGTGGCGCACAGCTGACCGTTCACTGTTCTTAAATCTTGGAAAGATGTCGGTCCACGTACATTGAATAACAGCAATCGCAGATAGAAGCATTCGGCATTGTTCGGGTGAACAGTGTACAGACGACCCAACGCGTCAATGGGATACAAATTGGGATGTCCTTCAACTGCTTTGCCTTGTTTGCGACGTTGAAACTTTTTAGCTGATGTGTTCCATGTGTAGAATTTCGGTACCTCAGAATAAAGTAGAGTCTTTGCAAAAATATCATCTTGGCACAATGAGTAAAATGCAGTTAAAGTTGTTGCCGGTGGAACCAATGCTCTTGCACGTACATTATCTGGTGTAAAGTACACGCGCTGTCCATTCTCGAGATGCACCGCCAAGTGCACGACTGTTGGATGCCGTTCATGGATTGGAAACGATAGGATGCGCCATACTGCTTCATTACTGCTAATGTAGCGTCGAAGTTGGTATTGATTAATTTCATCGAGCGGTGCGGCCACATTCCCTACTCCGAAGACTGTCTTGTCGCTTCCTTTGTGGACCTATTTGCAAATGTATTTGATATACTTCACTGAATTGCAATACTCAACATTTATGTGTGCTTTGAAGGTCTTTGAGAGCAATGGTGAATATGGCACAACCCAACGATTATCGACTTCGACATCAACGTTTCGTACTTTCTTAACGATGGATTTGCCGCCATCCTGAAAAACAAGAAATATTGTGTATCCCACAGCACTTCGATAAATATAAAATTGTAACGAAACGCTGCAATGTAACAATTTTATCGAAATGAACAAAATCAATAAACGGTATCAAAATGAATTGAATATTTGTATAATTTCTTTCCTTCAAATTTATTTATTTAAACTACTCATCCGATTTCAAAAAAACCTTTAACCAGCTGAATGCTACACCCCCCCTACAATTCAGGGGTAGCGAAGCGCACCGGGTACAGCTAGTTATATATAAAAGTAAACTGTAACATTAAACCCATTTCCGGAATCTCACAATAAATTAACAAAAGAAACAAATCAAAATCAAAATGTGCACGAAATTCCGAGAATGGCAATATTTGGTAATACATAAGAATTAAGCAATTAAGTATAATATTTCAGGAAGTTGGAACTGACCAGGAAAATTAATTATTAAAATAAAATCAGTCTGGTTTTGGTCTTCTTGAGCGTCACTTCGCTGCAAATAAACTTTGTCTTTAATTCTTAAAAAAAACCCGCTTACGCCCACCGTATACAAAATTGGCGCAGTCGGTTGTCCTTTTTTATAAACAAAAAAAAAAAAAAGGAATGTGATACGAATTTGCGAGTAATTAAAATAGATGGATAAATAATTGTAACTCCCAATACTAATTCTGCGAATCCGTACTCCTCCCAAAAAGTTGGATCGGACCCTCCAGAATATAAAAACTAGTAAATTTAAAATAAACAAAAAAAATTAGAGTGAAGTGATTACAAATACAATTTTTGTAAAAGCCACCTACCAAAACATTAAACGAAAAAAGTGCAGTGATTACAAAAGCAATTTTTGTAAAAGCCACCTACAAACAATCAAGCGAAAAGTGCAGTGATTACATAAACAATCTTTGTAAAAACCACTCAGCAAAATTAAGAGCAAAAGGCAGCAAATATTTGACAAAAGAAGAAGGATGGCTCAAGACCAGGCTCAAATACCCTTTGTGGACCCAGTAGAGGAGCTTGCCAGAAGGGAAAAACAATTTGACCAGATGCAGACAGCATATATGGAATTGCAACAAGAAACAACATCAGGAAACGGCGCAAGAGAAACTTATTGAAGACGATCAATCATCTAGCCACATTTACCGGCACAGGCGAAGTAACAGTGAACAGTTTTTGCAGCAGCATAGACTATATGCAATCAACAGTCAATAATGAGAACCTGCAAAAAGAAGCGGTAAGGACGATACTCTACAGGGCGATCCAGGGACAAGCGAAGGACGTCAACATTAATATCCCGAATCCACATAACAGGCAACTGATAAAGGAAACACTAAAATTGAGATATCGACCCAGCTAAAAACCTCACCAGATATACAGAATGATAGCGAATCTCAAAGTTAATTCAGTAAGTGAGTTTATTCTACAAACACAAAATATTAAATATAAAGCGGACGAGCTGACAGTTTATTTTAGAGGTGACCACTATATGACCTATCGAACGTGGACAGCCTATTAGTCAACACGGTTAAGGAAATTACGCAGGGCACGTTACTAGACAAAATTTATGACGAAAAGAAAATAAACGAAATATTAAGAATAGTGACCAGTAGACGATTCGAACATAGGTGTATTTGGTCGGAATATAGAAAAATTAACAGGAAAGAAGATAGACCAAATTTTAGACAATGGCCTAACAGAAATTTCGACTCATCTCAAAGACACAATAATCAAACACTAGGACATCCAAACTAAAATCCACAATACTTTAACCAAAATAGAAATTATAAGTAAAATAATTCTGGTCAATTTTGACAAAATCAGCAATTCTTTAACCAAAACAAAAATTACAGGGAAAATAATTCAGGTCAATTTAGACAAAATCCACAATTCTTTAACCAAAACAAAAATTACAGGCAAAATAATTCAGGTCAATTTAGTCAAAATCCACAGTTCATTAACCAAAACAGGAATTAAAGAGAAAACAATTCGGAACAAATTAGACCAGAATAATTCAGGACAGATGAGACAATTTAGGCAGGAACAAGAGGAACCGATGGAAGTAGATAATATCGAAGCACATTACAATAAGCCTCAGCTGGTAAGACACCCTAGGACGAATTTCAGCCAAGATCGCTTGAATCAGAGTAGGCAAAGCCAGGAAGAACTTAACGAAAACTTTGACCAAGCGGAAGAAATTAATAACTCCATTTTTTTTATGAATCAGCCTCGGAAAACCTACCAAAAATAGAAATTACTATTAAGGATAAAAAATATATCGCACTGATAGACACAGGAGCAATTTTGAGTTTGATAAATAGTGACACCAATGATTTTTTAAAAATAAAATTAAGAAGACCTATAACATTTAGCACATTGACAAATAAAAAGACGATTAACTTTGAAGTACGCACAGAGGCACCAGAAGAATTCGAGCTGCCAAATAACGCAAGAGTGAGGTGGAAGGTCACATCATTCATTTGAAGAAGCTACGATTTTATAATAGGTATAGATATTTTGAACTTTCTGAACGCGAACATAAATATTGAAGAAAAGATAGTAATACTAAATCAGAGAGTAAGTAATTTTCTATATAGCCCATACGATTTGAATGCAATTTGTACATTAGAAACAACTGAAAGTAAGACAAACGGAATTCAGTTAAATCATCTAAATGCAGAAGAATATAATAAAGTTGTAAAAGTCTTAAACCGTTTTAAAAGTATATTATTTAAAGAAGGGGATAAACTAACTAATACGACAGAAATACAACATGAAATCAAAACTACAACAAACGAACAAATTAACTTGAAATTATATAGATATCCACCCCAAAACGAAGAAGAAGTTAGAAGACAAGTTAAGGAAATAGCAGAGCAAGGAATAATAAGGAAAAGCAAATCGAAATACTCTAGCCCCTTGATCGTTATACCAAAGAAAATGGACAACTCAGGAAAAGGAAAATACAGATTAGTTATCAATTATAGAAAGTTAAACGAAATTACAATAGACGACAAATACCCTTTACCAAATATAGATTCAATTCTGGACAAATTGGGAAGAGCTCAATATTTTACAACCCTAGACTTAGCAAAAGGATTCCATCAAATTTTGGTTAAGGGAGAAGATAGGGAAAAGATAACTTTTGTTACACCTCGCGGACTATACGAATTTGTAAGGATGCCATTCGAACTGAAGAATGAACCTGAACTTTCCAGCGATTAATGAACGAAATACTGCGTGACTTTATTAATAAAACTTGTGTTGTCTATTTAGATGACATACTTATATTTAGTACCTCATTAGACGAGCATATAAAGGCGATTAGTGAAATTTTTAATTTTAGTGAAATTTTTAATTTTTATTAGAAAAGAAAAATTTTAAAATTCAGATAGATAAATGTAATTTTTTAAAGAAGGAAACAGAATTCCTCGGACACGTTCTCACAGAAGATGGCATGAAGCCGAACCCAGATAAAATAAAAATTATAGAAAATTTAGAATTACCGAAGACAGAAAAACAGATTAAATTTTTTAGGAGTCACTGGGTACTACCGGAAGTTTATAAAAGATTATGCCAAAGTGGCACAGCCAGTAACTAAATATTTAAAAAAAGGCATACAAATTAATACAAAAGACCCTACATACTCGTACATTGAGGCATTTAATAAGTTAAAGAATCTAATTAGTTCACATCCCATATTAAGATTTCCGAACTTTGAAAAGAAGTTTACATTGACAACGGATGCATCGAATTATGCACTGGGAGGGGTATTAGCCCAAGAAAGACATCCAGTCTGCTTCGCATCGCGAACGTTAAATAACCACGAAAAAAATTATTCGGCAACAGATAAGGAATTCTCGGCTATTATATGGAGTGTCAACTACTTTAGACCATATACGAGTATATACGGAACGAAATTCAAAATTCTTACCGACCACCAACCCATAAAATACATACATTCCAAATACAGGGGTAAAGATATGTCACCAAGACATCAAAGATGGCTTCTAAAATTAGGAAAATATGATTGCGAAATAGGATATTTGATAGGTAAAGAAAATAAGGTAGCGGATTTCCTGAACAGATTAGAAATAGGAAAAAAAATAAACTCAGAGGAAGAGGACCAATACGAAAAAAATGGTTTAAATAAAAGCGCTAATATTTCAAAGTCAAATATCATAGACAAATTTTAAGATGATATAGCAATGACTACGGTACATTCAACAGAAGAAAACTTAAACGATCATTTTATCATAAACGAAGAAATTATCAACAAACACAAAACTCAAATTATAATAACAAACGACAAGATAGAAGAATTTAAAATAGTACACGGAAAAAGGATACTATTTATTGCCGAACACGATTTTGAGACAATGGGAGATATATTTAGGAGATACATAAGAAAGGGACTGATAGGTATTTTTTCCGAATTATCTGATCCTATGTATAATGTGGTAAAACAAAAATTTATCCAAATGTTTTCCAATGACAAAAACGTTAAATTTGTAAAATGTACGGTCAGAGCGCAAGACATTGAAACCGAAGTGGAAGCAATTAAGCAAATATCATTTTATCACGTAAGAGAAAGTATGCACTCGGGCATACAAGAAACATACAACCAAATCAAGAACATAATATATTATCCAAAACTGATGGAATTAATCCAAATAGTAATCAACCAATGCGATTTATGCAAGGAAGTAAAATATGATAGGAATCAGATAAAGCCAAAATTCCAATATACTGAAACACCTTCAGATAAAATTTAGATTATAAATATAGACACATATGTTATTAAAAATTTTCATTTTCTGACAATAATAGAAAAATTTTCTAAATTTGGAGCAGCCTATCCTTTGAATGATAGAAATCACGTTACAATAATTGAGCAATTAGAAGACCATTTCGCTAAAATAGGAAAACCATACAAAATTATAGCCGATAATGAATTTAAGACAACACGAATAAAAGAATTTTTTGACCAAGAAACAATTGAATTACATTTAACAAAACCCAATAGTCATACGGAAGAATGCATAATACCATTGCAGAAAAATTTAGAATATTGTACAAATCTGAAAAGAATTTAGCAGTAAAACAAATTTTCCAAAGAGCAATCCGAAATTACAATAGCAGATACCATTCTACAATTAAAAACACTCCCTTAGATATGCAAAATGGCAAAATCGACATAGTGAAAATTAAACAAAATATAGAAGAAAATAAGAAAATATACATAATAAACTAAACAAGAAGAGGGAACACTTCGAAGAAATTAGAAAGGAAGGATATATTAGGAACTATAAACCGGTTAGGCATAAGGAGCAACCAAAATACAGAAAAGCAAAGTTTGAAAATATGCACCCAACTAATGTTAAAAGACCTCAAAAAATTTTCAGAAATGGTGGATACTTCTGTAAGTGACAAACTGGATATCTCAGATTAACGGATACATTAACTTGACGGAAATACAGGACCAAACCGGATTCGTGGACTTTCAGATAAGAAACCAGGAAATAATTAAAGATACGGATATAGTAATACATATGGTCAACATTGACTAAATTGAGAATATTATTAAAGAAATGACGAACAATATAATATTAATGAAAATACAGAATAAAGACGAAATTCAAAGAACACTGTTAGACGCGAGAAAGAAATTACTGACTCTAATACCAAACAAAAAAAAGAAAACAATAGACACAAACGTGGACTTGTAAACGCGATAGGTAGTACTCGTATGTCAAAATGGTTTTTTGGAACGATGGACGACTTAGACAGACAAGACATACAAAATCACCTCTTACAAGCAGATACAAACATTAGTCAACAAATTGAAGTAAACGAATATTTTAATATAGCATTAGAACAATTAAGAAATATTGTTAAAAGCGATAGAACAAATATCGAAAAAGCGATCAATTCTATACATAAATTCAATGACGAAGAATATAAATAAAACTTATATTTAGAGCAATTCACTAAAATTCAACTATTAAAAAATAAAATTGAGCACATACAAGATAACGTAGTTTCAGCAAAATATGGAATAATTCACCCTAACATTTTAACTAGCAATGAAATATTAAAGTATGACCATAGATTATATCAAACTAAAGTAAGTAAGTAAAGTAATTTTACAATAGGGGACGGCAATCTTCAACAATATATACTTAATATTTGGCATCAAAATACCAAACACATTTTGATACGTAAATATTAGATACTTAATACCGATACCTAATAAGGATAGATGCAGAAATAGAAGAAATATTTAATTATGAAAATAATATATATATATTTTGAAATAATAAACACTTAAGACAATTAAAAACTATGCATTGTGTAATAAAAGAAAATTATCAACTTACAAAAAAAATATTGTATTCGCAGCAATCTCAATAGATGTAAAAACAATTATTATTAAAAATGCCTTAAATTTTCCAATTAATCAAACATTTACGAATAAGAAATTATTTGATTCAGTACAGTAATTGTTCAATAAAAAAGTAAAGATTACTATTTTTCAAACGGTATTGAAACTGTAGAAGAAAATATTATAAATGTAAAATACGAAGATATAAGAAATTAAAAAAAAAATCAAAATATATGTATACGAGTATATACTCGTATATATATATTTTTTAATATTTTTTTAAATTCCTTTTATTTTCGTATTTTACATATATATATATATATATATATATATATATATATATATATATATATATATATATATATATATTTATAAATATATATATATATATATATATATATATATATATATATATATATATCATTTGAAGAAATAATAGAAGATAATAAATCAAAATATTAAAAACATGTTCATGATAAAATATCACAATAAACTGTCATATGGGTGTAATGTGTAATCTGATAATAATTTTATGTTGAATTTTTATCATTAAACAAAATTATATAAAAATAACATTAAATAGTAGAATTCCGGAGAATTCTAATCTAAAGGAGGGGGTAGTTACATATAATGTAAGTAACACACCAACATATATAAAAGCTAATACAACACCGAACAGTATAGATAAAATTATATTTGTAAATACAGCCTCGTTTGACTGTAGTGATAGTATTCATTATTGACGTCTCATACAGGCACTTGAACCAATATGAGACTAGGAATAATAATTTGATTGTTCAAGCACTTGAACCTGAACAATCCGTCGCTGAAATAAAATACTCAGTTTTCTTGTTGCTAAAGAATCAAAGAGTGGTTTGTTTATTGAAATTCATAGTCTTAAATAATAACTTATTGCTAACATCATCAATAATAATTAATATGTACAAAAAATAAATATCAGCAGAATATAACAGCAGCGCATAGCAGCATGTGCATGTTCAATGAACATACGTTTCAATGCCACCCAAGTGCTTATGTTGCATTTTTGGGAATGCACCTAATTCTTGTGCAAGTGTCATTTGAGCCACAATGCTACTGCACGCGCAGACTGCATATTCCTTGTTGTTGTTGTGGGTACAAACGTACGGATATATACAAATATACAGTTGAAGGTTGTGCGATTGATATTTATATGAATTCGTACATTCTCCCGCACGTTGACTGCGTCAACAACCTTAAAAAGTTGTATCAAATTTTGTTTCGTCTTCTGGTTCTTGCATCCTATTCCGCGGTAATGGCTGGGGTAGAGTGACATCACATTTATGCTTTTTTGATAGGATCTTCCAGATTGAATACATAATTACACCAACCGATAGGGTAAGCACTAAATACCCGACTGCAGAAAGGTGAACACCCATTGTTTGGACTTTGGACGGTAACTCCCAAACTCTTTCTGATAATTGACCTTTAATGGTGCTGAGATTGGAAAATTGCATGTTGTAGTGTTCAATATTATTCGTGTAGTGTGATCGGTGCTGGCCTTGATCCATTTTGAGAATGTCAGTAGCATTGGCCAAGCTGACATATGAGGTTTGTACTTAGCTTGAGAGAGTTTTATAGCCGTGAATTCTGATAAAACTGTGTTTCAGAACACAAGATGGTTGTAGCTTCAGCATTCCCGATCCTTCTAATGTTAATTGCAAGGTTTCACCATCACATACAGCACTCAGGCGAGTGGCAAACTTCAAGGCGTAGATCCACTCGTTCTTATGATCCATTTGAATCCAGGTTGAATTGTCTTGAACTTCATGGTGGATGCAATCCCGTTGAGTATCATTGGCAAACAGTTTAACTTCACATGAACATACTTCAGACCCTCTGTTGTGTATCAATTGGGTGTTGGCGCATAAGTATGTATATAGCTTCATCACTGTACAAGCCTCCAAATCAGCTAAACTCATGACAACGTATTGATCTCTGTGCGCGTTTATGGCAAGAAATCTGTTACAAGATTCTATTGTAGTCATTGTGCCATTTATTATGTTAGGAATTGGTACCATCCGATACAGTTCGAATCTTTCCTTTGCAATTAATGGCAATGAGATTCTAAAAATGACATGCTTCTTTGTTAAACCGCCTTCTACCTTCATTAATTTGTACAGTTGCAGTGATTCCTCTTGATTCACTGGTATTTGGAGGGATGTTGAAAGATGAGTTTTTATCTTGAGAATTTCTTCTTGTAGTTGAGTTGGTGATAGCAATAATGGGCTGATTTTGTTATGGTGTGTATCTGTCATAACATTCAATATTGATGATTGGATTCTTTGCAAGTGAGATGTTATCATAATGAGTTGGAGGATCAGAGTGATGAAATAATGAGTCAGCTTAGCTTGAAACTTTTCTCCTTCAATGTGATTTAAGGTTTTCATTATGTCATTGATTTGGTTGTCAAGATTACCGAATTTTCGTTTGACTTCTATTTGATCTTGTTTGATCATGTTGATAGTAGAATCAATCACTGATGTTTGGTTTTTGAGCAGGACTAATAGATGGCCTTAATTTTCTTTCACTTGCTGAATGGTTTTTGACATTGATTCTGCATATTCTGAGTCCAAAACACCAAACAATGAGTTTGCAATATTTCCCACTATATCCACAGCACCTCTTTTAGATCGATGGGGAAAAAATATCTTGTTATCCATTTGTAATTCAGCTTCAACATGCTCGAAGTTCACAAGAGTGTCATGACAAGTAAATGGTGGCAGCTTCTGACATAACTGTCGTAAACTACTGATGCCCTTGGATAAAGTCGTAAGTTCTGCCCAGTATGACTCTAGTTCGTAGTACACTACAAGTTTCCATTCTGACCTCTCGAAATGTGCTGAACCTATTCCTTCGAAGTAAATACCCAATTCCGTGTTGAATTTGGTGTTAGCAATCTGCGAAAATCTTATTGGACCTCCCATGACAATTGGTATGATGAGTAATCCCAGCAGTACTGTTGTGAGTCCCGTATGTCTTGTTTTTATTCGTTTTGTTGGTATTTAAACTTTTTCATCTTGATTCTCATGACTTGTTGGTTGGTCATGGATCCTATTATCATTTATGGGTAGTAGAGCTAATTTATGGATTGCACGTTTCCAAGTTCCAGTAGCTGTTCTAACATCAGCCACTCGTACTGCTCCATCATCACCCTTATACGTCCTTGTTATCCTTCCTAGTGGCCATTGAAGAACTGGAACATTGTCTTCCTTGATTATTACCATGTCCCCTTGGTTGATGTTATTGTGATGATTTGTCCATTTGGTTTTAGATTGAAGCTCGCATAAATATTCGTGCGACCATCGTTTCCAAAACTCATTTTTGATGTGGGATACGAGTTTCCACCGGGTCAGCAAATTTGAAGTTGACGGGATGTTATTTACATCGACTTGCGTGTTGAGTGGTTCTCCTATCAAGAAGTGGCCTGAAGTCAGGGCGCCTACGTCATTTGAATCGTTGGACATCGAACTTATTGGTCTTGAGTTGAGAATGGCTTCTATTTCAATAATGACTGTTTCCAGCTTTTCATAGGTTAGTGATGCTGTTGACACGCTCCTAACCAAAAGATGCTTTGCAGACTTCACTGCTGCTTCCCACAGACCTCCGAAATGAGGGGCTCTTGGAGGAATAAAATTGAATTGTATTCCCTTTTTACCGCATTCTGTCTCAATTTTTGTTTTCCCTTCATCTGAATCTATTGATGTAGTCAGTTCCGTAAGCTTGTTTTTGGCGCCAACGAAATTTGTCGCGTTGTCACAATATAAGTTTTGACAATTTCCACGTCGCCCAATGAAACGTTTCAGAGCGCCAATAAATGCTTCTGTTGTAAGATCGCTTACAAGTTCTAAATGGACAGCTTTAGTAGTAAAACAGCAGAAAACGGATATGTAAGCCTTGTGTGGTCTTTTCCCTCTAATTTTGTAATGCACCCAGAATGGTCCACAGTCTACTCCAGAGTTAATTAATGGGCGTGCTGGTATAACTCGTGTTGCTGGCAGGTCTCCCATTAATTGGTTCAGCAACTGAGGCCTTGCCCTGGTGCATCGTATGCATTGCTGTACTGTTGATCTGGCCGATGATTTGCCTTTTATGGGCCAGTACCTTTGCCTTAATATGGCCAGCAAGGCTTGAGGTCCACAGTGTTTATTCTCGATGTGAGTCATCTCAAATAGTAGTTTTGCTAAGGGATCATTATACGGAATGAGCATTTGATGTTTTGCTTCATAAGGTACCAGTGATGCTTCCAATCGTCCTCCAACTCGCAAAATGTTTGCGTCATCCAAAAATGGTGATAGGCTCTTCAATGTACTCGTCCCCTTGAGATCCTTGTGTTTCTTGAGGTACATGATATCGTCATTGAAATCAGATCTTTGCATAGCTTGAACAATGATTCTTAATGCATGATCTAATTCGATGGGAGTCAGCGCTATATCAGTTTTTCGTACGTCCTTGCTACATCTAGTGTTGCTTATGAAACGACAAATGTATCCTACGATGCGTTGAAGAGTCCTGAAAGAGTTTCGGTGGTTGGTACACCAGTTCTTCAAAGTTAATTGCTACCAAGGATGCTGGATTCGTTCGTTTTCTCTCGATGTTATTGGGAATGACTAGCTGTGGAGCAAACTTGGGAGGCCATGCTAATTCTTTCCCATGTAGAAAAAATGGCCCGTAAAGCCACAGGTCACATCTTGCAAATTCTCTTGGTGATAATCCTCGTGAGACAACGTCAGCTGGGTTATCGTTGGAGCTAACATGACGCCACTGTTCTGCTAATGTCAAACCTTGAATAGTAGCTACCCTGTTGGCTACATATGTTTGAAATGATGAGGAGGCTGAATTAATCCAAGACAGAACTATTTGTGAGTCTGTCCACAAAAAGGTGCGACAATCCTTTAACCGTAAATCATTTTTTACCCTAGCTGCCAACTGTGAGCCTAGTACTGCTGCGCATAGTTCCAAGCGAGGAAATGTTTGTAGCTTAAGTGGAGATACGCGTGATTTGGCACATAGCAACCTCACTACTACTCTTCCTTCTTTGAAGATAGATCTGATATAAATTGCTGCTCCGAAGGCTTTTTCTGATGTATCGGAGAAGACGTGAAGTTGAATTTGATGTTGGGATCTCACTTCTATGAATGTGTCGTGAGAATTTAAAGTTGTCCAATTCTTGCAATGCGCTTCGAAAACGCTCCCATCTTGTATGTAATTCTGCTGGTAGAGCTTCATCCCAACTAATTTTTAATTGCCATAATGCTTGTATAAAGATGTTTGCTGTAATTACAACTGGAGCTAGAATGCCAAGAGGATCAAATAATCTCGCTACGTCTGAGGTGACAGACCGCTTGGTAATTCGTTTAACGGGGTTGAGATTCACCTTTACACAGAATTGGTCAGTCTTTGGCAGCCATGTCAGGCCCAGGGTTTTTATTGAATCATTCTTGTCGTTAGTAAAATCCAAATTAACTTCCTGGTCACCTTGTGGAATGTTCTGCAGGAGTTTAGGGTTATTTGCACACCATTTGCGTATATTGAATCCATACCCATTCAACATAGTGATGAGTTGCCGTTGAGTTTCGGTAATCAGACTGTCTGATCCACCAAGACCATCGTCGACATAAAAGTTATCCTGAAGCATCTGAGCACCTAGTGGATACCGGATGGCGTTTTCTGATGACATTTGTTTGACACATCTTGTGGCGAGGTATGGTGCCGATCTTGTCCCATATGTGACAGTGTTAAGTTCGTAACACTTCAGTGGTTTCTTAAGGTCGCTCCTCCATATGATCAATTGATAATGGCGATCTTCAGAGTGGACCAGTATCTGCCGATACATTTTTTCAACGTCGGTGGTGAATACAAATTTCGGATTGTATGGTTAGACCTATGTGCATTATGTCATTGAGTGAGACTCCCGATGACATTTTTGAAGATGCGTCAAATATCACCCGCAGTTTTGTTGTGCTGCTGTCAGGTTTAAGTACACAGTGGTGTGGGATGAAGTAATTAGGTAAGAGTATTTCATTGATGTTGATCTCCCTCATGTGGCCCAAGGCTTCATAATTTTCCATAAACTCGATATATTGTTCACGAACGGCATTGTATTTAGATAATCGATGTTCAAGCGCCAGGAATCTGTTGATTGCTATATCCCTTGAACTACCTAAAACAGCTGCATTCTCTACGAATGGTAATTTTACAATAAAACGCCCATCATTGTTTCTAGTTGTATTTTGTATAAAATGATTTTCGCAAAGTCTTTCTGTTGGGAATAAAATTGATTCAGCTTGTTCGACTTCGTCCAGTTTCCATAGCCGTTCAATAAGTTGGTTTGTATCATCATCATCCTGTTGCTGACGCCATCTGAAGTTCTCCTATCCTTCTTGATAGTATCCAGCCAAACACTGTGTTTTGTAGTGTTGGAAGGTCGATTGCTAATCGTATCTGTCCAATTGACAATACTTGGTGATAGAATTCCGCTCCTAATAAAACATCGATTTTGTCAGGACGGTTGAATACTGGATCCGCTAAAGTGATGTTCTTCGGAATTGGCCATTTGGATATGTCAAATGGTTTTGTCGGTTGCAGAGAAATTATGTATCCTAGAATGAACGCCTCCAGTCGAGTGGAAAAGCCGTTAATTCGTGACTGTATTTCAAGGCTAACTCGACGCTGTGCTCTCCGAGTTCCCTTGCCTATTCCTTGGATATTCATTGTTGTGGACTTCGTTGAAGCTCCAAGTCTCTTGACAAGCCGTTCACTAACGATATTGATCTGAGATCCGGAGTCCAGAATGGCTCTGCATTCAACTTCCTGCCCGTTGTTGCTGACTATTTTCACCATTGCAGTGCTGAGGAGCACATATCCCTGTTGCTTCGACTCCTTCGAAGCTACTAGTGTTGTGGACTGTTGAGGGTTTGGTTCATACTTGACCTGGTTTACGGCTGGTTCGCTGCGATATCCTTCAGAATGTACTAATGTATTGTGACTGTGATTACACTTAGTACATTTTCTTGACATACAATCCTGTGCCCAGTGTCCAGGCTTTAGACAATTAATGTATAGCTTATGTGTTTTTAGGAACTGTAACCTCTTCTGAACAGAAAGTTTCAAAAAGCTTTGGCATGCAAACAGCGGATGTGTTTGGCTAGTGCAAGACAAGCATTTCTTCATTCCTTGTTTTGTGGCTATTACCGTTGTCAATGTTTTTGCCGTATGCTCTCTTTGGCCGATTGCCTCGAGAGACTGGAATCTTGTTTCAATAAACTTTAAGAATTGCCTTAGGGTAGGTAATTCCTTTGGCTTCTCCAATGACTGCTCATATGCAATCCGCGTGCCTTAGTCTAATTTATTCACTAGGAGGTGGAGAATAATTTGATCCCAAGAATCGTGTCTAAACCAAGGTTTCTTAATGCCAGTAAGGTTTCCTGGGTTGTATCATGAAGTCCCTTTAGTGCTGCCGCTGATGGATAGTCTGTTGAGTGTTTGTTTAGCCCCAATAGTTTTTCCAACAGAGCTGAAGTTAGCCATCGCACATTGCTATATCGATCCTGGAGTGTTTCCCATGCAGTTTGGTAGTTATTCTCAGTTAGAGTGAGGTGTCTAATTAATCGTTCTGCTTCTCCGATCAAATTTGTTTTAAGATACCACATCTTCTGTATTGTTGGAAGTGGCCTTTTGTGGATCATTTCATTGAATAAATCATAAAATTGTTGCCACTTCAGGTAATCTCCATCGAATTTTGGCAGTATTACCTTTGGCAAATGTTCGGCGAGCGACGCTCGATTCGAAATTGCAGGAACGGTCACTCCCTTCTCTTGAAGCATAAGAATTCTGTTACTGACATGCATCTCTATGCTCAGGTATTCTTCAAAATTATAATCGTCAGAATTCATGTCATCTATAGAATCCAGTATAACATCATTAAATCTCCGGGCTGCATTCCAATGATGTTCTATAAGGATGGCCTTTGTAGTATAATATTGGCATGAATGGGGTGTGTCATCAGCCAATACATCGTCTAACATGCGTTGCACGAGTGCAATAACTGCATTTTGCTTGTGCACCATGTTAGGCATATTAGTCTTTTGAAGCCTCTTCTCTATGGGTTCTGCTGAACGAGTTGGGCCACTAACTCCTTGTGGTTGAGTTATGCCCTTCTCTGCAGGTTCCGTTGAGCAACTTGGGACACTAACTGCTTGTGGTTGAGTTATGCCCTTTGCTGTGAGTATTTGTTTGCTCTCCTTGACGTCTGCAAGGAAGTCCTGGTATCGGTTGCTCATTGATGCGTATAGATCCTTCACAAAGTATGGATGGTCATTAGCTGCCGTTGGATCCCTTCTAATTTGGTTGTCGATACGTTGGAAAGTTAACCATAGCTCCTCAATTTCTCTGGATTTCCTTTCAATATAGTCGAGTGTCTTCCGATATTTCGGCGTCTTCTTATAGGATGCAATGGCCTTTTGGAGACCAATTGCATTGTCGTCCTGACGACGGACGAGATCGTCGATAGTTGTCATTATTAACGCTCACACTATTGTGCTCTTGCTTCTTAAGTATCGTGTTTTGTAGCACCCTGGTGCTCGAACTAAAACCGATTGATGAATTGTGATAAAATTGAATGCTCACACTGCTGTGCTTTTGCTGAATCAATTTTATGTCCTGTGTATCACGCCCTTCTATCACGTCGGGGTCACCAAAATGTAAATACAGCCTCGTTTGACTGTAGTGATAGTATTCCTTATTGACGTCTCATACAGGCACTTGAGCCAATATTTGAGACTTGGAATAATAATTTGATTGTTCAAGCACTGGAACCTGAACAACCCGTCGCTGAAATAAAAGACTCAGTTTTCTTGTTGCTAAAGAATCAAAGAGTGGTTTGTTTATTGAAATTCATCGTCTTAAATAATAACTTATTGCTAACATCATCAATAATAATTAATATGTACAAAAAATAAATATCAGCAGAATATAACAGCAGCGCATAGCAGCATGTGCAAGTTCAATGAACATACGTTTCAATGCCACCCAAATGCTTATGTTGCATTTTTGGGAATGCACCTAATTCTTGTGCAAGTGTCATTTGAGCCACAATGCTACTGCACGCGCAGGCTGCATATTCCTTGTTGTTGTGGGTACAAACGAACGGATACATACAAATATACAGTTGAAGGTTGTGCGATTGATATTTATATGAATTCCTACAATATTAAATATTATATATAAATGTAAACTGTAACATTAAACCCATTTCCGGAATTTCACAATAAATTCAACAAAAGAAACAAATCAAAATCAAAATGGGAACGAAATTCCGAGAATGGCAATATTGTGCAGCATGAAATATATATAGATTAGTAAGAACTCTGGTAATACATAAGAATTAAGCAATTAAGCATAATATTTAAGGAAATTGGAGCTGAGTAGGAAAATTAATTATTAAAATAAAATCAGTCTGTTTTGGTCGTCTTGAGCGTCACTTCGCTGCAAATAAACTTTGTCTTTAATCCTTAAAAAAAACCGTTTACGGCCACCGTATACAAAATTTGCGTGACGTCAACTTCTCCAAAACTGAAACGAATTTTGAGTGAGGAATATCATTGCATCTTCCAGATGTTAAATTAATTTTTGTTGAAACGAATTTCGAAACAACATTTTCACTGAAACGGACTTTAATTGCAGTATTTTCGATATCGATAGTTATATTATTATTGGCAAAATTTATATCGTTCGCTATTTCCATTTTTAGACGTCTCATGTTTTTTATATCAGAGAGAGATGTGCATTCCCAAATGTAAAGTTGATCAGGCTTTACTGAGTATGCATATTTCTGCTCTTGCGCGCTTTTTAACATGCCCCTTATTGTTATTAGAATTTTTTTTTAGTTTCCTATCTCATTCGGTATCATAGCTTTAAGTGTATCAGAGTATATTTATATACGTGATAGTGCGTCAGCATTAGTATTTAACTTTCCTTTCTTGTAAATTATCTCAAAATCATAATCGGCTAAATCCAAACGAATACGTGTGATTTTGGAAGACGGGTTTTTGTGAGTAAATGAAGATACTAAAGGCCTATGGTCTGTTATTACTTTGAACTTACGTCCGTAGAGGTATGGACGGAAAAATTGTATGGCCCAATGTATGGCCAATAATTCTTTTTCGATTACGGGTTTGTTTAACTCGTGCTTATTTAAAGATTTACTAGCATAGGATATTGGTAAATCTGTTCCAATATCTCCATGTGAAAGTACTGCACCTAGTGCGAAATTTGAAGCATCTGTGGTTAAAACAAATACTTTATAGAAATTGGGATATTGTAGTATTGGAGGATCTATTAACTTTGTCTTAAGTGTCTGAAAAGCATTTTGACATTCTTGTGTCCATTCAAATTTTTGGTCTTTCTTCAATAGGGCATTGAGACATTTTGCAATACCAGCAAAATTTGGAATAAATCTGCGGTAGTCGTTAAAGAATGCTACAAATCGCCTGACATCATCTGCGTTTTTGGGATCTGGGTATTTTTGTAAAGTTGTATATTTATTTGGATCTGGTTTTATGCCTTGATCAGTTATCAAATGACCCAAATATACTACTTCAGGCTTCATAAAGCAACATTTGTTAGCATTTAGTTTAAGATTGTATTTTTCTAATCTTTCAAATACTCTTTGTAAATTTTTATTGTGATGCTTTATGCTGCAACCAAAAACTATGATGTCATCTAAGAGGGCGGATTGTTATTGAAGCTACCTAGCGCTAGATGGCAGCACAAACACAAAGAAATTTTAGAGATTGCGATCTGTCAAACGTCAGCTGTTAAAATTTCACCCAAATTCATAGATTAGTTTATTTGTTGTAGTCGTTTGAAGTAAGCAACTTTTGTGTTTCTTGAAAAATGGAAAAAAGCGAATTTCGTGCAGTGATTAAACACTATTATTTGAAAGGGAAAACGGCGAAAGAGACAAAAGAAAGGCTCGATAAACATTACGGTGAGTCTGCTCCGTCAGAGTATATGGTAAAATATTGGATTGCTGAATTTAAACACGGCCGAACAAGCACTGCAACAATACGAATGAATGAATGAACGCCGAGTCAAGTTGCGTGAGATTGTTGAAATGGTAAACATATCATATGAACGTGAGTGCAACATTTTGCATGAACATTTGCATATGAAAAAGCTATCGGCAAGATGGGTGCCGCGTTTGCTCAGTGTCGAACAAAAACGAGTTCGACAGACCACTTCACAGCGGTGTTTGGACATGATAAAGCGTAATCCTGTTGATTTTTGGCGTCGATTAATAACTGTTGATGAAACGTGGGTCCACCACTACACACCTGAAACCAAAAATCAATCGAATGGTGGAAGTGCTCCGAAGAAGGCGAAGGCAGTGAAATCGGCTGGCAATGTTATGGCCACTGCATTTTGGGATGCACACGGAATATTGCTCATCGATTATCTTGAATTGATCCACAATCACAAGAAAGTATTATCGTGCGTTATTGGATCAATTGATTGATGCAATCAGGGAAAAAAGACCACATTTAAAGAAGAAAAAAATGCTCTTTCTTCAAGACAACGCACCGGTTCACAAAGCATTAGATACGATGCTAAAATTACGTGAAATACACTTCGAATTGGTTAATCATCGACCTTATAGTCCAGATTTAGCTCCTAGTGACTTTTCCTGTTTCCAAACTTGAAAAAATGGCTCGCAGGAAAAAGATTCATCTCAAACTAAGAAGTGATTACTGAAACTAACGCGTATTTTGAGGGGTTCCCGAAATCGTATTATTCAGATGGTATAAAAAAGTTGGAATATCGTCTTACTAAGTGTGTCGAAGTAAAAGGAGACTATGTTGAGAAATAAATGGTTTGAGAAAAAAAAATGTTTTTTTCCTTCTTAGCGAGCTTCAATATCATTCCGCCCTCGTATATAAAGGAAAGCTTCTGATTCTAAACCACTCAAGGCCAAAGTTAACATCCTTTGAAAACTATTAGATGAAATTTTTAGACCAAAGGGTAATCTTTTGAAATGAAAATGTCCAGTTGGTGTTGCAAAAGCTGTTAATGGTTTTGAATTCTTGTCAGAGGAAATTTATCGTTTACAATTTTTGTATTTAGCTTTCTGAAATCTACTAGCAGTCGCCAATTTTTGTTACCATCTAAACTTTTCTTTGGTACTAGCAGTAGTGGAGAATTGTAAGGGCTGACAGAAGGTTCTATAATGTCATTTGATAATAAGTCAGCTATTTGATAGGCATGTGGCAAACGGTAATTTGTTATATAGATAGGGGAATCATCAACAGTTTGGATATTCTGCGTGTAAAAATTATTTGCAGTTAATTGTTCATTTTCCAAATGGAAAATGCCTTGATATCTTTTGAAAATTCTAAGTAGATCTTTATTTGTATTCTGTTCAATATTTAAAGTTGATATCAATTTATTAAATCTTTCTTCTGATTGTACAGTGTTGTTCACTTTTAATATATTATAGTCTTTAAGTGACTCTACTTCGACGTCAAAAGCGGGTAGTTGTATATAACTTTCTGTAGTGTTCAATATCGACGCGAGCTGGTAAAATTCGTTTTGTGTATGATAATTTTGTTTGTAGAGGTTTGACAAATTGTTCATCCGCTATAAATAAAGTGACCGTGAATGTCTCAAAATTTATGTTTGAAAGATATTTTATTAAAAAGTCTCGATCTAACAGATCATGTGTTTGTATTGGAAAGTCTTCATTTACTATATGGGAAGTGTGTTCTAGCTGAGCATCTTGAATTGATAAATTCAGAGTAGTTGTGCCAAGAGAAGAAATCTCTTGAGCTGTTATGCCTGTGAAATTTGTTGTATTCAATTTGTTAATACATAAGTCCTCAAAAATATTTGAATATTTGCATATAGACACATCTGCACCAGTATCTATTAAAAAGTGCAGTGTGTATTGAGAGCTCCTACTAACATATTTAAACGTTATATAGTTAGTAAGCTCTTTTGATAGAAAATTAATTTTATTCAGTTGTTGTTGCCCGAGGTTAAGTTTATTTCGCGTGACTGCCTCGGGTCGTATTCGTTTCCCTCATCCTCAAGGAGGTGAATACGACGATTAGTGTTACGATTAGTGTTGTTAATAGTGTTAAAACTTCGCGAGCTTGACGGAATACGCGTATTTTGTTGTGAACAATAATTTCTATTAGAATTTAAATTATTTCGGTTATTAATTGTATTTCTATTATAGTAAAAATTTCTATTGTTTTGAAAATTGCTGTTTCTGTCTCTGAAGTTCTGTTGTTTATATTGAAAATTTCTATTTTGTTGGTTTTGTTGATATTGAAAACTTCTATTGGGTTGTTGTTGTTGGTTCCTGCTATAGCGTCTGATTTGAAAAATACTATTGTTAGGTTCTTTTCCCATGTCTGTGCACAAATTTATTGCATCAGTGTTCTGTTATGAATTTTTCGCTCATTTTTGACAATTTGTTCAAGTTTTTCAATCGAAATTATTGGCATCTTTCTTGTTTTTATTTATGATTATTTCCTTGATACCACCTCACTTAAATCAAAAATTGATTTGGCTGCATTTAAAGTCTGTTTTTTATTGTACTCTCGATACATTTGAAGAAGTGTAATTCCTAATTGTATTCCTACTATAATTAAAATTATCAATAGTTTAATGTCGTGTTCGTCAAGGGTTTCTGTGTGTTGAACCTGATTATTAAGAATTTTTACTTGAGGATCACCATGGTTTTGAATCTTTGACTGTGGTTTCCCCATTTTTATATATATAATTTGTTTTTTTGTATTTATTTTATAACATCATTTCTCTTAAATATAATGTAATCTTTTCATTTCTTGATAATTATATTTTTAAATTTAAATTCATTTTAATAGTTGACAAAGAAAATATTTGAAATTTTGGAATATAGGAAAAATATTAAAATATTCTGTAGTTAAAATACGCCTTTCTTGGCTTCCATGGCCCGTATCATTCATTTTGGAACTTCTTGTGATTCTTTCTCTGTTAATTAATGGTTATCTTCTCTTCTTTTGTTGTTGCCAAATTTAATTGAAAATAGAGTTGTGCCAATTTTTTTTTAAACTGGAATTTTTTCCTCCTCCTGCCTTCTTTTTGGGTTGTGGTGGCGGAGGTGTTGTACTTGGCTTCTTGTGCCTTTGTTGACGTCTTGTGTATTCTTCAATTGATATCGGTCGTTGTCCTAAATTTTTTGGCGTTGGGACATAAGAAGGTATTTGTGGCTCGTTTGTGTTTGTGGCCTGTGGAACGTATGGTATTTTAAAATATGCAGTCCACTTCTCGAATATGGAGTCCACTTGTGCTTTTAATTCTTCTTCGTGGTTTTCTTTACTGATGTCCATAGCTCGGAATGTGTGGTAGTAAAAAATATTGCAGCTACTGCGGAATGGTGTATTTATTCAGCTATTCCGGAACGGTTGAATACCCTAATTGTTTTTGCTTCTTTTAATTTTTAAACAGCGTAGAAAGCAACGCTAAATTTTTGAGAGAAAGAAAGATGTGTGTTGGTATCAAGCTATCAATTTTTTTTCTCTGACACTTTATTCTAAATGTACCTCTATTTATATTTAATTAATACATGGTTTTCATGGGCCGCCTTGCAAGTGCCCATACAATAGAAATTGCTTAGATTGCAATTTTGCTAGTTTGATCCGAATTTGCTGCGCGTCAATTCATAATTTTCAATAGTGCGATATCAGCGGAAAACTTTTTGGGTGACTTAGCAGAGCATTGCCCTTCATGGTCAACGGTGCATCCAACGCAGACAGCAAAACGTCGACAGCGAATGCATTTTCGACGATTGCTTCTGAGTTGCTGTTTGGCTCGTTGGCTAGGAAGGCAGTATAAGTATGTGTGTATGTTATTGTGGCGGCTTGCAAGAGTTTTTACAATGTTTATGAATTCTTATGTATTTATGCGTGTACGCTACAATATGTTTATGAGAAAATAAGTATGTTACAATGTATATATGTAAATAAGTATGGTACAATGTATATAAGAATATGTATGTTACATGTACACTACATAGGCTTTTCTGGCCACTTTCTTTGCCTTCTCCTGATTCTCCCTGACCAGTTCATGTGCTCTCTGGAGCTGATACTTACGTACTTTATTCGGATCTTCAGCATTGTTATGCACATGTATAGCTGTCCGTCCTTCTCGGCGAAGCTACGCAAATACTCGGCTAGAGGCCGGTGACTTCGTTCCAATGACCCATTGGCTTGCGGGTGATATGGAGTAATATGCAATTTTATAATTCCTAATAGTTTGCATGTCTCCGAAAATAATTTAGACACGAAAGTCTGATCCGTTATCGGTTATCAGAACCTTCGGTATGTTGTACGGCGCAACGATTTCGTCGAAAAACGCTTTGGCTACAGTGCCCGCTTCAGCGACGGGTGTGGCCACGCATGCCATGTACTTAGAAAAATCATCCTGGAACGTAAGGATGTATTTGTTGCCAGATACCGTCTCTGGTAATATGCCCACGATATCCATATATACCTTGTCGAATGATCGAGCTGGTGTGTCAGTCAACACCATTGGCATTTTCGTCAATTTAGAACTCTTATTTGCCTGACATTTAGGGCAGCTTCTTACATATCTTTTAATGTCTCCGAACATCCCCTTCCAAGCGGAATCCCGTTTTACTCGCTTGAACGTCTTCCATGACCCTTGGTTGGATCATGGTAACTCGTTAGTACCTTCAGCATATCTTTTTGGCTTCCTAGCCATTCTACTTCCCTAGCTGGTCGTTCCACCTTTTCCCTTTGGTTTGTGTCGTTCTCCTCGGTTTCTTCGTCTATACTTTGACCAAGATTTACCTCTTCCTCTATCCTGGCCTTCGTCTTGGCTCTCGTTTGAACCATTGCCATTTTCCTCAGCTCCTGTGGTACCCTGCTGAGTGCTTTTGCATTAAGATTCTTTTTTCACGGCTTGTATATGATTTCAAAATCATATTCAGACAACTTATGCCTGAACCGGGCCAACCGAGAAGTTTGATCCTTCAAGTTTGCAATTCCACGCAACGGTTGGTGATCAGAGTAGATCTTAAATGGCCTACCCAAGAACTCCTTCTCTATTGTCGAATACCGCTTTTCCGTATCGCTAAGTGCTATACTTGCAAACGCAATAGGTCGGTCGCTTCCAACTTCACCTTGTGACAACACCGCTCCTAACGCTTCATTCATTGCGTCGGTGGTCAGGTTTGCGTAAATTCCGGACACGCTAGAACCGGTGGTGAGCTAATTATTGTATTCAGTCTTTCAAACGCCCTCTGGCAACTGTTCGTCCATTCAAACTTTGCGTCTTTTCGCAAAAGTTTGTTTATGGGCAACGCTATTCCAGCTAGACCCTCGACGAACTTCCTATAGTAGTTCACTAGCCCTAGCAACGCTTGCACTTCTTTTATGTACTTCGGGATGGCTAAATATCTTTAGCGGGTCCGGCAGTGCTCCTGCCTCTGAACAACGGTGTCCCCAGTAGAACACCTCCCTCCGCAAAAATCGACACTTCTCCGTGTTCAATTTCAAATTGTGTTCTCTTAATTTCTAGAGAGCTTTGCACAAACGTTGCGAATGTTCCTGCAAATTCTTTCCATGAATCACTATGTCGTCGAGATACACAAAACAGTCTAACCCCGTGTAAGCCTATCAACACATTATTCATTAGCCGTTGGAAAGTAGCTGTTGCTCTTGTTAATCCAAACGGCATCCTGTTGAACTCATAGTGCCCTAGACCGGTACTAAACGCGGTCTTCTGCCCATCCTGGGTATCCACCAACACCTGGTGGTAGCCACCCGCTAAATCAAGCGTAGAAAAATATCTACTGTGTCCCAACTGGTCCAGGATTTCTTCTATCTGTGGAATTGGGAACACCTGCTGAACGACCATTCTCCACTAATTCTTCTCCGAAGTACTCCTTTCTTCGGAACCGAGATGATCGGAGGGTTCCAAACCGAGGTACTCGGCAATATTAGGTGGTCCTGTAGCATTCAGTGTACCCTGTTCACCTCATCCTTGTGAGCTTGAGGCAGTCGATACTGCTTCTAGTTTATCGGCGGCTGATTGGCCACCGTGGGAATTTCGTGCGTAATATCCGGTGTATTCGTCAGCTGGTCTCCTTCCAGCAAAAATATGTCCTGAAAGGAAGCGCAGGCTGACTCTATTGAGGCTTTCACCTCCAAGATAACGTTCAGATCCAACTTGAGTGACGCCAGCACCCTCTGCATCCTATCATTCACGTTTGATTGTCTTATCTGGGTAACTGAACCCGATTTCGGCATCCTGAAGCTGTCAAAACTGGTGAACTTGGGCCTGAACTCTATGACATAATGACAGTGGTTGAGTATTCCTGTTGCTAAGCCCAAGGCATTGTTGGTATTTTCCTCTTGATCTAGGCGACCCTCAGCGTTTTCCTGGAATTTCTTTCTGCTGGTGGTTAATATTATTTAAATTATCCACCAGCGTTTGAACACTTTTTGTGTGTTTCTCGTTTGTGTGGTGTCCGCGCCACTTGTCCGCGCCACTTGTCCGCGCCACTTGTCTGCACAGCGATTGTTATGTCGTCGTCTCTTTTCTTTTCCTTCCTTCCTCGTGTTGTTGTTGTACTATTTCCCCAGCTAACCCACTAGGTAAATTCTGCCGAGTCTTGTTGTTGTAATGAATGCACGATTAATTGAAGTCTGCTTGTAGTGTTGTTGTTATTGTCGATCAGTGCAAACGGCTGGCCTGTGTTCGCCAAGTCTGTCGCAGCATTCTTGTTGGCATAATCCACATGCAATTCATTTTCCTTGTCTTAGGCAAGCGGCTGGCTTGGCTTTGCCAATGCTTTGGTTGATATTCCGCTTGCGTAGTTGTTGTGATTTATTGACCAACGTATAAAACTTCGTGCATTTCATGCGCTCCCGCTTTCGCCGTGGTTTCCTCTGGTGCGAAGGTATTCTAATAATTTATATTAAGCGTTAATGGGGCCACGCAAGCTGATTGGTTACGGCGAGTGATGCTGGCGTCAATTTTCGCAGCGACTATTGCTTTGTTGGGGAATAATTGTCTGAGAAAAATTAATCAATAATTTTGCTCGTCACAACTTATGGCTTCAGAAAGTAGCTTGTGATGAATCATTACCCATGCAGTATCGCAGTCAATGGACTGAGTTTCGTAACAAGCTGAAAGCGTTGGAAGATGTCAAGGTTCCGCGTTATATTTTAAGCGCAAAAGACTTCGCAAGAGTAGAAATGCGCGGGTTCGCTGATGCATCAGAGCGGGCCTACGGCTGCTGCCTCTAAGTGCGCTCAATCCACAATAATAATGGCGTAACCGTGCAATTGTGGAGTGCAAAATCAAGAGTTGCACCCCTCAAAACAACCTGATGTCTATATTGGTGGAAAAGACACAAAGACAAGCGAATTTTCCGATTCAACCTGATGCGCTGTATCTGTGGAGCGACTCGGCGATTGTGCTCGAGTGGCTGAGAGCGCATCCATCGACTTGGACATCTTTCGTTGCCAACAGGGTTGCCTTGATCCAGGAGGCAACTAAATCAGCAATTTGGAGACATGTTTCTTCTCGACAATATCCCGCAGATATCATATCCAGAGGTGCGTATGTTGACGAATTACTCCACTCTTTCTGGTTCTCAGGTCCACCATTCCTAAGGAACTCTTGTGATCAATGCCATCCAAAAAGGTATGCAACCAGTCAGCTGAAGTCATTGAAGAACGGCGCAAGCAGACCACAACGTTGATAGCTGCGGAGTAAGATAACATTTTTTTTGGTTGGTTAGAGTGGCGAAGTGAATTCGAAAAAACTCAAAAACGAGTAGCACAGTTTCTCTGCCTTTTGCGGCAAATAAAGGATGTGCAAGGAGAGATACCGACGCTCAGCACCTCAATGCTATAAGCGCTAATTCGAAGTGGAGGTCGTCCCTGGGTGTTGGATTCAGTGTTGGCGGTGTCCTCGTGTGCTTACGTTTAGTCTTCCCTCGTTGCTGGTGCATTGATTGTACCCTGGTTATCCCTTAACCTGTCGTTCTGTCTACGTGATATATCTCGGCTGTTTCTCACTGGTGCTGACATTGCGGAATGGGTAGTAGGTACACTGATTGCTCTGATGGTGGGTCGCCTTCGCTGTGCGACTTTCTTGCTCTGGGGTACGCTCGCGTCCTTTTTCCGAAGTCAATGTATTGATTCTTGAGAGGTCCTTCTCTCTATGCCATTGTGGGTGTCCGCTTTCGCTCGGCATAGTCCGTGGAAGGTGAATTCGGTCGTGCTAGTTGTGTTCTTCCCTGGTGGTGCGGTCTTGTGAATGAGTTCATTTTTTCTTTGTCCTCTGTTGTGTCTCTGTGGTTTACGCTTTCTATCTCTTGGAAGGCGTTGCATTGAAACCTTCGTGGGGCCACGGCATAATGGCCACGCTGATATCAAGCGGAAGACGGCCAATATCCGGGATATTTGCCTCCAGATGCATCAGGAGCAGGACGCGGTTTTGATTGAAAGGCCATCACAATCGGAGCGAGTCGGTAAGGGGACCCAGACTGACAACAAAATGTTGAACAAAGAGGTTCAGGTGGGTAGTCACCTGGTGGACAAGAAGGTCCAAGTTGGTGCGCCACCACGGGAAACTCCTGCCCTGGTGAAGAGCTTCGCGGCCACGGTGGCAACGCCGAAGCGGCCCCGCGAGATGAGGGAAGTGGAACCGGCGAGTCCTAACAGCCTGGTAGTAACCAAAATCGGAAAGGAGAGGAGCGGGAGGCGACGACCGAAACAGTGGTAGCCCGGCCGAAACCAAAGTCCAAGGCGATTAAACCCAAAGCGGACAAACCAGAGGTGGCAAAAGCGGGGTGGATCACGGTGGGTACTCGCGCCCGTACCACGCATAAAGACCTGAAGCCCAGGCAAGTGCGCCCAGATGCTGTAGTGATAAAGGAAACTGGAATGACGAATTATGCGGGAATCCTCCGGGGCTCAAGACGGATCCACAGCTCTCTGAACTGGGAGAGAGTGTGCGGCGAATTCGCAAAACGGCAAAAGGTGAAGGAGTTCCTAGGATCCAGTGCGGAGGTGCGTAAACTCACGCAGAAGACACTGGTGGAGGTAAAGGATCTAGATGAGGTTACCATGGTTGAAGATGTTCATGAGGCGCTATGTAAACAGCTGAATGTCTCAGAGAGACCTCCCGTGGGTGCAGTCAGGTCCCTCCGCAAAGCATATGGGGGAACGCAGACGGCGACCATCAGCTTACCGCCCCTGGTAGCCGCAACTCTTGTAAAATTCGACAGGCTTAGAGTTGGGTGGACTTCTTGCAGTGTGCGTGAAGAGGTGACACCATTGCGCTGCTACAAGTGTATGTCGTTTGGTCACACCTCACAGAAGTGAACTAGCAAAGAGGACAGGCGCCACAAGTGCTAAAGATGTGGTGGAGAAGGCACCGCGCCCGTGAATGCGTCAGGACGCCTGCGTGCGCACTGTGTACAGCCAAGGGTCGTAAGGACGTGGAGCATCAGATGGAGCTCATGCCGGTCCTACAAACAAGCCGCGGGAAAATACAGACGTAGGAGATGAGGTTGCTCCAGCTCAATCTCAACCACTGCGAGGCTGCATAGGATCTCTTGGAGCAGACAGTAAGGGAACAACAGGCTGACGTTGCGGTGCTTAGGGAGCCATACCGGCGCATGCACCAAGGATATTGGGCCGAGGACAATTCTGGTGGAGCCGCACTGTGGGTGTGTGGAGCCAGGGCCTTACAACTGAGCAACAAACATAGTAGCGACGGCTACGTCATAGCGACCATTGGAGCGAGAGGCAGGCACCCCGTAGTGATTGCTGGCGACTTCAACGCATGGGCAAATGAATGGGGCTGCGCCCAAACAACGCCAAAAGATCATATCCTCATGGACGCGTTCACGGCACTTGACGTAGTTCTCATGAACACATGAGAGGCGACATTCACCAGGGGAAGAGTCAGCTCCATGATCGACCTTACTTTCCTGAGCAGCAGACTGGTGAGAGGAGCTAAGTGGATTCTGAGTCCCATATATACTCACAGCGATCACAATGCCATTACGATCGATCTAAAGTTACCTGGGAGAAGGCCAAAGATAGGTCCAAGATTAAGAGGCTGGAGGGCGGATAAACTCGATGACGGCGCCCTTAAAGTCATGTTGGAGGACATGAAGTTGGAAGGTGGTGCGGACGAAATGGCAAGTCAGCTAGCAAGCTAGCTAGAGAGTGCATGTGACGCGGCGATGCCCAGAAGGGCCTATGGCGGATGTCATAAATCCGTCTACTGGTGGACAGATGAGATCGCTGGCCTGCGTAAGGAATGTCATGCCGCAAGATGATGACACCAGCGGGCAATAGGCAAGCCAGCGTGTCTGCAGCTACGCCCGGTATACAAGGAGGCCAAGAGGAGGCTGAAAAAGGCCATAAAGTCAAACAAGCGCAGGAGTTTCATCGAACTATGTGCACAGGTTGAAGAAACCGCAAGGGGCACAGCATATAAGCTTGTGATGAAAAAGCTCCCTTGCCATAAACAACCGGCCCCAAGCTGCCCCGTCTTGCTCAGACGTAGTGTGGGAGTGCCCGTCTACCTAAGACGGATGATTGCCCACTACTTTAACGACAGGATGCTGCTATACGAGTCCGAGCGAGGTATTGAAATGCATAAGGTCACCGGAGGGACTCCCCAGGGGTCTGTACTGGGTCCACTACTCTGGAATGTTATGTATGATGGCATTTTCCGCATGCAGGTGCCCCATGATGTAAAAATCATCGGATATGCGGACGACATAGCGTTAGTGATCGGGGCGAAATATCTGGAAGAGGTAGTAGCGGAGGCAAATCGCACAGTGGCCACTGTCAGGAGATGGCTGGCGAATACAGGACTTAGACTGGCGGAGCAGAAAACGGAGGCCATCCTTATTTCGAGTCGAAAGGTACAGGAGGTCGTGGAGATAAGAGTTGTGAAGTATTTTAGGCGTCTGGATAGACTCCAGATTAACATTCAAGGAACACTTGAGGCGTGTAGGCAAAAAGACGGCTAGGAACTGCTCTTCGCTTTGCCGGATAATGCCGAACCTTGGAGGACCGCGGCAGCGGAAAAGACAGCTCATATCAGGAGTTGTCAAATCCGTAATACTGTATGGGGCGTCCATAAGGGCTGATAAGGCGACTGTCATGGCATACTTTCGCACCATAGAGGCAGCCTATAGAAGAAGTGCACTTCGAACGATTTGTGCCCATCGCACTGTGTCCACAGACGCCGCGCTGGTGACTGCTGGTATGATCCCGGTGGACCTTCTGGCCAAGGAGTCGTGGAGGCTAAACTACGGCAGAAATAAGCGCGAGTCCAGTGCGGAAGATCGCGCAGTAGCCACCAGGCAGCGCACCATACGGGAGTGGCAAGACCGATGGGATGTGTCTGAGAAAGGCCGTTGGACGTGGAGACTGATTCCTGACCTCCAAAGTTAGATGAATAGGTCGCATGGCGACGTGAACTACCACGTCACACAAATGGTGACCGGGCACGGAAATTTCCGTGCTTATTTGCACAGATTCCGGCTAAATAAATCCCCCTGTTGTAGAAAAGCTTGCAACATTCAAATCCTTGTAACTTCTATCTGGAGCGTCTAAAACCTGGAACTTTTGTGGCAATAAAGTACACGTGCCTTTTGTCAATTTAAACTATCAGTCATAGCTATGCTACTTTTGAGTCCAAAATAAAACACTGATGAACCTTCAAATGGCCCTATCTTCTATTCGGTGCGTCCTACAACTATCAAAGTTTGCAACGTACAAATGGTTGTAACTTTTTATTGGAGCGTCATTAAAGCTTGAAATTATGTGACAATTAAGTTCTCTTGTCAATTTAAACTATCGGTCATAGCATTAGCTACTACTTCTATTCGGTGCGTCCTACACCTATCAAAGTTTGCAACATTCAAATGTTATTAACTTTTCACTGGAGCGTCATAAAACCTTGAAAGTTTGTGACAATGAAGTACTCATGCCACTTCTAAATTTAAGCTATCGGTCATAGCTATTCTACCCTTGATCCAAAATGAAGCAATGATAAAACTTCAAATGGCATTAATTTATGTACGGTGCTTACTTCACCTATCAAAGTTTGCAAAATTCAAGTGCTTGTAACTTTTTACTGGAGCGTCATTAAACCTCTAAATTTTGTGACAATGTAGTACTCGTGGCTCTTGTCAATTTAAGCTATCAGTAATAACTATGCTACTGTTGAGTCCAAAATGAAACACTGAAAAAACTTCAGAAGCCCATATCTTCTATATGGTGCGTACTACACCTATCAAAGCTTGCAACATTCAAATGCTTGTAACTTCTAACTGGAGCGTCATAAAACCTTAAATTTTTCAAATAAAGTACCCGTGCCTCCTGTCAATTTCAGCCATCGGTTATAGCTATGCTTCTATACAGTGCTTAGTACACTTTTCAAAGTTTGCAATATTCAAATGCTTGTAAATTCTAACTGGAGCTTTATAAAACCTTCAAATTTGGTGTAAATGTAGTACTCGTGCCTCTTGTCAATTTAAGTTACCGGTCATAGCTAGCATAGTAGAAAATAAAACTCTGATATAACTTCAGAAGGCCATAACTTCTATATGGTGCGTACTACTGATATCAAAGCTAGCTACATTCAAATGCTTGTAACTTCTAACTGGAGCTTTATAAAACCTTCAAATTTGGTGTAAATGTAGTACTCGTGCCTCTTGTCAATTTAAGTTACCGGTCATAGCTAGCATAGTAGAAAATAAAACTCTGATATAACTTCAGAAGACCATAACTTCTATATGGTGCGTACTACTGATATCAAAGCTAGCTACATTCAAATGCTTGTAACTTCTAACTGGAGCGCCATAAAACCTTGAATTTTTTTAAATAAAGTACCCGTGCCTCCTGTCAATTTATGCCATCGGTTACGGCTCTGCTACCCTTGAGTCCAAAATGAAACTCTGATAAAACTTCAATTGGCCCCAACTTCTATACAGTGCTTACTACACCTTTCAAAGTTTGCAACATTCAAATGCTAGTAAATTCTAACTGGAGCATTATAAAACCTTCAAATTTGGTGACAATGAAGTAGTCGGGATTCTTGTCAGTTTAAGCTATCGGTCATAGCTATGCTACCCTTGAGTCCAAAATGAAACACTGATAAATCTTCAAATGACCCTAACTTCTGTACGGTGCGTAGTACACCTAGCGAAGTTTTCAACATTCAAATGCTTGTAACTTTTTACTGGACCGTCATAAAACCGCATATTTTGTGACAATGAAGTACTCGTGACTCTTGTCAATTTAAGCTATCAGTTATAGCTATTCTACCCTTGAGTACAAAATGAAACACTGATAAAACTTCAAATGACCCTAATTTCTCTACGGTGCGCCATACACTTGTCAAACTTTGCAACATACAAATGGTTGCAAGTTTTTACTGGAGCGTCATAAAACCTTGAAATTTTGTGACAATAAAGTACACTTGTCAATTTAAGTTATCGGTCATAGCTATGCTACCCTTGAGTCCAAATTGAAGCAATGATAAATCTTCCAATGGCCCTAACTTCTGTACGGTGTGCCCTACACCTATGAAAGTTTGTATTCGAAGCTTGTAACTTTTTACTGGAGCGTCATAAAACCTTGAAATTTTGTGACAATGAAGTACTCGTGCCTCTTGTCAATTTAAGCTATATGTCATAACTATGCTTCTCTTGAGTCCAAAATGAAACACTGATGAATCTTCAATTGGCCCTATCTGCTATACGCTGCGACCTAGACCTATCAAAGTTGGAACATTCAAATGCTAGTAACTTTTTACTTTAGCATCATAAAACCTCTAAATTTTGTGACAATGAAGTACTCGTGCCTCTTGTCAATGTAAGCTATCGGTCATGGCTATGCTACCGTTGAGTCCAAAATGAAACTCTGATAAAGCTTCAGAAGGCCATATCTTCTATACAGTATTTATGACACCATTCAAAGTTTGCAATATTCAAGTGCTTGTAACTTTTTACTGGAGGTGTCATAAAACTAAATTTTGTGACAATGAAGTACTCGTGCCTCTTGTCAATTTAAGCTATCAGTTATAGCTTTTTAACCCTTGAGTACAAAATGACACACTGATAAAACTTCAAATGGCCCTAATTTCTGTACGGTGCGCCCTCCACCTATCAAATTTTGCAACATACAAATTGTTGTAACTTTTTATTGGAGCGTCATAAAACCTTGAAATTTAGTGACAAAGTATTCGTGACCTTTGTCAATTTAAGTTATCGGTCATAGTTTTGCTAGAGTCCAAATTGAAACACTGATAAAACTTCCAATAGCCTTAATTTCTGTACGGTGCGCCCTACACTTATCAAAGTTTGCTACATTAAAATGCTGGTAACTTTTTACTGGAGCGTTATAAAACCTGGAAATTTTGTGACAATTAACTTCGCTTGTCAATTTAAATTATCGGTCATAGCTATGCTGCTCTAGAGTCCAAAATGAAACACTCATGAATCTTCAAAAGGCCCTGTCTTCTCTTCGATGCGTCCAAATGCGTATCAAACTTTGCAACATACAAATAGTTGCAAGTTTTTACTGGAGAGACATAAAACCTTGAAATTTTGTGACAATAAAGTACTCTTGTCAATTTAAGTTATCGGTCATAGATATGCTACCCTTGAGTCCAAAATGAAACTCTGATAAATCTTCAAATTGTCCCATCTTGTATACGGTGCGTACTGCACCTATCAAAGTCTGCAACATTCAAATGCTTGTAACTTTTTACTGGAGCGTCATAAAACCTTGAAATTTTTTAAATAATGTACCTTGCCTCCTGCCAATTAAACCATCGGTTACAGCTCTGCTACCCTTGAGTCCAAAATGAAACTCTGATAAAACTTCAATTGGCCCCAAATTCTATACAGTGCTTACTACAGCTTTCAAAGTTTGCAACATTCAAATGCTTGTAACTTCTAACTGGAGTGTCATAAAACCTGACCCGAGAGTCAATGTCTCAACCGCGCGTGTCACCCGCATGCACCAATAGACAGTAATCAACAAATCAATTTAAACCCAACGGAGATGATCTCTCACAATAGTTCAGCACATGTGCAATTAACACCAGTAATTCAGCAAACGGTAAGCACTGAGCACGCTCAAACTTCTAAGCTAGTCACACCCACACCAATAAAACTAATAACCACGCAGAAGCAAAACATCATTGCTCTCTACACAACAAAAAAAATAAGCACAGATTCTCAAGCAGACTCGGCTGCGCTAAATATGCCAGCAAACTTACAGCTCTCTTGGGGTGGACAATATGCCTCTCCAAATTCAACAGCATCTCCTGCAACACAAATCAAAAACAACAAAAGTTCTACTATGAGTATATATAAGCAACAACAACTTACCATTGTTGCAAAGAAAACTTTAGAAATACAGTGTGCAAAACCAAACATAAGCACACAAACAGGTATTGCTCGATACATAACAATAAAACGAAAACGCAACCCGCTTCCCAAGGCAGAAAAGAATGAACTTGTTAAAACTAATACAGATACCCTAAACAACAACCGTTTTGCTCTATTAAGCGATAGTGCAGAGTCTGAACCAACTAAGAGTATTGCATTCAAACCACCATCAATTTACTTGCGGGAACGGAGTTCCAACTTATTAATAGACAGTGTTACCAGCTTTATTGGTAGACATAATTTTCATGTGGTCCCGCTGTTGAAGGGTAAAATACAAGAAACAAAAATTCAAATTTATTTGGAAAAAAACTATCGCCCAGTTGTTCCTTTCTTTGACAATGAAAAAAAAAAAATTACTACACGTACCAGATAAAGAGTAGCAAAGGGTTGACAGTTGTTATTAAAGGTATAGAACCTGAAGTATACCCTATTGAACTTAAATATGCACTCCAAGAGACTGGATTCGCAGCAAAATCTGTTTTTAATATAAGGAATAGGGTAAAAATTCCGCAACCACTCTTCAGAATAGAACTAGAACCAGGGAATATTAAATTAAAACATTATGAAACCCAACCCATTTAAAACTTACGATATTAATTGCATCGTAGAATAATAGTCGAGGAGCCTCACAAACGAAAAGGCTCAATACAATGTACAAACTGTCAAGATTATGGTCATTCGAAATCGTATTGCACCCTACGTACTGTATGCGTTGCGTGTGGCGACTTCCATCCATCAAAGGAATGCAAGCTGAACAAAAGTGAGAAGGATTCAAAAAAATGCAGCAATTGTGGTGGGTATCATACTGCTAACTATAGAGGCTGCCCGATATATACACAACTAAAAAGCAGTATGAACCAAACTGCTAAGACAGTTCGCACCCAAAAATATAGTGCTATCCTACCAACACAAACCAATTTGGAAGCACCACCGAAAACGTCTCTTCATCCACTAGCTATGCGAATGTACTGAAAACTGGCGTTTCTGATAAACCGAGTCACCCTATGCAACCTCAAAATTTAGAAACTTTAATATTTAACTTGTCTCAGTGTATTACTAACTTCATATCCTCGATGCAATCTATGTTTCAAGAGCTTGTACATAACCAAAACTTACTTATGAAAACCCTACTTTCATAAAAATTAATGTTCTAAAAATATGGCACTGGAATGCTAACGGTATTAACCAACACAAAATTGAATTAAAAAATTTTCTAGACAGCAACAGCATAGACATCATGTTTATCTCAGAAACACATTTAACTGTAAAATATAACTTCAAACTAGCAGGCTATAATTTTTACTCAACTAACCACCCACAAGGAAAAGGTTATGGTGGTACGGGAATTCTAATTGAGGCTCGATTAAAGCATTACTTTCTGGAATCCTATGCAAAAAAAAACATCCATTCTACTTCCATCTCTTTACAGTGTTGGGGTGAGCCAATAGTAATTTCGTCAGTCTATTGTCCTCCTAGGTTTCCTATTTCCACAACCGATTTTGTTTCTTTCTTTAAATCGCTCGGTAACAAATTTCTCTCTGCCGGAGACTTCAATTCTAAACATACCTACTGGGGCTCACGGTTAATGAACCCTAAAGGGAAGCAATTGTTTAATGCGCTGATAGACTCTCGGAATGGTCTAGACTTTGTGTCATCTGGAAAACCTACATACTGGCCAACTGATCAGAGAAAAATTCCCGATCTTATTGACTTTGGCATAACTAAAAATATTGAAAGGGCTTGGAAACCGAGCCCTGTTTCGACTTATCATCCGATCACTCACCGGTGATAATATATTTAAAAAGAGACCAGAGTTCATTGAAAAAACAATAAAACTGACCTCCAAGAAAACAAACTGGCTCAGATATCGCAAATATATTAGTACCCACATGTGCGTTAAAACAAAACTTAAGAGTGGAGAGGACATTGAATCAGCGACGCAGGCTCTTGGATCAATAATAAAAGCAGCTGCTATTAGTGCCACGCCCGCACAAAGCTCAACTAAAACTAACGCGAGGCACACTACATCACACTATGTGGAATGCCTCGTCAGAGAAAAGAGGAGATTAAGGCGTGAATGGCAAAAATACAGATCTCCAGCACTAAGAGTAAAATTAAAGTCATTATAAAATCAGCTGAAAAACACTCTACGGGAGGAAAAGGAAGAAAACCTTAATAAGTACTTGCAAATTTGGCTCCTCTCAAAGTCACCAATTACTCACTCTGGAGAGCGACAAGAATGGTTAAAACACCGAAGGATAGTGAATCGCCTCTAAGACAAAGCGATGGAACTTGGGCAAAAACAGAAGAAGAAAAATGCAACTTGTTTGCAGCACAACTGAGGTCAGTATTTCAACCTTACCCGCCGACCTGCAACAACACTAGCATACAGAAATTTTCAATTACGAAGTCAGCAGTACCAATTCATTTCAAACCAAAGGAAGTTATAAGCCTATGTACAACGAGTCTAAACCCAAAAAGGCACCTGGCACATCGGAAATAATAATGATTCCAAAACCCGGAAAAGACCCTACACAGGTATCTTCTTATCGGCCCATAAGCTCCTGCCAACGTTCCCTAAAATGGTCGAACGCTTATTGCTGGAAAAATTAGCACCAAAGCTCAATTTAAGCATTCCTCACCACTAATTAGGTTTCCGCAAACATCATGGAACTATTGAGTAGATGCACCGTATTGCCTCTGAAATAAGGCGAGCGTTTGAACAGAGGATGTACTGCTCCTGAATATTCCTAGACGTCGCACAAGCCTTTGACAAAGTCTGGCACGAAGAACTCATATATGTATAAAATTAAAAAACTTTTGCCAAAAAGTTCGCATAAGATTCTGGAGTCATATTTAACAAATCGCAAATTTAGGGTTAAATATAAAGAATTTCTAACGCCAGACTTTGAAAGTATGGCTGGAGTACCACAAGGTAGTGTGCTTTTACCTATGCTTTACATTCTGTACACTTCCGATCTGCGAACGGATAAAACCCTCGTTACCTGGACTTTCGCGGACGACACAGCTATCCTGAGCTCTCACCTAAATCCACGGATAGCCTCCCGGGATTTAGAGGAACACTTTAAAAAAATAGAAAGTTGGCTAGCAGATTGGCGCATCAAAGTAAATGAGCAAAAAAGTGTACATGTGACATTTACTCTTAAGCCTAGTTCTTGTCCGGCAGTCTCTTTAAATGGCATTGTAATCCCGCAAGCAACAGATGTTAAATACTTACGAGTGCATTTCGACCGACGGCTCACCTGGAAAAAACATATAGAAGCCCAGAAAATGCAAATGAAACTCAAGGCAAGTTCCTTGTATTGGCTTACCAACCGAAAATTAAAACTGCGACTGGAGTATAAAGTAATTATATACAAGGCTGTAATTAAACCGATTTGGACTTATGGTATTCAGATATGGGGCACTACTAGTGCATCAATCTTGCAAATAATTCAAAGGGCTCAATCGAAAATTCTGAGAACGATCAGCGACGCTCCATGGCTCGTCAGAAACGAAAATATTCACTGCGACCTTAATATAGCACCCGTGGAAGAAGAACTAGCAGTTTTAAAAACAAAATACCAATTCAAACTTCAGTGTCATCCTAACGAACTAGCAAGGAATCTGCTTCAAAGTTTGAATACATCTCGTCTTAAAAGGCCACTTTTTTAAAAATAGAGTTTCTTTATATATATATTTTTATTTTTTCTACATTATTTACATATTACTTGAACTAAACTTGCTCTAAGCACTGGCGCGGAGCATCAATTTATTTATTAGTTGTAAGCTTTGTAAAACTATTGTTGGTTTCGATTGAAAAGATGCAATAAATAAATCCATGTTGAATTAAAAAAAAATAAAAAATTAAAACCTGAAATTTTTGAAATAAAGTACCCGTGCCTCTTGTCAATTTAAGCCATAGGTTACAGCTCTGCATCCCTTGACTCCAAAATGAAACTCTGATAAAACTTCAAATGGCAATAACTTCTATACAGTGCTTACTACACCTTTCAAAGTTTGCAACATTCAAATGCTTGAAAATTCTAACTGGAGCGTTATAAAACCGTTTTGTGACAATGAAGTAGTCGTGCCTCGTGTCAATTTAAGATATCGGTCATAGCTATGCTACCCTTGAGTCCAAAATGAGACTCTGATAAAACTTCAGAAGGCCATATCTTCTATATAGTCGTACTACACCTATCAAAGCTTGCAACATTCAAATGCTTGTAACGTCTAACTGGAGCATCACAAAACCTAGAAACTTTTTGACAATGAAGTACTGGTGCCCCTTGTCAACCTAAGCTATCGGTCATAGCTATGCTACTCTTGAGTCCAAAATGAAATACTGCTAAATCTTCCAATAACCCTAATTTCTGTACGGTGCACCCTGCACCTCTCAAATTTTGCAACATTCAAATATTTGTAAATTTATACTGGAGCGTTATAAAACCTTGAAATTTTTAAAATAAAGTACCCGTGCCTCCTGTCAATTTAGGCCATCAGTAATAGCTATGCTACTCTTGAGTTCAAAAATAAACTCTGATAAAACTTCAGATCGCCCCAACTTCTATACACATTTCAAAGCTAGCATCATCAAATGCTTGTAACTTCTAACTGGAGCGTCATAAAACCTTGAAATTTTGTGCCGATAAAGTACTCTTGTCAATTTAACCTATCGGTCATAGCTATGCTGCTCTAGAGTCCAAAATGAAACACTGATGAATCTCCAAATGGCCCTATCTTCTATTCGATGCGTCCTACACCTATCAAAGTTAGCAACATACAAATGGTTGTCTGTTTTTACTAGAGCGTCATAAAACCTTGAAATTGTGTGACAAGAAAGTACTGTTGGCAATTTAAATTATCGGTCATAGCTATGCTACTCTTGAATCCAAATTGAAGCAACGATAAATCTTCCAATGGTCCTAACTTCTGTACGGTGCGCCCTACACCTATGAAAGTTTGAAACATTCGAATGCTTGTAACTTTTTACTGGAGCGTCATAAAACCTTGAAATTTTGTGACAATGAAGTACTCGTGCCTCTTACCAATTTAAGCTATCAATCATAGCTATTCTACCCTTGAGTCCAAAATGAAACACTGATAAAACTTCAATTGGCCCTAATTTCTGCACGGTGCGCCCTACACCTATCTAAGTTTGCACCATTTAAATGCTTCTAAATTTTTATTGAAGCGTCATAAAACCTTGAAATTTTGTGACAATGAAGTACTCGTGCCTTTCACCAATTTAAGCTATCAGTCATAGCTATTCTACCCTTGAGTCCAAAATGTAACACTGATGAAACTTCAAATGGCCCTAATTTCTGTACGGTGCACCCTACACATATCACATTTTGCAACATACAAATGGTTGTAACTTTTTATTGGAGCGTCATAACACCTTGAAACTTAGTGACAATAAAGTACTCTTGTCAATTTAAGCTATCGTTCATAGTTATGCTTGAGTCCAAATTGGAACACTGATAAAACTTCCAATGGCCTTAATTTATGTACGGTGCGCCCTACACCTATCAAAGTTTGCTACATTTAAATGCTGGTAACTTTTTACTGGAGCGTGATAAAACCTTGCAATTTTCTGACAATTAACTTCGCTTCTCTATTTAAACTATCGGTCATAGCTATATTGCTCTAGAGTCCAAAATGAAACATTGATGAATCTTCAAATGGCCCTGTCTTCTATTCGATGCGTCCTACACCTATCAAAGTTTGCAACATTCAAATGGTTATAAGTTTTTACTTCAGCGTCATGAAACATTCAAAATTTGGTGACAAGAAAGTACTCTTGTCAATTTAAGTTATCGGTCATAGCTATGCTACCCTTGAGTCCAAATTGAAGCAATAATAAAACTTCCAATGGCCTTACTTCTGTACGGTGCGCCCTACACCTATCTAAGTTTGCACCATTCAAATGCTTCTAAATTTTTATTGAAGCGTCATAAAACCTTGAAATTTTGTGACAATGAGGTACTCGTGCCTCTTAACAATTTAAGCTGTCAGTCATAGCTATTCTTGAGTCCAAAATGTTACACTGATAAAACTTCAAATGGCCCTAACTTCTGTACGGTGCGCCCTACACCTATCAAAGTTTGCTACATTCAAATATTTGTAACTTTTTATTGGAGCTTCATAAAACCTTGAAATTTTTGAAATAATGTACCCGTGCCTCCTGTAGATTTAAGCCATCGGTAATAGCTATGCTACCCTTGAGTCCTAAATGAAACTTTGATACAGCTTCAGACGGTCCGTACTACACCTATCAAATTTTGCAACATTCAAATGCTTGTAACTTCTAACTGGAGCGTCATAAAACCTTGAAATTTTTGTGACAATAATATACTCTTATCAATTTAAACTATCGGTCATAGCTATGCTGCTCTAGAGTCCAAAATGAAACACTGATGAATCTTAAAAATCTATTCGATGCGTCCTACACCTTTCAAAGTTTGCAACATACAAATGGGTGTAAGTTTTTACTCGAGCGTCATAAACCTAGAAATTTTGTGACAATTACGTTCTCGTGCCTCTTGTCAATTTAAGCTATCGGTTATAGCTTTGCTACCCTTGAATCCAAATAGAAGCAATGATAAATCTTCCAATAGCCCTTACTTCTGTACGGTGTGCCCTACACCTATCAAAGTTTGCTACATTCAAATATTTGTAACTTTTTACTGGAGCTTCATTAAACCTTGACATTTTTGAAATAGAGAACCCGTGCCTCCAGTCAATTTAAGACATCGGTTATAGCTATGCTACCCTTGAGTTCAACAGAAACTCTGATAAAACTTCAGATGGTCCTAAATTCTATACAGTGCTTACTACACCTTTCGAAGTTTGTAACATTCAAATGCTTATAAATTCTAACAGGAGCTTTATAAAACCTTCAAATTTGGTGTAAATGTAGTACTCGTGCCTCTTGTCAATTTAAGCTAACGGTGATAGCTATTCTACCCTTGAGTCCAAAAAGAAACTCTGATAAAACTTCAGAAGGCCCTAACTTTTATATGGTGCGTACTACAGCTATCAATCTAAGCGTCATAAATCCTTGAAATTTTTGAAATAAAGTACAGGTGCCTCCTGCCAATTTAAGCCATCGGTTACAGATCTGCTACCCTTGAGTCCAAAAGGAAACTCTGCTAAAACTTCAAATGGCCCTAACTTCTATACAGTGCTTACGACACCTTTCAAAGTTTGCAACATTCAAATGCTTGTAATTTCTAACTGGAGCATTATAAAAGCTTCAAATTTGGTGACAATTAAGTACTCGTTCCTCTTGTCAATTTAATTTATCAGTCATAGCTATTCAACCCTTGAGTACAAAATGAAACACTGATAAAACTTCAAATGGCTCTAGCTTCTTTAATTTCTGTACGGTGCGCCCTATACCTATAAAATTTTGCACCATTCAAATGCTTGTAAATTTTTACTCGAGCGTCATAAAACCTTGAAATATTGTGTCAATAAAGTACTCTTGTCAGTTTAAGTTATCGGCCATAGCTATGCTACCCTTGAGTCCAAATTGAAGCATTGATAAATCTTCCAATGGCCCTAATTTATGTACGATGCGTACTACACCTATCAAAGTGTGCAACAAACAAATGCTTGTAACTTTTTACTGGAGCGTCAAAAAACCTTTAAATTTTGATCAATAAAGTACTCGTGCCTCTTGTCAATATAAGCGATCAGTCATAGCTATTCTACCCTTGTGTCCAAAATGAAACACTGATAAATATTCAAATGGCCCTAATTTATGTACGGAGCGTTCTATACCTATTAAAGTTTGCAACATTCAAGAGCTTGTAACTTTTTACTGGAGCGTCAAAAAACCTTTAAATTTTGATCAATAAAGTACTCGTGCCTCTTGTCAATATAAGCTATCAGTCATAGCTATTCTACCCTTGAGTCCAAAATGAAACACTGATAAAGCTTCAAATGGCCCTAATTTATTTGCGGTGCGTACTACACCTACAAACTTTGCAACATTCAAATACTTCTAACTACTAACTGGAACGTCATAAAACCGTGAAATTTTGTGACAATGAAGTAATCGTGCCTCTTGTCAATTTAACCTATCGGTCATAGCTATGCTACCCTTGAGACCAAAATGAAACACTGATAAATCTTCAAATGACCCTAACTTCTATTCGGTGCTTACTACACCTATCAAAGTTTGCAACATTCAAATGCTTGTAACTTTTTACTGGAGCGTCATAAAACCTTTAAAGTTTGTGACAATGAAGTACTCACGCCTCTTGTCAATTTATGATATCAGTCATAGCTATTCTACCCTTTAGTAAAAAATGAAACACTGATAAATCTTCAAATGGCCCTAGTTTCTGTACGGTGCGACCTACACCTATCTAAGTTTGCACCATTCAAATGCTTCTAAATTTTTATCAACGGTAGCAGCACCCTACGTCAACTTTGCCGAAAGATTAAACAAAAGTACACTTGTAGTCATCTAATCGACAGCTTCGATCGACTTGAAGGAGAATTGCGTGTAGATAATAATCTGTTAAGAAGCAGTCGCAACAGGAGAGGTGCAGTAAATCTCGTTGGAAACCTTGCGCATACACTATTTGGCGTGCTAAATTCAGAGTATTCCAAAAATATGTCAAGGAAAATATTAAACGTCAAAGAAAACGAGTCCAATCTGCTACATCTGCTGAAGAATCAAACATCCATCATTAATTCCACCGTCAACATCATAAAGTAGGATCAGATAGCGGTTAAGACAAAATTTTATGAATTTGACCAACAAGTGAATCAAATGTGGAATCAATTGCAGAAAGAAGACGAAGACCTGCAACAATCGAAATTGTTGGAACTATTCAACGCTCTGTCAATTCAACTATTTCTAATCGCAACCCATTTACAAGGTACACAGTCACCTATACTGGATGTTCTTACAGACACTCACCATGGTAAATTCAATCCGCTACTTTTAACTCCCGAGCAATTGCACACCGAAGTTGACAAAATTAAACTCCACCTGCCATCATCATTCCTGCATCATACCTGCAAATCAAGAGGACTTAATACAACTATATAGGATAATGAAGTTAAAGAGAGGACTCACTCAGGACCATGTTGTGTTTAAGATTACATTACTTTTGGTGGAACATGACCGATATGAACTCTTTTGCTCATTTCGGTACCAAATTGGATCTACAACACTATGGTGGCAATTGATACATGCACCACCTTTCTTGCCACAAATGCTGCTCGCGATCAATACCTCCGAATTAGCTCCGATGACTTTGCATCATGTGAGCGAATCAATCAAAATGAATACGTATGTTCAAATGTGCCAATCCGGTACAGCTATGAGGCTGAGATGTGGTCCTGCGAAATCAATTTGTTTAACAACAACACTCAACCAAATTGTAAACTAAAACCTGTGGCCAATAACATTACGTGGCTACCATTGAAGAAAAAAAATCAATGGATTTATGTAATTCCGTCAACTTCACGAGCCACTGCAGTCTGCGGCAAAGAAATCATTCCGTTGAAACTGAAAGGCTCAGGACTACTGACACTTCAGCCAGAATGTGTGCTGAAACACAATGCAATCTCAATACAAGGGCAAGAATCCGTGTCCAGTTCGTTAACAGCATCACGCACAAGCCTAGGAAAAATTACAGAATTCTCTAATAGTGAACAAATAACCCCACTATCGCAGAAAATCAACGCGATCACTTACACAACACAACTGAAGAATCTCACAGAATTACACAATGCTCTGGCCAAGGAAAAACTGATGACACTGAACAAAATTCAACCACCAGACTATTACCACCATGCGGTCAGTTATACCGCACTGTTCCTGTCCGTGATACTTTTAATTACTGGGCTCATATCGAAAATACGAAGTCAACATGGCGTCAATGTACCAGAAATCATCAGTACACGACGCACATGTTGCTCCAATCGCCAACGGACTCAGGACCGGCGCCACCGGCACCACCGGAGCAGCTGCCGACTCAAGCAATGTACGCTCTGCACCAGCAGCCACAACCACCGCACGTGCATGCGCACGCACAGTTGGCTATGCCAACGCCATTGCTGCGCATACCGACACACCCGCCGCCACACCGTGCAGGGGAACCTGGGGAACACGCCTCTTTTTCGTCGCCGCCCGCGATCGAGGCGGTAAACAGCTGCCGGCTCTCACCTTTCTGGAGGAGTAACCCCGATCTGTGGTTTTAACAGATCGAGGCCGCGTTCCAGGTCCACCATGTGCGCAACAACAACAGCCGCTACAATTTAGTAGTTGCGGCGCTCGACCTGGAGACTATTTCCGAGGTTGCGGATGTACTCCGCACAGTGCCGCCCGTGCGGAAGTATGAGGCGCTGAAGGCAGCCATACTAAATCGCCTCACCGGCTCGGCGGATCGACAGCTCCACAAGCTGCTCACCCAACTCGAGCTGGGTGACAGGAAGCCGTCTCAACTCCTGCGTCAGATGCGCCTTGGCAGGTGACAGGGCCACGGATGACGTCATCCAAGTGAAGTGGCTCGATTTGGTGGCGCCGTCAACACGACGGCTTCTCAAAATCCTGAAGGGTACCAGCGTGGAGGAGCTCGCAGAGGCAGCTGACGAGCTGGTCGACAATGGACCTACAGAGGCGGCTACGTCACCTCCACTCTCGCAAACTACAGCGAAACAGCTTCACGCTGTACGCCGCCAACTCGTCACCGATAGCCACATACGGGCAGCTCACGCTGAAGCTGAACCTCGCCCTGCGTCGGGATTTTACTTGGTCGTTCACTGTGGCCGATGTGCAAACCGCCATTCTCGGGGCGGACTTTCTGGCTTACTATGGGCTCCTGGTAGATTTGAAGGGACGACGCATCGTAGACCCCCTTACCAATATCGCGGCAACGGGCCGCATGGACTCGGCTCGAATCTACGGCATCTCCACAGTGGCTCGCATTGATGCACCTGTGGGACCACACGGCGACCGGTATAGAGAGCTCGTCCAGCGCTTCCTGCTACTCGCTTCACCAGCAGGGGTCATGGCCACTGTACCAGACTTTCCGGTACAACACTTTATCGTTACGGAGGGCCCTCCCGTTTTCGAGCGCCCACGTAGACCCGTCGGTGAACGACTCGCTGCTGCCAAAGAAGAGTTCGCTGACCTCCTCGACAAGGGGATGGTACGCCCATCATCGAGCCCATGGGCTAGTCCGCTACACATGGTACCAAAGCCAATTGGAAGCTGGCGAGCCATTGGCGACTACCGCCGCCTCAAAGCATGCACCTTGCCAGAGCGATATCCTCTACCGATCATCGAGGACCTGATCCAGAGAAGGGGGAAAAGTCTTCTCTGTAATCGATCTGCAGAAAGCCTTCTACCAAATCCCGGTTGCCAAAGCTGACATCCCGAAAACGGCAGTCACAACACCTTTCGGCCTCTTCGAGTTCGTGGGTATTCCATTAGGCCTGCGTAACTCCTCGCAAACGCTTCAGCGGGTAATTAATCAACTACTGAGGAAACTCCCCTTCGTGAAGGGCTACGTAGACGATCTGCTCATCGCATCCGAGACGCATGACAAGCACCTGCATCATTTGAGCCAATTGTTGAAGACGCTGAAAGCGGCGATCCTACGCATCAACTTTGCCAACTCGGTGCCCAGCAGGTTACATTCGCTGGGTATCGGGTCTCGAAAGAGGGGTTTAGGCCCCCGCGCCAAAAGATCCAGGCGATCGACCATGCCAACGCGCGAAGGTCCATCGCCACAATCGCGCCGAGTTGCAAAGCTTCGGGGAGACAGATTACAGGTTCTGCCACGTTCATGTTGACCTGATCAAGCTACTGCTGGTGAGAGGACTGTCGCACTGCCTGACCATCATCGACCGCTTTTCGAGATGGCCGGTAGCTGTCCCACTCCCGGACATTCGAGCTGTGACCGTCGCACGAGCGTTCTTCCACAGTTGGGTCTGCACTTTCGGCACGCCACTCACCATCACCTCCGACCAGGGGGGTCAATTCGAGGTGGAGCTATTCACGGCTCTCGCGAAAATGACGGGTGATAACCATGTTCACACAACGCCTTACCACCCACAGTCAAACGGCATGGTGAAGAAACTACTCCGCACAATAAAAGCGGCTTTGATGTGCAATCCAGACACACCATTGCCAGACGCCTTGCCAACGGAGCAATTGGGGATGCGGACGGCTTACAAAGAGGACCTCAAAGCAACTCCACCCGAGATGCTCTTCGGCACCCAACTCCGCCTGCCAGGGGAATTCTTCGGACAACAGAACGACCCTACCACCCAACCGGTTTTCGACGAGCAGTTGCGCAAGCTTGTAAAAGCGATCAGGCCAGTACCAGCGTCCAACCACTCGAGACAGAAGCCGTTCGTCTTCAAAGAATTGCGCACCTGCACGCACGTATTCTGCAAGCTGGACAAAATCTGGAGGCCACTCGAGCCGCAATATTCGGGCCCCCATAAGGTAATTCGCCGGGTCAACGACAAGAGTTTCATCATCGACTTTAAAGGCGTCGAGAAAGCCATCTCTACGGACTGCTTGAAGCCGGCCCACCTCGAGGTGAGTGACTCAACATCGTCGCCATCGCTGCAGGCATCCCGATCACCATCGCCAACCCGATCGCCATCGCCGCAATCGTCGTCAGCGTCAACGACAAATGACCCGCCAGCGATCCATCCAAGGAGTCATCTGAGGAGTCAACCAACGACCCGCTCAGGGGACCAACCCTCACCACAGCCGAGGAGTCGAGCGACGAAACGGGTATCGTTCTCCGCGCCTCCTGCTCCGATCACTGGGGGAGGAGTACCTGTGGCGACACCACTACCCCCACCCAGTTGTCGGGTACACCAACGCAAGCAGGCGCTAGTTCCGCGAGCCATCTATTAACACGCTGTCGCTGTCGCACAGCGTGTTTATGGAAAACCGGAACTAGCCTGTGTTGGCTGCTGAACAACACACTTCGTGTTTCCGGCCTTTCATTCAACCATCTTTCTCTTTCTGTGCTGAAGCTGTGGTGACGTGTTATAGAGCGTTTTGTGCAATTAAAGGTTATATTAATTACTGGACTTAACACATCTCTAGAAATTTGCAGCAACTTATTCCATCATATATTATATGTACGATATAACAAATAAATTCGCAGGAGCGTATTTTTATCATATATTATATATACGATATAACAAATATTTCTGTCATTTATTGGCAACGCTACGTTGAGCACGCGAGCAGCCAAATTAATATATATATATATATATATATATATATATATATATAATTATATATATATATATATATATATATATATATATATATATATATATATGTATATATATCGTATATGTATATGTACTCCTATATGTTTTTGTATACTTATATGTAAATATATATTGTTACGAAATTGCCCTCTTGACAATTTACTCTAATTCTCTGTACTCGGATTCGTACCACTGGATCGCGTAGTAATCAAAACAATCGCTGGTTAAATTAAAATAACTAACTTTATTTAATTATTGCAATGTACACATTTAATATTATGCTTAAAATTTACTTTATTACAATTTGTACTTTATTTCACATTTCATTGATCACTCTATTTCATAATGAATTCCATCACTTTGCAAAATAACAATTACAAATACTGCTGCTTCGATTTTAATGCTCGATGTACACACTGTTACGATCTCTGCTCGAATGACTTCGATTTTGCACAGTATTGTGCTTTTTATAGTTTCGAATGGTTGAGGTGGAAACTTCTACAATATACTAGAAGTTGCTCGATCTTTCTAGAACTTGTTGTACACCTCAAAGTAAGCTTTCATTATTTTACACCACCGACAGGGTGTTCTTTAGTAAACTTTTATACGAATAGTTCGTGTCTTGACTTACACACACAGTGGGGCGCACTTTTTCTGAAACTCCAGATGGGATCCTAAAAGTATGCAATCCCGTTTCACTTTGCAATCACGTTTCAATATATATATATGCGAATATGTATATATATATATATATATATATATATATATATATATATATATATATATATATTTATATGTATATATATATATATATATATATATATATATATATATATATATATATATATATATATATATATATATATATATATATAATATAGACGTATGGTCTAGTGGACTTTTATGCTCAGTACAATCCCAAGAATCAGAAACGCGAAGCGCCCATCAAGATGTTCAAATCGCCCCACCCTAATATATATATATATATATTGAAACGTAATTGCATATCAGTGAAACGGGATTGCATACTTTTCGGATCCCATCTGGAGTTTGAGAATGAGTGAACCACCCTGTGTGGTTATTAATCAAGACACAATCTATTCGCATAAAAGCTTCTTTCGTTGTAGAGATTGTGGTGTAAAGAGTTATCTCGAAGGTAGGAACTTCCTGAGGTGTGTATATCAGATTCTAGAAAGATGTAGAAACTTCTAGTGTATTGTAGAGAGAGCTTCCACCTCAGTCATTCGAAACTATAAAAGCACAAGACTGTGCAAAGTCAAATACATTCTAACAGAGATCGTAGCAGTGTGTACATCATGCATTACAAATCGAAGCAGCAGTAATTGTAATTGTGATTTGCAAAGTGATGAAATTCATTATTACAAAAAGTGATGAAATTACTTATTAAATAAAGTGACTAATGGTTTGTGAAATAAAGTGCAAATGGTAACAATATAAACTTTAAGCCTAATATTGAGTATGTAAATAGCAATAAATAATTAAAGTTAGTTATTTTAATTTAACACGCGATTGTTTGATTACTACACGGTCCAGTGGTACGAATCCGAGTACAGATAGTTAGAGTAAATTGTCAAGAGGGCAATTTCGTAACAGAATAAATTGTCAAGAGGGCAATTTCGTAACAATTGGTGTCAAAAGTGGGATGGTGTATCTGTAATAAACAATGGTTAAATTTAAAAAATTGAGATTGGAACAGCTCAAGAAGGAGCTTGAGCGCTTAAATTTGCAATTACAAGGGCTTAAAGCGTTGCTGCAGGTGCGATTAAGAAGCGCTTTAGAGGAGCAAGGTATAGACGTAGATGAGAATGAATTCCAATGTGAAGAGCCAACGACATCTCGACACGAAGACACACCGCAAGAAACTAACACGGGTAACTTTGACATGAGTGTACTCATCGAGATAATACAATCCTTCAAACAGGATATGCAGCAGCAGTCACAACAAAATGCTGAATCCGTCGAAATGAGTATCGCATCCGTCAAACAGGACGTTGAAAAGAGTGCTGAATCCCTCAAGCAAGCAGTCGATGAGAGGATACAGGAGCGATTACAACAAAATGCTCAAGATGTCAGAGAGGATGTCAAAGAATAGTTACAGCAGACTGAAATGCGACTTGGTCTATTAGCGGAGCAGAACTCACAGCAGATGAAAGAAATGGTAGACAGGAAGGTTTGTGAAATTGAGACACGACAGGAATTGTTCGAAAAATCTGTAGAACAAATATTTATTGCGAACGAGCAAAAGCAGATCGATTTTAAGCAACAAATAGAGGAAAGAATTCACCTACTACATAAAGGTGCATTGCCTATGCCAGCTTTAACTTCAATAATACTGAAGCCTCCTACCTATGATGGAACCACGACATTTAGCATCTTCAGAATGCAGTTTGAGACTAGCGCTAGCACAAATGGTTGGAGTGCTTGCGAAAAAGTGACAGCATTAACCGTTTCGTTAAAAGGTGCTGCCGCTGATGTGCTTCAAACTATCTCAGAAAGTGAGCGAGACTGTTATGAAAGCTTGATGAATGCCGTTCAGCGCAAGTATGGTACTGAACATCGCAAGCAGATGTACCAAGTAGAGCTACGAACACGTGGACAAAAGAGTGGTGAGTCTCTTCACCAGTTTGCGGCGGAAGTGGAACGGTTGGCTCATCTTGCCTTCCCAGGAGAGATCACTGAGCGGTGTATGATGGACAACTTCGTATATAGCATTCGCGATGCGGAGATAAAGCGTTCTGCGATAACTAATCCAAAAGCTACATATATGAAGACAGTAGCTAGCGCTTTGTTATCAGAGACAGCAGCATTGGTGTGTCGGTCAGAATGCACAGCCCGTCAGATAAGAGTCGAGAAATTACAAAGTTTCACGGGCAAATGCTTTACCTAAGGAGAGGCCGGACACATGACTCGTAATTGTCAGTCGAGACGGAAACGTTCTAGATCATCCTCACCGGTAAGACCACCAAAGCAAGTCAGATTCCAAAATAGGGAATCAGACAATGTTGAAAAACCGTCGAGAAACTAGATGGAGTCAGTCTCGAGGGGCTTGATCTGACTCCCACAACATGTAGCCCCAGAATCTTCGTTTCTCAGATGGCACGGAAAATCAACAGCCTAACTGTCTACAGCGTAGTAAATGGAAGAAAAATCGTGGTAACATTGGATACGGGTGCATCACATTCCATAATTAGAAGGGATCTCATTCGGGGAATCGAGCGGCTTCTGGGAATAAGATTGCGTACGGCAACTGGAGAAGATGCACCGGTACTGGGAAAAGTCACACGGAAAATCACAATCGGCACCACAACAGTGACGATCAAGTTTGTAGTTCGGATATTGTGGACGAATTAATCATTAATCATCTCTCGATAGCGCAATGCATTCACCGTAACTGTTGATCCAACCTCATTTTCGAAAAAGTAAAGTCCAATGACCCCGCCGGACCATAAACCCCACCAAACTGTCACACGTTGAGGATGGAGAGGCTTCTCAACAATAACTCTTGAGTTTTCCGAGCCCCATATGCGACAATTTTGCTGGTTGACGTAGCCACCGAGGTGGAAATCAGCAGTCAAGATGATTTTTCGATGGAATTCCGGATCATTTTCATACATTTCCAGGACCCAATCAGCAAAGACACGACGTTGTTGATGATCGGCCGGCTTGATTTCTTGTGTTAACTAAACTTTATAAGCCTTAAGACCCAAGTCTTTATGCAAAATACGGTGTAATGACGTTTGTGGAATGCCCAATTCCAAAGGCCGACGATGAATGGACAAACCTGGGTTTTCTTCAACACTTTGGACTACAGCAGCAATATTCTCAGTTGTTCTTGAGCGACGTGCACGGGTTGTATTCTTCACATCAATAACTTGTTCCAACAGCTCCAATTTTTCTGTATTGCGGTCCGACAAGGAGCTTCACGACGACCCAAAAATGCTTTAGTTTTGCGAACTGTGACTGCAAGATTTTCACCATTTTTGTAGTGAATTTTAATAATTTCAATGCGTTGTTGCAGCGTGTTTCGTTCCATTTTTGGTAATAGCGTAGTTTCTACTTGTCCAATGTCAAAGAATAAGAGCTTCAAAAGTGACAGCTACCGAAATACCGGGTGATTCAAAATAACACCTCTTGTTGGAGAACCCTATATATATATATATACGAGGTGTGATCAAAAAATAACCGTTATTTTCAAATTTCGTGAGTTACGTATGCTCGATGTTCGCATTTTTTTCTGTTATGTTGGTACACATGTCTGTTATATATGTTGGCAATACCAACCATTGTGGATTGTCAGTTTGTTTTTGACAGATAAAAAGGTTAGTCGTGTTTTGGTGTGCTCTTCGATTTTATACTATTCGAAAAAATGGATCAAAGAAACTGTATTCAGTTTTGTGTAAAAAATTTAATTAAATGCGCAAGAACATTTGACATGTTGACTGTGGCCTTTGGCGAGTCTACTATGAGCAGAACACAAGTTCAATTGTGGTATAACCGGTTTAAGGAAGGCCGAGAAGATGTCAATGACGATGCTCGTCCTGGTCAACAACCGATGAAAACATTGACGCAGTGAAGAAAATGATTTTGGATAATCGTCGAATCACTATCAGAGAGGTTGCTGATGATGTTGGCATATCGTTCGGCTCATGCCAAGCAATTTTTACGGATGTTTTAGGCATGAAACGTGCGGCAGCGAAGATTGTTCCAAAATTGCTAAATTTTGAACAAAAACAACGTCGCATGGACATCGCTCAGGAGTTGTTGAACATCGTCAACGACGATCCATATTTTCTCAAAAAGGTTAAAACTGGTGACGAATCGTGGGTGTATGGCTATGACATTGAAACCAAAGCCCAACTATCCCAATGGGAACGTCCAGATGAGCCAAGACCGAAAAAAGCAACTTCGGTCGAACGTAAAGGTTTTGCTGACAGTTTTCTTTGATTGCAATGGCGTGGTGCATCATCCGCATATATATATGTATATGTATACGTATATGTATGTGGATATTTAATGTATATGCATATGTATTTGAATATGTATATGTATATGTAGAATATATTTGTGGGTAACCCCTGTTTTGTATTTTATGTATTTAAGAAAGAGTTCCGTTTAACTATTTGTATTTTAAATGGTCATTTAATTGTAAGCGTGCGCAATTTGTTTTTGTAAGTTTGCGGTATTTGTTTCAATTTGTTGGTTGTTTTTTACATTTTGTTTGTGAACTTACCGCAAAGTCTCTTTCGCCTTACCTCTGGTGTTCGAGTTTGACTTTAGTCATCGACTAGCACGAACAGATGAAGGACACACTGCGGTAAGCGATTAACTTAATTTAATTCTCTTTTTAATACTGTGGTTTTTTTTTAGAAATAAACCAGGAAATAAACTGAATATAAAGATCGATTATTTTCTTACGTTAAATTCGCTAGCGGGTTGTCGACCACATTTTTATTTCGCACTGTCAAGGTGCCCAGGTACATCGATATGTCTATACCCGTGAGCCAGCCAGCTCCGAAAATCAGCGCATCTGGATCAATTGCCGCACCGCCCAAGGTTACATCGGGTGTCAGTACAGATGCCCCAGCCGCTTCTATTCCCGAAAGTGTTACCACTCGTGCTTCATTGGCCGCTACAACACGCCAGGAAGCGATGTTTGAGGCAATGCAGTCGCGCATCGCCAGGCTTGAAAGCAGCCTGAAAAACGCCCATCTAAAAATAAATGAGCACGAATCTGCCACTGATAACCATGATGCGGAAGTGCAAAGCATAGCCAGTGCACCCACTGACAGCCCGCTAACGGAGTGGCTTTACCCTTCAAAAATGTTTGAAGGGTGAGGCGCGAGAAACAGTTAAATCGCTGCTCATCCACCCGAACAAAGTAAGCAATACTATCGACCAGCTCAAATTCCGATTTGACCGCCCGGAGCAATTAATTCGCAGCCAACTAGCCCAGGTGCGTGAAATTCGTCAAGGAGCAATGTGTGTGGCGACATCAAGGAAATGTTCCACCAGGTATTGATTCAGCGTGACGATAGGTGTGCTCAAAGGTTCCTTTGGCGGATGGTGACACCGCAAAACCACCCGAGGTTTATGAAATACGCGTGATCCTATTCCTCTATAATAGACTTAACCTTTTTATACTCGTTGTCACTCTTTCTGTCTCGGCAAATGTAGGGTCCAGTGACACAGGTACCCCAGTAAGAAACCGATTGGAAACCTGATATTCCTACTGAGTTGCTATGTCCTGGTTGTGTGCGTGACTTAGTAAGAAATCGATTGGAAACCTGATGTTCCCACTAAGTCGCGACGGCTCTGTATCGTGTTGGTCTTAGTAAAATATGTGTCTCAGTAACATAGGTGCCCCAGTAAGAAGCCGATTGGAAACCTGGTGTTCTTACTGAGTTGCTATGTCCTGGTTGTGTACGTGACTTAGTAAGAAATCGATTGGAAACCTGATGTTCCTACTAAGTCGCGACGGCTCTGTATCGTGTTGGTCTTAGTAAAATATATGTCTCAGTAACATAGGTACCTCAGTAAGAAGCCGATTGGAAACCTGGTGTTCTTACTGAGTTGCTATGTTCTGGTTGTGTACGTGACTTAGTAAGAAATCGATTGGAAACCTGATGTTTCCTACTAAGTCTCGACGGCGTATGGTTTTGAAGGCTGTTGTCGGCTCGGAAGCTATTCCCCTGAAGACGAGACAGCTGTTTGGGCCACACGGCTTATATAGCCCAATTCGTCACAGCGGCAGGTGCATGTTGTTGTTGGCGACCACCGTTGTGTATTTGCACTCCCGTTGGGCGGCCTCGCTTTCTGCTAATCCATTAATCGCTTTGTTGTTGTTCTTCTGTTTGTTGTTGTCCTAAGCATTTGTCCTTTGGCGACCTTCAATAGTGTTTTGTTATTGTGGACATTTGCCCTTCGTTCACCTTTGCGGCTTTGTCGATTTTTTTCATCACTCAATTATTTTATGTATCATTTTCTTCTTTTATCTTTGTGTTTTGTCCGTACTGGTGGCATGTGTAGCGATCGTTCTGTCGTGCTACTTTTGTGTTTTGTATTCGTTTCTACATGTCGTTTAGCGAACGAATGTAAATTAACTTATTTCATTATTTTTTGATTTTTTAAAAAAATAAACATCAGAGAGAAACTCTGATGTTAAACTTTATTTATTGAATTCAAAACAAGAACTAACTTACAATTTTTTGATAACTTAACTTAAATTCAAATAGCGGCAGCGTTGAAGCAGTGCAGCGGTTAGCGACAGCGTTGGAGCAGTGCAGCGGTTGGCTCGTGCAGGAAGTATTGCAGACACAGCGTCAGCAATTTAGCTTTTGTTGATTAGCTTGAATTGAAGTTGGACTTAATAAAGACCAAGAAAAAAATATAATTATTGTTAACTTAATTATCGTTAACTCCTCCCCTCTTAAATTCAAGCGTCCGCGCTTGAAGTGCATGGGAGAAGTTTTGGCTGGATTATGTTTTGCTGTATTTTTGGTTGGATTTCTATAGTTCTTCTTCCAAACCTTGAGGCAAATATTTTTGCTAATATTACTACGACGATAATAATTAATGCGATTATTGACACGCTTATTATGCTTATTCGTCCTCTTGTCTCTAAGAATTCTATTGCCCTTGTGTTATTCGTATGAAGTTCCTTGATGAGTTCCATAGTAAGTCCTTCCTCATATTTACCGGGTAAAACAGAAGATCTTAGAATAGCTGGTAGGGGTTCTATTGAAAAGCTTTCATTAAATTCATAAATTTGGTTGTTGGCAGTGATTGTTGCATTTCGAAATTTTATGACATAGGAGCCTGTTAGGTTCAATTGGTTGTCATCTACAAATATTGAGCCATTGAATTGATTGAGGAGAATAATTCCGGGTTGGATATCTTCTATTGGAGCAATGTGTAGATTATTTACTCTAGTACAGGATGCTGGTTTGCTATGTAATATTTGTGGAATGCAGGAGCTTTTACTTATATCTACGATATCTTTATAATTACATATTTTAAGGTTTTTATAAGTTTTGCAAGAATTTTTAATTGCGTAAATTTTATCTTTACAAATTATATAGTTTTCATAAGAGATTTTTATAATTTCATTGCCTCTTTTAATAGGCTTTAACAATATCTCTTCACATGTTTCTTTATTGGTAGTTGGTATGCTTATAATATATAGTATGATAGTCTTATTTGATGCTATCGAAACATCTGCGATTTGAAAAGATTCTTCTATATTTGAAAAACTGATGTTATCTTTTTGTAACATTTGTCTGAATAACTCCACTTCATTATTTGAAAGCATAAATGAATTTATTAATCCAATTTTTGCCCAATTTATGGCATGATCTATATTAATTACTTCTTGTTTTAATATATCTAAATAATTTTTAATATTAAGACTAATAGTACTTTGGACATTTGTGCTGTCAAAATTTTTCATAATTAATTCATTTGTAGCATTTACAACATTATTCAATTTTTCAATTATTAATCTGTTAATTACCATTTGTCTCTCATTATTTTTAAGTATATTATTTGTCTTATCACTAAGTATTTTAAAATCATCGTGGTCGGGACTTCCCGCTATCCACTTCCATGTTGTTCCAATGAAATTTAAAGATCTTTTACTTATACTATTAGGCTTTAACCTATCTATATGGTTTTGTATTTGGGATATTTCATGTTGAAGGAATGGGAGAAGGGCGTTGGTTTTATTAACTTGTTTTATTATTGTCTTATTTAGTCGATCGACTGCGTCCTGGTACTCATTTATGTCAATCGTATGTATCAGTTTATAAGAGCCTGTTTGGATTTTAGCTGATCCCATGGTGAACGTGACAACTTCTGAATTTGAATAGTCTAGAACTTGTATCTCGCTGTGGCATGATGCAATGAGTAATCTGTAAAGAGGTTTTAGTTAGTTTTAATAAGACTTTTGTGAACTACTAATCCTGATTCCGTAATAACAGTGCTGTTTTTATTTTCTTTGACTATTTCCTTTTTATACCTAGAGCACAATTTATTTCCAATACGCTTATTTTTCTTTACATATATAATGTCACCTGTATTAAAAGACTTCAGATTGGTTCTATTTTGATTGTGATAACGTAAGTCCTTGTCCTGTTTTGTTTCGAGTTTTACAATATTTTCTAACCTATGTTTGTCTAATTGTTCCGGGCTTGTGCTGACAATACGTCCAAAAAATACTTCGATTGGTTTTCTGTTGGTGGTCGAATGAATAGAATAATTATACTTACAAATTGACATGTCTAGCAAGTCTGAAAATGAACGATGTGTATTTTCGGCTTTTGTACAACGCATTATCTCTGATAACGTTGAATGGAACCTTTCTATTTGTCCATTAACCGTGCTAGTGTAGGGCGGGGCTTTGAAAATGTCTATTCCTAATTGATCTTGCAACATAAATGTAATGGAAGCTGAACTAAGCGCTTTTTCATTATCGATAACTATTTTTTCAGGTATGCCAAAAGAAATAAGGATTTGTCTTAATGGTTCTTTTATGTCTTCGGTGGCTCTAGACTTTATAATTTTCGCTTGAGCATATTTGGAGAATTTGTCTATGGCAGTCAGAATGGTACGATTGTTTGTATGATATATGTCGAGATGTACAATATTACCTGGATATTGGGGTATGGGGGTTGACTGTAATATGTGTTTAGCTGGGTGCCGATCGTATTTATTTTCGCGGCATATTTTACAAAGTTTTACTATTTTTTCAATTTTAGCCTGCATTTGTGGAAAATAATATTTAGTCAAAAGCTGTGATTTATTTTCTCGAGAATTCCTGTGAGCTCTATTGTGTTCTGTTATAATTTTTGACTCTTGTTCTACTTCGGAAGTAATATCTTCAATCATTGTTTGAGTGTATCTGATTTTGTATGTTGAGAAGTGTAAAGGATATAGTTCTTGTATCTTACCCATGATTTCTTCTGATGTGAACAAACCGTTTACTACGCTTGGATTTAAATATCTCTTAAATATTTGTATAATGTCATCTGTAGAGTAATTTCTTTGTATTACGATATGTCTGTGATATGTGGGAAAAGGAATTTGGAATTGATGTCTATTTTCTTCACCTATTTTCAAAAACAATTGATTCTTAAAAACATTGATTGGTGCTTCTGTAGCAGGTATCAAATTTTGTGATGAACTGTCGTCGCTATGTATTGTACCTGTCAACGAGTTGATATCGTCGTTATTGGTGTTTGGTAAGAGATTAATTTGGGGTGGTCTTGAGAGGGCATCTGCAACTATGTTTGATTTCCCGGGTTTATAGAGAAGCTCATAGTTGTACTCCTCTAAAATTGCTTTCCATCTCTTCATTTTATTGTTATTGTTCTTATTGCTGAGAGCGTACGTAAGGGGTTGGTGGTCTGTGTAAATTTTTACTTTGGCGGATCCGTAGAGATAGTTTCGCAAGTTATTCAGTGACCAAATAATTGCTAGCATCTCTTTTTCATTGGTAGCGTAGTGTTCTTCTGCGCTACTTAATGTACGAGATATAAACATGATAGGTCTATCGTCTTGAGCTAGGACTGCTCCAATCGCATAATTGGATGCGTCCGTCGTGAGTTGAAATTCTTTTGAATAATCGGGGTATGAGAGCAGAACTTCTTCTGAGCTAAGGGAATTTTTTAGTTTTTGAAATGCTTCTAGTGCTTCTTTATTTAAATTTATTTTTATGTTTTTTGATATATTTTTGGATATTCGTCCTTCCTCCCCTCTTAAAAGGACTGTAAGGGGTTTCGCCAGTTTTGCGTAGTCCCTTATAAAACGGCGATAATAACCTGAAAGTCCTAAAAATGAACGTAGGTCTTTCAGAGTTTTTGGTTCAGGGAAATTATTGATTGATTCAATTTTTTTTGGATTGGTTTTGAGGCCATTTTCAGACACTATGTATCCTAAAAATTCTACTTCGGTTTTTAGGAATTCACATTTATCGAGTTGTATTTTGAGGTTTGCTGATTCTAGTGTATCAAATACTAATTTTATGTCATTAAAATGATCTTCCTGATTTTTACTGAATATAATGATGTCGTCAATATAGACAAAACATCTTTTTCCTATGTGATCTCTTAAGATGTCGTCAAGAGCTCTCTGAAAAATAGAAGGAGCATTCTTGAGACCAAAAGGGAGACGAGTGAATTCATATTTCCCGTTATTAACTGAGAAAGCTGTCTTCTCCGTATCTGATTCTTTTAGAAGAATCTGATGGAAACCACTTTTCAGATCGAGTACTGAAAATATTTTGTTTTTTCCAAGTTGAGATAGAACTTCGCTTATTTCGGGAATAGGGTATCTGTCTGGTATTGTAATTGAATTTAACTTCCTATAGTCTATGACCATACGGTATTTTTTCTCTCCTGACGCATCTAATTTTTTTGGGACCACCCATACAGGTGAATTATATGGTGATCTAGATGGTCGTATTATACCGTCACGTAAGTATTCGTTAATTTGCTGTGCTACATGGTTTTTGAGGCACATTGGGTACGGATAACATTTGGTATAAACAGGATTGTCTGATGTCGTACGAATTGTACCTTTAACTGTTGTAGTAAAAGTAAGTTTTTCGTCTGGATCACAAAAAAGTGATTTATAATCGGATGTGAGTTTTATTAGACATTCTTTTTGATATTGAGTTAAGTGTTCCGATCGGATGTGAATTTGGTTAACGCTTTGCGAAATTTGTTGTTTCAATTTTATACAAAATTTGTTTTTTATTGTCATGTAATTTTCTTTGGTGTGTATTATGGCATTTAGTTCTTTAAGTGAATCATTACCTATGATGGCATGAAAAGATTTTAAGGTGGGAAGCAAGAAAAATTTTATTTTTGTGTCGTCTATGCCGAAAATATTAGCAAAAGTATGATGGGTTATTTTGATTTGTCCTCCGACTGAACTAGCATAGAATATTTTTTCATTTATAATAGGTGTTTTTACTAGATGCGGCTGTACATAGTTTTTATTTGATCCGGTATCAATTAAAACTTTAATGATCTCTCCACTACTTAGCTTACATTCGATATAAGGTAATGAAGAGCTGTTCATTCTAAAAAATGAATATCAAGGCAATCTATTTTATCTAAAGAGTCTGAATTAAAACTTTGTTGTTCATTAGTTTCATAGTTTTTTATACAATCGGTATAAACTGATAAGGGTTGGTCAAAGTCATGGTCGTTATTATTTATTGCGTCTTCATATTGCTGAACTTCAATGTTAAAGTTTCTTTGTCGTTTATCTATATTTTGTGGTGGTGGACTTGGTCTTTTGCCATAGTGTGCATCGTTATGGGTAGGGCGATTCATGTAATTTATTCTCTTTGTTTGCATGCTTTGGTCTACATCCATAGCTTCAGGTCTAGGTAATGGCTTAGGGCCAAATGGTCGAGGTGGTGGACGTTGTTGGTATTGATACAAATTTTGAGAACGGTTTTGCTGTGGATTAAATATCGGAAATTGTCGTGTTGGATAAGTAGGGTGATTTCTTTGTGGGTATTGTTCCCAATTAACTAGATGAGGATAAAATGGTTGTTGATTTTGTGGTTGTAGTCTATCTTTCCGTGGAGGAATTGGTGGTTGAATATTAGGAAATTCTCGTTGTTTCCTTTGAAAATTCTGACCAAGCGCATAGTTTGATCTGAAATTTTGGTTTTCCAGTTTCATACATAATTGTAATGCCTGGGGTAGGTCAATGGGCTCTCTCATACCAAGCAATCTTGGCAGATCGCCTCTCAGTCCGCGTACGAACGTATCCAGTGCTTTGTCCCTGTATGTTTTTGTTAATAGGCCAACGGCTTCCTGTCCTATATCCATACATCCTATTTTATTCAATATTAATGAAAGGTGTGAATAAACTTTTTGGTAATACTCTTGCGTGCTAAGGTTTCCTTGTATTAGAGTTGACATTTGGTATTCTAGAGTGCCAATGTCTCGCTTATCTGCATAATGCGTTGTAAGACAGCGAGATATAGCGTTCCAATTTAATGGCGTATTGTATGATTCTAAAACGTTGTCTGCATTCCCTATTACTTTGCTACGTATAACGTTCAAAATTCCAAAATATTTCGGTGTATTTTTTATGGTTTCATAGACACTTAAAACTCTGTCAACACTTTTTCTCCATGAACTAAAATCTGCTTCATTTCCAGAAAATTCTCGTAAATTTTTTTATTATGTCTGGTATTCTTTCTAGTTCGTTCAAATTTTCCCTAGTACTAATACCAAACGGTTGGTCAACTTCTATTTGGTTAGTGCTACACTGAATAGTTAGGTCCCTTACTAACTGTGGTAATGTACCTTCTAGAATTCTTAATACCGAAGATTGTATTATTTCGTTTAATTCTTCCTGTCCAAGTGGTCTAACTGGTTGGTCGGGATTAGGATTAGGAGCATTTAATAGAGGTGGTCTAATGAGGTTGTTAGGATTTGCCATGTTACTTTGTTTTGTTTGTTTTTGCTGAGAATGGATTATAAATTTTAATTAATTTATTTTAGAATATTCCACGAAAATCAGTAAGTATTGTACGCCTTTATTAAATAAATTTTTTCTTTCTTAATTTATCTTTTTTCTCCGATTTCGTTTACTAGGATTTATTTTTAGAGAGTAGATTTAAATAGTTAGTCGAGCTACAGTTTTCAGAAAAAATTTTATTTATTGTTATCTCTATATTTTGTGATACTCTAGAGGGTCCGGCTTTTTGGGCTACGGAATCGCAGAGTGGTTTTGCAATGTATTATTATTTTGTTGTTATAGTTTAGTTTTATAGGCTTTTATTCCGTTATAAACTGGAGGGTCCGGCTTTATGGGCTACGGAATCGCAGTTTCAAAAATATTTAGTTATTTCTTTACGTTATTTTATTTAAAAAATTTTTTCTTTCTTTTTTTTTTTTTTTTTCACTTTTAAATTTTATTTGTTGAAAATTTTCTTAAAATTGTTTTACTTCTTATCTAGTCTTAAAGGTTAATTCTTTTTCTAAAAACACTTTCTTTGTTTACTTTTAACTTATTATTTTCTCAAAATTCTATTTTATTTCTTAATTTATCTTAAACTAGCTTACAATATTCCGCACAGGTTCTCCATGATTTTTCCTTTTTGTCCGTTATCCGGTGACTCGGGATCTCTGATAGAACACAAATCGTGTGGTTGCGTTTTTATTCCAACGAATTCTAACGCTTAATTAGTTGTGGTTTCTATTCGGGCTACACAATTAATTTATCGAACTTCTTGAGGACACTTTATAAATTAACCGTGATGAGTACTGCTTAAGGACTTCTTTCCCGAATACCACGACGTTGGGCGCCAATTAACTTATTTCATTATTTTTTGATTTTTTAAAAAAATAAACATCAGAGAGAAACTCTGATGTTAAACTTTATTTATTGAATTCAAAACAAGAACTAACTTACAATTTTTTGATAACTTAACTTAAATTCAAATAGCGGCAGCGTTGAAGCAGTGCAGCGGTTAGCGACAGCGTTGGAGCAGTGCAGCGGTTGGCTCGTGCAGGAAGTATTGCAGACACAGCGTCAGCAATTTAGCTTTTGTTGATTAGCTTGAATTGAAGTTGGACTTAATAAAGACCAAGAAAAAAATATAATTATTGTTAACTTAATTATCGTTAACTTGTATTCGTCAAGCTCGGTTCCTACTGGGTACTCAACTTCTTGGTTTTACGTGTATTTGTTGTAATCTTCGTCGCTGTGGTTTTTCTCTCTTCAATTTGTTTAACTTATTCAAGTTTGGTGGTGTATTGTAGGCAACTGTTCGGGTCTGTTATTCATGATGTTTGTGTGTATATAGCTGGGTAGCGACTCTGATACCTGTAGTGTGTGCGAAAATTTCCTACAGAAGATTTTAGTTCTTACAACTTTCTCCAGATATTGATCTAAATGAAGTTCTTCGTGTTCGAGGATGTATAGACGCCGCCAGTTGGCTTCTAATAAGCACGAGGCGCCTCATTATTTTGCCGCCAAGCCATGTCTTCACAAAACTGCTCGTGATGCACTTTCACTGTAACATGCGTCACCAAAATTAAGAAGCCACTATTTGTGAAATTCGTCGATGTTACTGGGTGCAGCGTCTAAGGAACTTGTTGCGCAGTGTAATTGCCTACTGCACTGTATGCCGATTGAATAAAGCCAGCGCCGTGGCGCCATTGATGGGACCGCTTCCAGTCGATAGACTTACTCCGCATAGAAGGCCGTTCAGCTATACGGGCCTCGACTACTTCGGCCCGATAAATGTCACAGTACGACGCAGTGCCGAAAGAAGATGGGTGGCGTTGTTCACTTGCCTAACCGTGAGGGCTGTGCATTTGGAGTTGGTCCATGACCATACCGACTCATGCATAGTCGCCATTCGCAACTTTGTAAATCGACGTGGCATTCCAAAATGCATGAGGTCCGATAATGAGAAAAGTTATGTCGGTTTCAACGCGGAAGCAAAACGATTCAGCGAGGTTTTTGCCTGTGTCCGTGTGCAGAATGAGCTGTCGCAGAAGGGTGTTGAATGGATTTTTTATTCGAACTTCAACCCTGCCGAAGGAGGCGCTTGGGAGCGCTTGGTGCAGTGCGTCAAACGCGTCCTATGCCAAACATTAAAAGAAGTATTGCCGCGAGAGCATACACACAACTGCTTACTCGTCGAGGCCGAAAATATTGTCAATTCTCGACCGCTGACACACTTGCCCGTCGATGTCAACCACGAGCAACCACTGACGCCCAATGACTTCCTGCTGGGTGAAGCCAATACAACGCAAACTCCAATTGCGGATGATATTTTGGAGAAAACATGTGTCTTGCGGCAACCCTGGCGCAATGCTCGACAACTACTAAAAAATTTTTGGAAGCGATGGATAGCGGAGTATCTCCCCACATTGACACGTCGGGTGAAGTGGTGCCAAAAAACGAAGCCTTTGCAGATGGGTGAACACGTCTTCATATGCGATCCCAACGTACCTCGTCGAGAATGGTGTCGAGGTAAGGTGGAAGCCATATATCCTGGAGCGGATGGTGAAGTCAGAAAAATTTATGTACGCACTGCAAGTGGGCTCAAAAGACGTGCCGCTTCCAAATTGGCCGTTCTCGACATTGATGGTGGTGAATCAGGTTGATTCACGGGGGTGGGGATGTTGGGAACCCCTGTTTTGTAATTTATGTATTTAAGAAAGCGTTCCGTTTAAATGTATTTTGAATTGTCATTTAATAGTAAGCGTACGAAATTTCTTTTTGTAAGTTTGCGGTATTTGTTTCAATTTGTTGGTTGTTTTTCGCATTTTGTTTGTGAATTTACCGCAACGTCTCATTCGCCTTATCTCTGGTGTTCGAGTTAGACGTCGTCGACCAGCAAGAACAGGGGATGGACAAACTTTTAACTTAATTTAATCCTCTTTTTAATACTGATCAAAAGATAACCGTTATTTTCAAATTTCGTTAGTTATGTATGTTCGATGTTCGCATTTTTTTCTGTTATGTTGGTACACATGTCTGTTATATATGTTGGCAATACCAACCATTTTGGATTGTCAGTTTGTTTTTGACAGATAAAAAGGTTAGGCATGTTTTGGTGTGCTCTTCGATTTTATACTATTCGAAAAAATGGATCAAAGAAACTGTATTCAGTTTTGTGTAAAAAATTAAATTAAATGCGCAAGGACATTTGAAATGTTGACTGTGGCCTTTGGCGAGTCTACTATGAGCAGAACACAAGTTCAATTGTGGGGTAACCGGTTTAACGAAGGCCGAGAAGATGTCAATGACGATGCTCGTCCTAGTCGCCCGAGCACGTCAACAACCGATGAAAACATTGACGCAGTGAAGAAAATGAATTTGGATAATCGTCGAATCACTATCAGAGAGGTTGCTGATGATGTTGGCATATCGTTCGGCTCATGCCAAGCAATTTTTACGGATGTTTTAGGAATGAAACGTGCGGCAGCGAAGATTGTTCCAAAACTGCAAAATTTTGAGCAAAAACAACGTCGCATGGACATCGCTCAGGAGCTGTTTTTGGCCAAAAACGAAACCGTTATCATGCCTCAACCACCGTATTCACCGGACTTGGCCCCCGCTGACTTTTTCCTCTTTCCAAAACTGAAGACACCGATGAAAGGAAAGCGTTTTGCTACGATTGAGGAGATAAAAGAAAAATCGAAACAGGAGCTGTAGGCGATACCAAAAAAAGCGTTTCAGAAGTGTTTCGAGGATTGAAAAAAATGCTGGCATAAGTGTATTATATCTGAGGGGAATTACTTTGAAGGGGACAAGATAGTTGTTGATGAATAAATAAATACTTTTTGAAAAAATTGAAAATAATGGTTATTTTTTTATCAAACCTCGTATATATATATATACATATATATATATATATATATATATATATATATATATATATATATATATATATATATATATATATATATATATGTATATATATATATATATATATATATATATATATATATATATATATATATATATATATATATATATATATATATGTATATGCATATGTGTATGTATATGTATATGTATATGTATATGTGCATATATATGAATGTATATATATAAGTATATGTATTTACATGTAGCTGTATATTTATATGTCTATATTAAAGTATATGTATATATATGTATATGTATATGAATTTGTATATGTATATTTATAATATAATTTTGTGACTTTTGGCCAGAAAGTACTTTACCCGAGGCTATCCACATTTCCTGGACTAAAGCCACATCGTAGCCGACTTCTTCCAAGTTATGGAGAAGCTCGGCTGAGCACGATTTTACTTTTGTGGAAGTTGTTTTGAAGAGCCTTCAGCATTTGGCACCGACTCATTCACGGGATAGGATGTTACTTCCAGCTCAACCTTCTCCACATCCCGTAAATTCAGGGAGGTTTCAAAGAACTCACCCTGGCCGAGATCCTGTTCCACCTCCACTTTCTCGAGTGTGTTTCGGTTGTCATTTCCGGGTTGCGTTTTTTGAGGTGAAGGTACACGCTACAATTTCCCCAAGTCATTTTCCTTAACCGTGGATAAAGCATATCCTCTGCCGTTTTATTTATCTGCAAGATGTAATGTTGGCCTCTCTGAGCTTCGCTTGTTTAGCCACATTTAGCACCTTCCAGTCGCTCTTCGGCACGTCCGGATTCCGTGGTTTTTAGAGTGGCATTTTGTGGTTTTCCCATGCGCGGTTTGAGCACCGTCCCCTTCGGCACCGATGGAATGCAGATGCCGAGGTCGACTCTTTCAAGCGAAGCCTCCTCTCACAGACCTTGAATCGTTTTTAAGGTTTCCTTTACCCACCTTAGAGAAGGATTGCATTTAATGATGTTGACGCCACCAGACCATCCTCCTCCATTAAATTCTGGGATGCTTACGTTGGGGTCTGAGTTCATTTTTGCAAATAGGGTATCAAGCAGCTTCATCTCCACCGTTTTTTGCGTCATTTCTCCCAGCGGGTTACTAATGTCTATGAGTTGCCCTTTTCAGAAATTTGCTCCTCTATCCTGTTCACGAACTTCCGATCCAATTCCCCACAATCAAATCCCCAAATAGTCTCTGTCGCGTTTGTCAATTTGGGTTTCGAAAGGAAATCGCTTAAAAAACCTTAAACTCTCAAAATCCGCAAATAGTCTCTGTGGTGTTTATCCATTTCGTTTTTTGGAAGAGAATCGATTAAAAAACCATAAACTCTCCAAATGCCCAAATAGTCTCTGCCGGGTTTGTCAATTTAGTGTTTGGAAGCGAATCCATTAAAAAACCATAAACTCTCCAAATCCCCAAATAGTGTTTGCGGCGTATGCATTGGGTCTATATGTCTTCGCAGAGTGGTGTCGCAGAGAAAAACTTCGTGTCTTTGTTGGCTGGTACTGAGGGAAAGAGTCTTACGTTTATACGTCTTAGTCGAGCGATGATGAAGGAAAGAGACTAAGCTGTCGGCTGCTACTGCTTTTATCCTCCGGAGTCAGTTTACGGCCTCCAATTAACTGTTGTTGTGTGGTTATTGTTGTTTGATGTGGTCTCTGTCTGCCAACTCGCTCTGTTGCATGTTGCTACTGTTTCCCGCTTTGTTATTGTTTTTTGTATGTGACCTTGGGTCACCATCAGCACGGTTGTTGTTTTTCCGATGTTTGTTGTCCTGTACATTTGTCCTTCAGCGACCTTCAATGCGTTATTGTGATGATTTAAACTTCGGCCACTTTGAACACTGTGTTGTTTTGCTTTTTCCATGTTTGTTGTGCTGTGCATTTGTTCTTGGGTGACCTTCAATGGTGCTTTGATTTTGTGGGGATTTTACCTTCGGCTACCTTGAACACTGTTTTGTTGTTTTTTCTTATGTTGTTGTCGAAAATATTTGCCCTTCGGTATGTTGTGGAATAATTATTTAAGCATGCTTTATTCAAATTGAAGGTAGACTTAGCGCTCGTTCTGTAGCGTCCATTATATGCCATATCGTCCATATATTTCAATATCATCCATATACACAAAACAATCTAACACTTGCAAGCCTGTCAGCACATGGTTCATCAGCCGTTGGAAGGTAGCCGGTGCTCCTGTTAATCCAAACGGCATTCTGTTAAACTCATAATGCCCTAAACGCGGTTTTCTGCTTATCTTGGGTATCCACCAGAACTTGGAGGTAGCCACTCGCTAAATCAAGTGTAGAAAAATATCTTTTATGCCCCAATTGATCCAAAATTTCTTCTATCCTTGTTATCGGGAACACTTGCTTGATAGTGGCGTCGTTCAATTTCCTAAAATCGACGACCATTCTCCACTTCTTCTGACCCTGAGCACCTCCCTTCTTTGGTACCGAAATTATTGGTAAGTTCCAAGGCGAGATACTCGGTCAAATTATGTTATCCTTTAACTTTCCTTCTACTTGCCTGTTTACCTCATCTTTGTGAGCTTGTGGCAAACTGTACTGTTTCCGGTTAATTGGTGGTTGATCCACTCTAGTAGGTATTTCATGCTCTACCTCCAGTGTATAATCTACCTCCGGTGCCTAAAATCCTCTTCCATCAGGTAGTCCTTTTCTGAGGCGTTGAGTACGCAAGCGTATACCTTACCCTTGTCAACGTGCGTTATAGTCTATCCCATATATACGCCGTCCGCTAGTTGCTGCTTGTGCAAAACAACAGTCCTAAGTTTCGTGTTTACACGAATAGTAACTACTCTTCTTGACCTTGCATTCACTACCTCCATACAATTCTTAACCCTATTGACGGTTCCATCCTGCCATGACTTTAATGGAAGAGTAAGGATTTTATTGTTATTATCGTCATAAAATGATAACTGCTTTACTAGCGCATCCAGTATGGTGCGGCCCCAAAGATTGTCACGGCCAATTATCCCATCGGCATGGATACCTTCCCTATCCAATTCCACTGCGTGCACTCTACAACACATTCCCTTAACTCCACTGTGCCCTATTCTGAGCGACCCCAATGTCCTGATGCAACCTCCAAACACTCCATTAAGTGTTCTTACATCTTTTGGGTTAACAACTAGTTCTTTCCGTAAAACACTAGATTTTACGAGGCTGGTGTCCGCCCCTGAATCTACCAAAAGCACTAGCTTTCCACTAGCTGCCTCCTTGAAGGGTATCTCGATAAAAGAATCATCTAACCTGCTCACAACGAAACAACGCCATTTTTTCCAAAATGGACGCGTACTTACTTCCTAACTCTTCAAATTTGTTCCTCCATTCACCACAGTTATCCTTTACAATCCTATACTCCCTCAAAAGTACCGTGAGTATCTAAACTATACATCCTCGTACCACGTACGCGGCGATTGGCCTATACTCTCTAACCTTATTAAAACTTAGTCTAAGTACTAGAATCATCACAGTTACCCAAATCAACACGCAATCAAAAAATTTTCCACTTAGAGACTCTTGCTCCTCCGTATCTTGAACTATTGTTCTTACATTACCCGGTACGTGGTATTGGAAAGCCTCTTGCTCCTCCTTCTCCTGGACTGTAATTCCTACATTACCAGTCACACGTACCTCCGGCCTAATTATTACTTCCTTTCTTTTGGCTTTCGAGTCTACTGGCCTCGCCTGGGCCGCTTTAAGATTCCCTGGTCCCTTTGTTGGGATTGTTCCTCCCTGCATTCCGCTGCCCGATGTCCCATTCGTCCACATGAGAAGCATCTCAACCCCTGTAGGGTGTTGCTTATCCTTGGTTCACTTCTGGAATTCCAATTTGGTCGCTTCTGACCACTCCCAGTGTTAAAAGGATTTCTTCCTTGGTTAATTCCTTCCATTGAATTAACTCGGGTACTACTACCCCTGCCGTCTCTCAAGGGTGGATCCGGGCGCCTCGTACCTGGCTACCTTATACTTTGATCCCACTTAGTGTATACTTGGCACTGTCTACTTGCCTCATGACCATATGTTTGGCAATCCATAAAGTAGGGCGTGTATTTGCGGGTAATGCACTCATCCCTTGTATGACCTTGCTTACGGCGAACGAACATGTGGGTGCCCTCTGTACAAACCCCCTGTACGGATTACTCGGATTCGCGGCTCTGCTGTTGGAGACACCGGGATTATACGCATATACAGAGTTGTTTGGGACGGAATTAATTCCCTCTCTATCCATGACAGCGGCAGTAATACTGTCCCGTCCGTTTTCGAACATATGTACCTCCGTCGTACTCCGTTCCACGAGGACTTGTGCTCTAATTGCTTCTTCTACTAATGCCTCCAGATTTCCGGTTCTGCTATTCAGCATATGAATCTTCAGAGCGGAGTTGCGGAGGCCAACTACGAAAGTTGTTAACACCGACTTGTCAACTTCGTATAATAATGCTGTATCTCCAACGACATTGTACTTATTTTTTATTTTTTCCAGAGCCATCATCCAGCTGCTTTCTCTCCTTTAAATAGGTTCTATTTAGAAGGCCGTAAAGCTCGTTCGCACTGGCGAATTGCTTTGGCAGCACAAGGTTGTATGCATCTCCAAATAACCTTTGCTTAACATAGTCGAAGAAGTCTTGCAGCTCATCAGGGCTTATGCTTCGCTTTGCAAGTTCACAACCTTGAATGAACCTGTTGAGTTCTGACCGTAAAACTTCTGAAACAGCACCAGTAACCACAGGTACTAGCCTGGTCACTGCCTTTGAAATCTCCTCTATACCCATTTTACTTATTCTAGTTTTACTTATGGCTGGTAAAACTTGGACGGTATCTTTTTGGGTGGTTTTAAAATTCACTTCTCCCGGATCTGAGATGTACTTGACCAGTAACAGACTCAAACTTATTAATCTTCGACCGTTTGCTCGTACAGGCGAAATACTGTCCACTGTATCGGGACTTTGTTGCACTGTTTCTGCTTTTGGCTCGTTTGGCGGATATCCCTGATTTTTATTATTAATCGAACTTCCTGGAGAAAATGGCTCCACACCGATTTCAGATGCGCCAAACAAAAATTCCTCTTGCTTCTCTTAACTAAAAACTAAACTTGGCTTTACCATGCGGCTTATCGCTTCTGGTGTTCAATATTCCGGCCAGCAAACTTCAGGAGGCAATGTCAATACTGTCTGTGTAAATCCAGACGATGCTGATTTTGATCTCTCCTTTTTCGGTGAGATCCTATTAGTCGACCGTCCTCTTTTTAATTCTGCACACTCCTTTTCCAACAGCGCTGCTGCTTCCTCTGTTTCCGTCAATTCTGAGAAAGTTCCTTTACCTTATTCTCAAGATACTCATTTTGTGCTCTCAAATCCTCTGTTTTCCTATGAAAATTGAACATCTTTTCTTCTGTCCTTTTATGGATTGCCGTTAAGGCTTGATCCGCTACTTCTAATGGTGACACAGCTCCTCTGGCGTTCGCCTGTTTCCACAATTCCTGAGCTTCTTCCCTGCAAGTACTTGCTTCGAATTGGTCAAATATTTTCCCAGTAAACAGTTCAACCTCTGACTGTACTGATTTCAATCTGTTCCTTATTTCCTCGTCTGGCGAAACTAAACTCATAGTTTTTTATCCTAGTCCCTCTAATTCAGAACTAAATGTATCCTCCCATCCGTTGACCAGACTATTTAGGTACTCTGCGTAATTTTCCGCAAAATATTTTCCTTTACCGTACTGAACTGCGTGAGGCAACAACAACTCGTGGTTATTGTTGAACTCTCTCCCCAGATTTTGCAATTGTGTTATTCGCTTGTGGTAATACACGTTGTCCTTACGTAACCTGCCGTCTTTCTTAAAGTTACGGACCAGTTTTTTAATCGCTCCGCCAATTTTCTCCTGTATCAGCAGTAACCCTTGCGCTTCCTCTGTCATACCCCAAATGCCAGAACAGATGGCGTATCCCAATTACAAAAAAATCCCAATAATTATTAACACTTTTTATCAACTTATTCCAATATTTTGTTCCACTTTACTTAATGATAAATACAAATTTATTAAAAAACTTTCCACCGTAAATTCTATCTTTATATACGAATATATTCTTTCTTTACTAATTTTCCATCACAAGTTCCACATCCGCTGTCTACCAGCTGTGAGGAGTAAATTTTAGGCGTAAATTTGCCCCTACATATTTAGTTTTGCCATAACGCCCCAAACGTGTATATTTAAAATAGGGGCCAAGTGCTTAAACAACCAACCCTAAAATATATACTTTAATTGTCCTAAGAATTTGGCACCTCCCACTTTCATTGCTAAAACCACACACACAACCGCCATCATATTTAGTGCAGCAGCCATCATACAAGTGAGTCTAAGACACCTCCCACCATAGTAATGCTACCAACAACAAGTGTTATACTCTGCATTGGGAGGACAGAAGACACAGCCACAATTAAGTCAGACAGTGGAACCCTGTGATAAGCGACGAAAAACATGCAACGAAGTCAACAACGCAAGATAACACAGGAGAATATCACACAAACAATTGTGCAACCGGCTGACCACAGCTAAAATAATATAAATTTAGAACAACAGTGCCCAACGCACTGATACGAATTCACAACAACAGTGCCCAACGCACTGATATGAATTTACAACAACAGTGCCTAACGCAATGCTAGAATTTTACAAGAGATCGCGACAGAAGTTGCCGACTGCATTAGTTCGGAAAATAACCCACTAACAACACCCAAAAACGAAGGCCAAGCACAAAGTGGAACACGACAGACCGATCGCTAAGCACACCAACAGACCGGACAAAGCATAAAGAGGAGAAGCAAAATTAAATATCCAATATTTAATATTTTTAAATATTTTATGCCATCGATATAAAATATCAACAAAGTGCTGAAGGTGGCCGAAGGAGAAATAGCCACAACAACAAACAACACAAGGAACAACAACAAGGTAAATCATCACAACAACAACACAATATTGAAGGTGGCCCAAGGGCAAAAAAACTTACAAGAACAACAGCGAGAAAAAAACAACAATGTGCTGAAGGTGGCCCAAGGTCAAATTCAAACAAGAAGAACAATGCGGGAAACTGTAGCAACATGCCACAACAAACTACAGTTCCCGCACAACAACAACTATTGGATGATCTACACTAAACCTGGAGCATAAAAGCAGGAGCAACTGGCAACCCAGTCTCTTTCTTTCATTCGGCATCAGGCAGACAAGACACACTCCGATCCAGCAGCAGCAAAACTCCAGCACCAGTAGCACCAAGGTAAAGTATACTTTTACACAAGACTTATACTAACGCTAAGACCGCCCCACGAGTTTATGGTTCTACCGATTCTCGTGGTGACATATACTAACGCTAAGACCGCCCCACGAGTTTATGGTTCTACCGATTCTCGTGGTGACATATACTAACGCTAAGACCGCCCCACGAGTTTATGGTTCTACCGATTCTCGTGGTGACATATACTAACGCTAAGACCGCCCCACGAGTTTATGGTTCTACCGATTCTCGTGGTGACTTATACTAACGCTAAGACCGACCCACGAGTTTATGGTTCTACCGATTCTCGTGGAGACTAATACGTACGTACAGAACCGCGAGTTTATGGTCCTACCGATTCTCGCGGAGACTAGCACTGCCAACAGGGACCACACAGACGAGGCCCCAAGCGACTAGCAAGTCTAATTATTTAGGTAATTTAAATTAGAACAAAACCAAATTTGAATAAGTTAAGCAAAATAAAACTATTTAAACTATTTTAATTAAACAAGTTATTTAAGTTAGTTAGCAGAGTAAAATCATTTTCAAACTAATAAATTAATATAAATAAAATTATAAACAATTATAATTAAATAAATGAATTAAATAAACCACATGTAAGTACACACCGGCTTTTAACATTAATTTCTGTATACGACCCCTGGAACCCGCTGAGTTTTACCCCAGCCGAAATAGAGTCGTTACAGTGGCGCCCGAGCAGGGACTCTCAGAATAAAGAGAGTAAATACAACAAAGCTATATTATCCAACCCACGTCCCATCACCAGAGTCTGACACAGGATGGGAAAGACGAGTTGGGTGTACACCGTGCGAAAAGACCAACTGGTAGTCTGTTGTGTCGAGTTTGGCCTAGAGGCCACGGGCACAGTGGAAGAGCTACGAAAGAGGCTTGCGGAGTTTATCACCGACACAGAGATGACTCTAGACCAGGAGGTTCGGCTGGCAGAGCTACAGGCCCGACTCACGAAGACTTTGTCGCCAGGACCCAGTCCACACTTGAGAGCTAGCCCCAGCGCAGAGCGACCTATAAGCCCCGGAGCATCGACAGCCACGAAGAAAGACACGCTATGGGCAGCCGGAAATGTTCCAGCTGTATATGATACCGCGTTCCAGACAGTAGTCCCTGAAGTCTCGCGAAGCGGGATAGCCATCTACTTCGCAGTCATCGACCACGTTAGGAAATGGTCCTTGAAATATGATGGAGGGCATGACCCGATAGCTTTCATAGAGCGAGTGGAAGAATTATCGGAAGTCTATGGACTAAACAAGCACATGCTGCCTCGAACTATGCCAGAACTCCTAAAGGAGCGTGCTCTGCTCTGGTATAGAAACAACAACCGAGCATGGGTTGATTGGGTTTTATTCAAAAAGATCTTCTTGAAGTTTTTCCTACCCACCAGGTACTTCGAAAAGCTGGAGGATGAAATTCGCCAACGACGGCAAAACCCACGTGAACACTTCAAACAGTACGTGGTAGAACTTCAAAACCTGATGCGTCACGCAGGATACACGGAGGCCCAGAAGTTAGAGCGAATCTTTCGCAACAGCCTAGAGGAATACCAGTGGTATGCCCGTCGAAAGGATTTCGATACGCTGGAAGAATTGGTGGAAATGGCGGAAGACCTCGAGGGCATACGTGGTGACAACGAGGCTTCACGAGCAGCACCACCACGACCACCGCCACCACGACCACCACCAACACGCCACGAGATACAACTACGGGTCGAGCGCATGTCCCCATGCGAAACCAGAAACCGACAAGTAGCACCAGCTACTGTACCAACAAGGTGGTACCTATAAATCCACGAACAGCATGCAGAAGATGTGGTCAGTCTGATCACATAGCGCGACACTGCCGCAATGCCCAAGTACTTTTCTGTTGGGAGTGCGGTAGGAGCGGAACTAGAACAGTTGAATGCTGTAGGACGGTAGGGGGAAACGAGCGGGGCTGCCGCCAGCAACGAGGCATGGAGCAGCCCACGGACAACAAGCCTCAAACGCAGTAAGTGCACTACGCTACGATGGACAGCGTATCTGTGCCGCCGTCACCATTGGCACAGAAAACATCACGGCCACACTAGACACAGGCGCCACAAGGAGTTTCATCAGCGAGCGACTCATTTCCCATTTAGGTGCTACCACCGGTAGAGTAAACTCTACATACACTAGAGCACGGATGGCGGATGGTCGAACAAGGGATATTACTCAAGCGTTTGTGACGTGTGTCAAGCTTGGTGGAAAGGTATGTCAGCTGGAGCTACTTAGCATGCCCGACTCCACCGACGACTTACTGCTCGGCCTGGACTTCATGACACAGCAAGGCCTATCCATGACATGTGGAGGCCAGGAAATCCAGCTAGGCCCCAAGACGGATGGTGTGCAATCACAAGTTATCGCATCGTGCACAACCATACGACATGAAGCCGCTACGGACGAATCAAAGATAAAACTGTTTCTGGCCACAGAGTTGGCTAAATTCACAGACGGGCCAAACGTGACCAATATCACAAGCCACAAAATAGTGATGCGCGATGACCGACCCATCAAACAACGATACTACCCGAGAAATCCAGCGCAGCAAGAAATCATTGGCGCGGAAGTGGACGAATTAATAGCTAAAGGCTGTATCGAACCCTCGCATAGCCCCCACAGCGCACCGATTGTGCTAGTAAGGAAACGGGATGGGAAATGGCGTCTGTGCATCGATTATCGACAACTCAACGCCAGGTCCATACCCGACGCATACCCACTGCCGCGAATCCAACACATCTTAGACCGACTGCGTGAGGCTAAATACATCAGTAGTCTCGATCTGAAGAACGGGTATTGGCAGATACCCATGGAGGAGCAGAGCAAGCAGTATACCGCATTCACGGTACCCGGCAGAGGCCTCTTCCAGTGGCGTGTTATGCCTTTCGGGCTACACTCCGCACCAGCAACCTTTCAAAGAGCACTGGACCAAGTTATTGGCCACGACATGGAGCCACACGCGTTTGCCTACCTTGATGACATTATTGTCACAGGGAGAGACCTAGAAGAACACATGAGAAACCTGCAAGAGGTGTTCCGACGGTTGAGGGAGGCAAATTTGAAAGTAAATCTGGAGAAGTGTGCATTCTTTCGGAAGGAGCTAAAATATCTGGGACACGTGGTCAGCGACAAAGGAATACATACTGACCCGGATAAAATCGCTGCCATACGGGAGCTGCAACCACCAGAGAACCTACGACAGCTACGTCGCTGCTTGGGCATCGCATCTTGGTACCGCCGTTTTGTACCCGACTTTGCAAAAGCAGTACACCCTTTAACGATGCTGCTTAAGAAAGGAAAACATTTCCGATGGGGTACCGAACAACAGGAGGCTCTTGAATTACTGAAACAACGATTGACGGAAGCTCCGATTCTCGCCTGCCCAGACTTTAGTCAGAAGTTCACGCTCCAGACCGACGCCAGTGACTACGGGTTGGGAGCAGTGCTTACGCAGGAGATCGAGGGGGCGGAGCGAGTAATAGCGTACGCTAGTAGACACCTGAATGGAGCTGAGCTAAACTACTCCCCAACTGAGAAGGAGTGTCTAGCCATAATATGGGGCATCCGGAAAATGCGGCCATATCTGGAGGGCTACCACTTTATCGTGATCACCGACCACCTATCGCTGAAGTGGCTAAATTCCATCGAGAGCCCTTCAGGACGCATAGCACGGTGGGCGCTAGAACTTCAGCAGCATTCATTCGAGGTACAATACCGCAAAGGAAAACTAAATGTACTGGCGGACGCACTATCAAGACAACCGGTCGAGGCTGCATGCACTGTCACTGTGCAGGACCAAGCAGAGCAAAATTGCAAGTGGTGGCTCAAGCGAAAAGGAGAAATACTTGCCAACCCGGCTAAATTCTCCGACTACACACTGGAAAACGGGCAGCTGTATCGCCATATACCAAATCGCACGGGTGATGAGGACTGTACACCATGGAAGCTATGCGTACCTAGGCCTCTGAGGGTACGAATTTTGCAAGAGAACCACGACGCGCCAACCGCAGGACACCTAGGCATCCGGAAAACGATAGCCCGAGTTGCAAATAGGTACTACTGGCCAGGACTGTTCCGGGACACCAGCCGCTACGTTCGTCAGGGCACACTATGCCAGAAGTACAAGCCCAGCCAACAACAACCTGCTGGAGAAATGCTGACGCAAATACCCCTGGAGCCGTGGGCCATATTGTGCGCGGATTTTGTTGGACCTCTACCCCGCTCGAAGCATGGAAACACAATGGTACTAGTTTTCCATGATAAGTTCTCAAAATGGACAGAGATGGCGCCTCTTCGGAAGGCCACCACCGAGACCCTACAACGGGCCTTTCGGGAGCGCATCTTAGCCCGTTTCGGAGTTCCTAAGGTCTTAGTGACGGACAACGGATCACAGTTTACAAGCAAGTCCTTTCAGCGCTTTGTAGAAGACTACGGTATCAAGCACCAGTTTACCGCACCGTACACACCACAGGAAAATGCTGCCGAACGCACCAACCGCACAGTCAAGACCATGATCGCCCAATACGCCGGTAAACAGCAACAAAAGTGGGATGACCTACTGCCGGAGTTAGCCCTGGCGATCAATACCAGCGTATCACAAACAACTGGCTATAGCCCCGCGTTCCTGATACAAGGACGGGAGCCACGACGCCCAGGAGCGTTGTACGATGAAACCACCCCAGGAACAGGACAAAGGAAACAAACACCCAACGAAAGAGCCGAACTACTAAAGGAAGCATACACATTAGTGACAAGGAATCTGGAGCGAGCGGCTCAAGATCAACGGCGTCATTATAACCTACGACGAAGGCCCTGGAAACCCAGCATTGGCCAACTCGTACTGGTTAAGCAACACCACCTGTCCAAAGCAACCGATCACTTTGCTGCTAAACTGGCACCACGCTACGATGGGCCATACCGGATAGACACCTTCACCTCCCCAGTCATTGTCAAGATGAAACGTGAAGGAACCAAGGAGACAAAGACAGCGCATATTAGCGAGCTGAAACCATTCTGCGCGCCAGGTGGCAGCGCAGCATACGGGAATTAACAAACGCATCTGACGAGAACCGTGTACACAACGGAAAGGAATCCGAGTCCAGCGAGGATCATGCAAAATCACCACCCTCTGGCAGGGTAAGGTGACCATTTTCCATCGGCCGCAAAGTAGGGAGGACATGTGAGGAGCAAATTTTAGGCGTAAATTTGCCCCTACATATTTAGTTTTGCCATAACGCCCCAAACGTGTATATTTAAAATAGGGGCCAAGTGCTTAAACAACCAACCCTAAAATATATACGTTAATTGTCCTAAGAATTTGGCACCTCCCACTTTCATTGCTAAAACCACACACACAACCGCCATCATATTTAGTGCAGCAGCCATCATACAAGTGAGTCTAAGACACCTCCCACCATAGTAATGCTACCAACAACAAGTGTTATACTCTGCATTGGGAGGACAGAAGACACAGCCACAATTAAGTCAGAAAGTGGAACCCTGTGATAAGCGACGAAAAACATGCAACGAAGTCAACAACGCAAGATAACACAGGAGAATATCACACAAACAATTGTGCAACCGGCTGACCACAGCTAAAATAATATAAATTTAGAACAACAGTGCCCAACGCACTGATACGAATTCACAACAACAGTGCCCAACGCACTGATATGAATTTACAACAACAGTGCCTAACGCAATGCTAGAATTTTACAAGAGATCGCGACAGAAGTTGCCGACTGCATTAGTTCGGAAAATAACCCACTAACAACACCCAAAAACGAAGGCCAAGCACAAAGTGGAACACGACAGACCGATCGCTAAGCACACCAACAGACCGGACAAAGCATAAAGAGGAGAAGCAAAATTAAATATCCAATATTTAATATTTTTAAATATTTTATGCCATCGATATAAAATATCAACAAAGTGCTGAAGGTGGCCGAAGGAGAAATAGCCACAACAACAAACAACACAAGGAACAACAACAAGGTAAATCATCACAACAACAACACAATATTGAAGGTGGCCCAAGGGCAAAAAAACTTACAAGAACAACAGCGAGAAAAAAACAACAATGTGCTGAAGGTGGCCCAAGGTCAAATTCAAACAAGAAGAACAATGCGGGAAACTGTAGCAACATGCCACAACAAACTACAGTTCCCGCACAACAACAACTATTGGATGATCTACACTAAACCTGGAGCATAAAAGCAGGAGCAACTGGCAACCCAGTCTCTTTCTTTCATTCGGCATCAGGCAGACAAGACACACTCCGATCCAGCAGCAGCAAAACTCCAGCACCAGTAGCACCAAGGTAAAGTATACTTTTACACAAGACTTATACTAACGCTAAGACCGCCCCACGAGTTTATGGTTCTACCGATTCTCGTGGTGACATATACTAACGCTAAGACCGCCCCACGAGTTTATGGTTCTACCGATTCTCGTGGTGACATATACTAACGCTAAGACCGCCCCACGAGTTTATGGTTCTACCGATTCTCGTGGTGACATATACTAACGCTAAGACCGCCCCACGAGTTTATGGTTCTACCGATTCTCGTGGTGACTTATACTAACGCTAAGACCGACCCACGAGTTTATGGTTCTACCGATTCTCGTGGAGACTAATACGTACGTACAGAACCGCGAGTTTATGGTCCTACCGATTCTCGCGGAGACTAGCACTGCCAACAGCGACCACACAGACGAGGCCCCAAGCGACTAGCAAGTCTAATTATTTAGGAAATTTAAATTAGAACAAAACCAAATTTGAATAAGTTAAGCAAAATAAAACTATTTAAACTAATTTAATTAAACAAGTTATTTAAGTTAATTAGCAGAGTAAAATCATTTTCAAACTAATAAATTAATATAAATCAAATTATAAACAATTATAATTAAATAAATGAATTAAATAAACCACATGTAAGTACACACCGGCTTTTAACATTAATTTCTGTATACGACCCCTGGAACCCGCTGAGTTTTACCCCAGCCGAAATAGAGTCGTTACACAGCGTCCATTAAGTCCTTCCATGAATGCAAATTGGTACTTGACTTCCTCACAGATACTCCTTGATTTCCTCTCACCATCTTTAATACTCCCAAAAATCTATAGAAAAGGCTATATGTTCGCAAAAACCGAAATTGGATTTACAGGCAAAAGTGTATTGATTCATTCCCGGAAATTTGAATCCATATTCAAAAATAAACCCATTACGTATGCGCCACGTAATAATAGCATTTAAATTTTTTCTTCAACATTGCTACGCAAATCGTAGTTTCCGAACTAGAAAAACTTTGATGCAACAACACGTCTTGAAAAGCTTACAATGTCAAATATTTAAAACAATTTAACAAACAATATAAATGTCCCTATCGACAAGCAAACTCGATTTCCCTACAAAAAAAATTCTCACCGTTAGGACGCCATACATAGACCGTCCGATCATACTGACGGTTTATGGTTGCCCATACAAAGCTGCGTGAAACAGCGCAAACGCGCCTATATGTTGCGACTTCTTTGACCAGCGCTACGGCGCCTTCAGGGTCGCAGAAGTATCCATTATCTTGTCTGACAAACACTGATGATATCTTTTTTCTTAGTGTCCTTCGAATTCGTTGCAGGATGCTTCTCTGCTTCAGGGTTCCCTGCCCTGGGATTCCTCCTATAGGTCCTTTAGACCGGCGGCGGTAAAATGTTGGGGACCGTATTTGGTTGTAGTCGGGAACGTCCTCTTGCTACTTGTCCTGCGCGTGTACCTGTAAACCTAAATCACTCTTTAAAATGAAACACTACATTGCACTTTAGTTTGAAAAACAACAAGAAGCTTTATTCTTAAAATACTAATCCTTATATACTATTTACAAACAGCACTTTCAGTCTGCGTACTGACCTTTATGGTGTTCCAGTTCCGCACCTGTTAATTGGTGTCAGTTGGTCAAGCCAACTGACCTACGGTAAAAGTGTCTACGGTGCATTCTAAATTTCAATGCCCTTCGTCGACTCGACTGCGGAACTGTAACACCCTAAAAGTTTACATAATCATTATTACATAAATTCTAGTTACTTATAATAATTACACCATAAAAATATGTGCTTTCTTACTTGACTTAATTGCTTAAAGCTAACCACACCAAATGTGTAGTATCTATTAGGAGTAGGTGCTGTGAGCCAATTACTCGCAGGCAGCTTGATTCTAACTCACAACACGTCGTATAAATCGTCACTGTTTGTTTCTGAAAATATTTTCTAACGACATAAGAGAACCCATATGCTTTCCTCCAAAATGATTTGAAGATTAAAATCATTTAAATGTCTTTCTGAGATTAGAATACCGTCGTCAAGGTTTTCATCGGATGAATAGACAGTTGTACCTCGAGTACTTTGATTTATTTTTTTGATTATCATTTTTTACCCGGCTTAACCACCATCCTGACCATCTGCATTCGTGTTGCATTTACCTTTTTTATATAAAATTTTGTAAACAATTTCTTTCAACTTAAGCCAACATCCAATGAATTTAGATTTTGGATCTTTTAAACCCAAATGGCCTGCCTAGTATGTAAAATCTAAAATATTTAGTTGACCAAACTATTGCCAACAGTTCTTTTTCTATTGTGGAATAGTTCAGTTCCGTTTCAGAAAAAGTTCGACTAGCAAAACATATTGGTTTGTCTGAGCCGACACTGCCTTGGGACAAGATAGCACCTAGTGTTACATTACTAGCGGCAGTTGTTAATATAAATGCCTTCCAAAAATCTGGATATTGAAAAATTGGGCTATTTCTTAGAATAATTTTACAGATTTCAACAGTTTTGATAAAATATTCTGTATGCTGTAATGTTCTCCCTTTTTTAAGCATTCAGTAAGAGGTGTTGCTGGGAAATTTTTATTGCACGAATCTTATCCGGGTTTGGTTTAATACCGTCTGTTGTTACAGGTTGTTCTAAAAACAATATTTTATTTTTATCTGAGATATTAGTTAGTTCTACTGTACTAACCCAATTTATAGCTTTGTAAATTCCTTCTCAAATGCATAAATCTGGTGTGATTTTGTTATGTTCTAGAAAAATGTCTCCATTTTGAATATCAACTGGGATTTTAACTACTTTTTTTGGACAAGCAGGTATTACGTGCTTTCCTGAAGAAAAAGTTTATTATTAATTTTAGAGCTAAAGTGGAGTTTTGTGTGGTTACCACCTGATTTGTTACGTCAATTTTTGCTCTTAATTGTGTCAGTATGTCCAGTCCAAGAAGTCCGTCAAAGTATCCATGAGATTTGAAAATCAGAAACTTAAAGTAAGTGGTTAAATTCAGAGAAAATATGTAGCTTTACTTTCTTGTTAAGGTTGTACTTGCTTAGAACTATAGTGATTATTAATGGTTTGCATTAAACTTGATCGTCTCGGTGGATAAAAGTCGAATCAATAAAAGATGCCGATGCACCAGTGTCTATTAAAAATTTAAGTGGCTTGCCAAATGGGAAATTTATACTAATGTATGTTAATTCAGAACCATGTTTTTTTATATCTATATGTCCTGTTGGTTGAACGAGGCACCTGGGAGAAAATTTGGATCATCCTCTATACTAGCCAGTTCTTCAAAGACATCTTGGAATTTATCTAGTTGTTGTTGATATCCAATATGTAGGGGTGGAGTTCTAAAGTTGTTATTTTGGTTTTAGTGTACCCAAAATACTACAATGCATTTCAACCTACACTGCCTAACGTCCAAGCGTACCGCACATGCAAACGCATGACAACAATGCAAACGCGGCACAAGCCAAAGCGGCTAATCAAATGACGCTATATACAATCGAACAGGATTGTTGAGTATATACACACTGCATTCGAACAGAAAAAATATTTTACAGCGGCTTTTCTTGACATCTCGCAAGCATTTGATCGCGTTTGGAACGATGGCCTGCTTTACAAAAGAAAAACTACACTCCCCATTAACTACTATGTGTTTATCAAGTCCTATCTTACACATAGATATTTTTTCGTAAAGCAAGGTGAGGAACAAGCTGAGCTCCATGAAAGCTCAGCAGGCGAACCCCAAGGAAGTGTCATGGGCCCAATACTTTATCTACTTCACACGTACGACTTACCATCAGCTGAAGGAGTCACAATAGGTACTGATTTTGGTGGATAGAAAAACCGTATAAAAGAAAAGAAGTCTTACTTCATTAATAGTTAAAACGGAAGAGAAATGTTTATTGACAATTCATGTAATGTAATTCAAATACAAGTAATAACATGTTGCAAGTGTTTGTCGTGAGTTAGAATCAAGCTGCCTGCGCATAGTGTCTCACATCATCGACTCCTAACAGATGCCACACATTCTGTGTGATTAGCATGTGTTAAAGTTACTTAAGAAAGCACATATTTTTAGGGTGCGAGTATTTAGAATTAATATTACCTATGTAATATTTATTATGTAAATTTTTAGGGTGCTACAGTTTTGCAGTCGGCCACCGAAGGGCATTGAAAGTTAGAATGCACCATCAGCATTTCAGAATGGCGTAGGTCAGTTGGCTTGACCAACTGACACCAATTAACAGGTGCGAATCTGGAACACCAGAAAGGTCAGTTTTTGTATTGTAATTGTGAATTGTAAATAGTATACAAGTGTTAGTATTCTAAGAATAAATGGCTTGTGATTTAAAAACTAAAAGTGTAATGTAGTGATTTTGCCAAAGGGTGATTTAGGGTTGTCAGCCACACGCGCACAGCAGAAGGACGTCCCGAGGACAAAAAGGACAAAACCCCAACATTTTGGCGCAGCCGGTAGGATCCAACGTCGAGTGCCAGGAAAAGAGCACTCCTACGCGGGAATTCACCAACAGGATAACCATCTCAAAGAAGTTCAATGGAGGGAGCAAAAATGGTGAGTATGCTTATAGTAGGACATTTTAATATTTAAGTGAATTTTGTCGACGATTCTTCGGTGGCCGTGTGGGCACTTTTGCGCCGGTCATGCAAAAGAAGCAGCATCGCGGCTGAATAGCCGCTGCGGTTAGGTGACAATAGGTCGATTCAAACGAATTTTTTATTTTTTTTTTAATGGTCAGGTTGTATAGGGTTGTTCCACTAAGATTAGGTTCATATTTTTACTTACTGTTTATTTCAGCATTCTCGGGGGATGTGGAACGTGTATGCTAATTCACGGTTTTTGCGTTATTGAATTGCGAACTTGTGTATACCGGTTCGTTTGGTTCGGAAAGAACGTGCCTCGGTATAGGGTTCGTACGGTTATGATAGGGGATTTGTGTTTGTTTGTCGGTAGGGACATTTATACGATTCAATTTATATTGTTTTGAATATTTAAATATTTGGCATTTTGAGTTTAGGGTATTAGGTGAAGAGGTGCACACAACACGTGTTGTTGCATCAAAGTTTGTGTAGTTCGACAACTATAATTTGCGTAGCAATGTTGAAGAAAACATTTAAATGCTATTATTACGTGGCGCATACGTTACGGGTTTTTTTTTATTAAATATGGATTCAAATTTCCGGGAATGAATCAAGACATTTTTTGCCTGTAAATCCAATTTCGGTTTTTGCGAATTGGGAGGATTTTTGGGAGTATTAAAGTTGGTGATTGGATATGGGGATACATGTGAGGAAAACAAGGAGTATCTGTGAGGAAGTCAAGGACCAATTTGCATTGATGGAAGGACTTAATGGATGCCGGTAGACAGCGGAACTTTGTGATGGAAAACAAGTATAGCAGAATATGTATATAAAGTTAGAATTTACGGTGGAATTTTTTTTTAATAACTCTGTTTTGAATCATTAAGTAGATCGAATAAAATATTGTAACAAGTTTTAACAATTATTGGATTTTTATTTGTAATTGGGATACGCCATCAGTTCTGGCATTTGGGATATGACGAAGGAAGCGCAAGGATTACTGCTGATGCAGGAGCCAATTGGAGAAGCGATTGAAAAATTGGTCCGTAATTTTAAGAAAGACGGCAGGTTACGTAAGGTCAACGTGTATTACCGCAAGCGAATAACACAGTAGCAAAATCTAGGGAGATTTAACAATAATCACAGACTGTTGTTGCCTCACGCAGTTGAGTACGGCAAAGGAAAATATTTTACGGAAAATTACGCAGACTACATAGATAGTCTGGTAACGAATGGGCAGATACATTTAGTTCGGAATTAGAAGGACTAGGGCAACAAACAGTGAGTTTGGTTTCGCCAGACGAGGAAGTAAGGAACAGTTTGAAATCAATGCAGTCAGAGGTGGAGCTGTTTACTGGGAAAATAGTTGACCAGTTCGAAGCAAGTAGCTCAGGAATTGTGGAAGCGAATGCCGGGGAGCTGTGTCACCATTAGAAGTAGCGTATCAAGCCTTTACGGCAATCCAAAGAAGAACAGAAGAAAAGTTGTTCAGTTTTCATAAGAAAACAGAAGATTTGAGAGCACAAAAAGAGTATCTTGAGAATAAGGTAAAGGAACCTTTTCAGAGATTGACGGAAACAGAAGAAGCAGCATCGCTGTTGGAAAAGGAGTGTGCGGAATTGAAAAAAGGACGGGCGACCAATAGGACCTCACTGATTAGGGAGAGATCAAAATCGGCATCAGCTGGATTTACACAGACAGTATTGATATTGCCTCCGGAAGTACGTTGGCCGGAACACCAGAAGGGATAAGCCGCATGGCAAAGCCAAAATTGGTACTTAATGAAGAAAGGCAAGCGGAATTTTTGTTTGGCGCATCTGAAATCGGTGTCGAGCCTTTTTCTCCGGGAAGCCCGAGAAATAATAAATATCAGGGATATCCGCCAAAGGAGCCGGAAGCAGTACCCGTGCAGCAAAGTCCCGATATTGTGGACAGTATTTCGCCTGTACGAACAAACGATCGAAGACTAATTAGTTTGAATCCGTCACTGGCCAATTACCTCTCAGATCCGGGAGAAGAGAATTTGGAAACTCCCAAAGAGATTAATATAGCTAAGGTTTTACCAGCAATTGAGAAAACACAAAGGAATAAAATGGGCATTCTGGAAGTTGCTCATGCGTTGGAGAAGTTGGTGCCCATGTTCTCAGGAGTCGAGTTGTATGATCTGAGAACTGAGATCCGGCGCTTCAAAGAAGGCTGTGAGCTAGCGCAACAAAGTGTTCCGGAAGCAGACGGGGAACACTTAATAAAGTATATTAGGCAAAGAACCACAGGTGATGCATTTGATTTACTGGTGAATAGCTCCGTAAGTACCCTGGCGGAATTATATGCACTTTTGGATCGGACATATTTAAAACAAAAGTCATACGACTGTCTTTCATGGGAAATTCAGGAATCAACTCAGAGACCTGGGGAGGAAGTGAGAGCCTGGGGACGAAGGCTCCAGTCTCTGGGGAATGCTGCTGAGATGGAAGCCAACAGGCAGTTTCCAGAAAATATTGCAGCATACAAGGCTCAAGTAGAATGGACTATGATTTCTGTGTTCAAGGCAGGCCTGATAAATAGGGACTTAGCTAATTATACTCTTACTCTCAAGCCGAGGAGCATGACAGAGCTAGTGGAAGCGGTCTCGTCCGCTGAAGCAGCAATACAACAACGTACGACAACAGGTGGAATCTGCTGGACGAATGCTCCAGGAGAGGTAGGAACAGTACAGCAGCAAAACAAATGTGGAGTCGGTAGATTGATGGGCCAATTTCCGCAACAAAGAGACCAAGAATTCTTGGTTGAGAGGTTTCAGCCAAGGAAACCCATTTGCTCCTTCTGCCATAAGCCAGGTCATACAAGGGATGAATGTGTTACACGCAAGAATACGCCCTATTGTATGGAATGCCAAACATATGGTCATGAGGCAAGTAGACAGTGTCAAGTAGACACTAAATGGGATCAAAGTAGAAGGCAGCCAGCTACGGGGCGCCCGGTTCCACCCTAGAGGGACAGCAGGGGTAACTTCAGTAGTCACCGGGTTAACCAAGGAAGAAATCCTTTCAAAACTGGGAGTGGTCAGCAGCGACCAAATTGGGATTCCAGAAGTGAACAAAGGATAAGCAACACCAAACAGGGGTTAGGATGCTTCTCAATTGGACAGATGGGACATCGGGCAGCGGAATGCAGGTATAGACAATCCCAACAAAGGAACCAGGGAACTTCCAGCGGCCCACTCGAAGCAAATAGACTGGAATGCCACAAGAAAGAGAGTAATAAATAGGCCGGAAGTACGTGGGACTAGTGATGTAGGAACTACAGTCCAGGAGAAGGAGGAGCAAGAAGCTCTCCAGTATCACGAAGAGTTAGGGAGTGGATACACGTCCATATTGGGAACAAAAGGAAGTTCCTTCGCTATGAGAAGGATAGGTGATGCCTTCATCGAGATAACCTGCGAGGAGGCAGCAACTGGAAAGCTAGTGCTATTAGTAGATTCAGGGGCGGACACTAGCTTCGTAAAATCTAGTGTTTTAAGGAAGGGGCTAGACATTAATCAAATGGACTTAAGAACGCTTAATGGAGCGTTTGGAGGGTGCATTTGGACATTATGGTCGCTCGGAATAGGGCACAGTGGAGTTAAGGGTATGAGTTTTAGAGTGCACGCAGTCGAAGTGGATAAGAAAGGTATCCCGGCTGATGGGATAATTGGCCGCGATAATCTTTGGGGCCGCTCCATACTGGATGCGCTCGACAAGCAGTTAACATTCTATGATAATAATAAGAATAGAATCCTTGCTCTTCCATTAATGTCATGGCAGGAAGGAACCGTGAGTAAGGTTAAGAAGTGTGGTATGGATGTAGTAAACGGAAGGTCAACCAGAGTAGTTACTATGCATGTAAAAACGAAACTTAAGACTGTTGTTTTGCACAAGCAGCAGCTAGCGGAGGGCGTATATATGGGAGAAACCATAACGCACGTTGACAAGGGTAAGGTGTACGCTTGTGTATTCAACGCCTCAGAAAAGGACTATCTGATGGATGAGGATTTTAGGCCCAAGTTCACTAGTTATGATAATTTTAAAGAACCGAAATTTAGATCGAATAATCAAATTAAGCAAGTAGATATAAGGAAAAGAATGGAGAGAGTGCTAGAATCATTGAAGCTAGACCCAAGCGTAAATTCAGAAGAGAAGGCATCAATAGAAGCCATTTGTGCGTCATTCCATGACATATTTTTGCTGGAAGGAGACCAGTTGACATATACATATACATCAGAGGTAGAGCATGCATTGCCAATTAATAAGTTGCTACGTAAAGAAGCAAAGTTCGAATGGACAGAGAGATGTCAGCAAGCATTCGGGAGGCTAAAGGAAATAATTAGCTCGCCACCGATTTTGGCGTACCCCGACTTTGAGCAAACTTTTTGTTGACCACTGATGCTAGCAATGAAGCATTAGGGGCAGTATTGTCACAAGGGGTAGTCGGTAATGACCGACCAATAGACCGCAAGCAGAGCGCTTAGCGATACGGAGAAAAGATACTCCACAATAGAGAAGGAATTTCTAGCCATTGTGTGGGCTACGAAGAGTTTTAGGGCATATCTGCTAGGACGCCCATTTAAGATATACACTGATTACCAGCCGTTGAGAGGCATAGCCAATTTGAAAGACCAAACGTCTAGGCTAGCCAGGTTCAGACACAAATTGTCTGAGTATGATTTTGAAATCATATACAAAACTGGGAAAAAGAATCTGAATGCGGACGCACTCAGCAGAGTACCGCAGGCACAGAAGGTATCAGTAGTGCAAACGAGGGCCAAAACACGGTCAGATAAGGAGGAGGCCAAGAGAATGCCAGAAGATAAAATTGATGCTACAAGAGATGTTAGCAATGCGGGCTTCGATGCCAATGAGCAAACAGCCAGTAGTGTGGAATGGCTGGAGGATAAAAAAGATATCCAGGCTGTGTTAATGGGTTTCCATGATTCACCTCTAGGTGGACACCAGGGATTCTGGAAAACCCATGCCAGAATTAGGCGAGTATACGGATGGAAAGGTATGCTCAAGGACATTAAAAAATATACAAAGAGTTGTCCAAAGTGCCAGGCCAACAAAAGTTGAAGGCTAACAAAGATGACAATGGTGTTAACTGACACACCAAAACAACCATTTGATAAAGTTCATATGGATATTGTAGGTATTTTGCCTGAGACAGTTTCGGGAAACAAGTACATATTGACGTTCCAAGATGATTTTTCAAAGTATATGGCGTGCGTGGCTATACCCGATGCGGAAGCAGGTACGGTAGCCAAAGCGTTCTTTGATGAAATTATAGCACGATACCACATACCTAAGGTTTTGATAACCGACAATGGTTCCAATTTTGTATCGAAATTATTCTCAGGAACTTGTAAAATGCTGGGAATCAAGAAGTTGCACATAACACCATATCATCCACAGGCGAATGGCTCATTGGAACGTGTTCATCGACCTCTGGCCGAGTACTTGCGCAGTTTTGCCAAAGAAGACGGCTCGAATTGGGGTCAATGGTTGACCACTGCAATGCATGTACGCAATAATACATGTATGCATGCATGTACACAATAATACATGTATCAACGAAGCAAACTCCGTTCACGATGCTCTACGGGTTTGATTTCAACATGCCAGCAAATCTGAAGACATGTGTTAGCAGTGTTTTACAAGTGTAAACACAGGAATAACAATGTAAACATGTACGTGTGTGTATCAAATAACAAAAGCAGCGCCGATTTTCAGAGTCAATGCCAGGAAAATTGTGCCACTTAAACTCGGGCAAGTAAAATTGACGTAATGAAAATCTGCTTATTAAGCACTATTGCCGAATGAAGACAGTAGAGAAAAATATTTTTTTTTACATATTAAATAATAATATACGGGTTCATTGCACGTATTTAAAAAATAAAATAAAATAGTAAGACAGTCGTGGGTAAGTAATATAAAACTTAACTTCAAATATGTACATACATACATACGGCAGTGTATGCACTGAAATTCGACGCATAAGCGTTAACGCCAGGCAACGAAACCGTTGGTGAAATAAGTATACGAGTATATGTATATATGTGTGTAAGATAAAGAATGAATGTACGAATGTATATTTAAAGAGGTAAGTATTCTAGTTAAGAGGAATGGATATGTACGTATGTATATTTTTGCATATACTGCAGTAGGGTATATGTAAATTTACATAGGTTTTTACTGTTTATTGATTAGGAAATTAGCGTATGGAAATTTGAATAAATGTATATGTTGGGATATAAAAAAAAGATGTATAGTTAATTGGGGAAAATAACGTTAGCAATTTATTCTAGGTAATTTAAAGCGCCTCGAATGTATGTATGTAGCCATATACGAGATAATTACAGGATGGAAAATAGAAGCGTTAATGGATATATACATATCAGGCTAGAAGTAAATTTAAATAAAAAGTAATTGTGTGCGATGAAAGATATAGTCATGCAATGGACAAAGTTTTGACACAAACGGGATTATTTTATATAATCTGGTTTTAGTCGGAGGACCAATAAATTGGTTCAAAACTGAAATGAGTGATAGTTGAAGTGTTGAAAAAGAGGACGGAAAATAAATCGAAGCAAAACTGCTGCCCTATATGGCAATAGTAACACATGGTCCAGTCCTCTTTTCCTCTAGGATGCAGTAGCGAATCCAAGAATGTAGGGGGAAAAGACGAGTGGACGGAAATTGAATGATATAGCATTCAATTATAGAATAAGCATGTTGTAGAAATATTGTTGAATCCAAGAATGTAGGGCGAAAAGACGAGTGGACGCAAATTGAATGATATAGCATTCAATTATAGAATAAGCATGTTGTAGAAATATTGTTTTTTTATATATTCAGGAATAGCGTATGTTTAAGGAAAGTTAAAGATTAAAAAAATTATAATCTGGGTAAAGTTCACATTAGAAACAAAAGTAGTTTAGAAAATAATTAGAGTTACCAAAATTTATTATTTTAAGTCTAACTTTATAATGAAATAGGTGTTATAATAAAAAAAAATACAAATCATACTAAATAGGAAAAGTATACCCAAGAGTATATATAGTACATATAGTGTATTTATTTAAATATTATTAATTATTATTAATTATAATTTTGAAATTCATTTGTTAAATTGACTTATGAAATGTTTGACAAAAATTAAACATAGAAGAAATATCAAACTAAAATGTATACTAGAAAATTAAGAACATTATTATAGGTGTTCTCTAAATAGCTCTGATGATAAGCGAAGCAGGAAGTTCCGGGAACAGCGGATAGTGGAATACGGTGCAGACTAAGGAACCAACATGTTATTCGGAAAGATGTGTTTTTGAAAATCACAGATTTTTGGCAGCTTTCTAAGGTTTGTGACCCCAAGGATGCAAACATATTAGAATGGGGATGAATGGCGACGGATGTAATATTAATTTGCGAAACGGCATATGGCCGCAGCATTTGAACGCGTTGTGGATGAGTTATTGACAAGCAACGAAAAATAAACAAGTTTCCTTGCGGAGTCATGTTTTGAATTGGACAATTTTATAGTACAATGTCCACCCAGTGTATCACAATCTCAACAGAATCGATTTTGGATAAGTTGAAGATGGGTAAAAGCTTAAGGTGGGTGACTGAAACCACCACCAAATGTAATAAGCAGAAGAAATTTGGCTCACGGAAGTTAATTGCTTCATTGAAGTGTATGTCCAATCTAGAGTATGAACATATGAAATGTTATTTACATATGTATGAAATTTGATTTAATACAAGAGGACACAGAGACTGGTTACCGATCAGAGTACACAAATTACGCCATTAAATGTGTGTCTCAGAGAAATACCGATTGTCTCCACATCAAAACCTAACGATGTCAAATCCCATTATGAGGAAGCTCAAGAGAAACACTTCCACCATAAAACGCATTGCTGCAAAGTAAGAAGAGGCAGTACCACCTACAGCCGTGGGGCATGCTATATAAATGGAAAGAAGAAGGCCACTGAAAGCAAAGTTTTAATGGCAAACCAAATCGCCAACCTATAACATCTTTGTACGTACCGATCCAGAAAGAAGGGAGGGGTATGCAGAGTTCATCGAGGGATTTAACTCCGTCAACGGCAGCCGTCAACCGGATCAGCAGTTAGCAGAAGTATAACGTAATATTTTAGATATAAATATCATAGTAGAATATAAAATCTTAAGTATAGGATTAAATTGTATTATCGCTAGTTGTTGAAAATTGTATATACGCCAGTGAGAAAAGACTCGATGAAAGACCAAATATAAAAAGGGGAATATAAAAAAAAAAGTTGGAAATAAAAGAACAAAATAAAACAAAAGGAAAAAAAAGAAGAAAAAAAAATAGAAATAAAATAACAAAATAGAACAAAAGTGGAAAAAGAAAAGAACACAAAAGTAAAAAGAACAGAATACAACAATTGAACCCAAATAAGGCGAATTTGAAAAAAAGAAAAAGTATACATATGTACTATAGGATTAAGAAAATGCACAGATTGTTTAAAGTGCAGAAAAGAGAAAAATACTGTAAAGATTCATTAGAAGTTAGTTGCACTAACTTCTTTTAGAAAGAGGGGAGGGATGTTGTGAGTTAAAATCAAGCTGCCTGCGCGTAGTGTCTCACATCATCGACTCCTAACAGATGCCACACATTCTGTGTGATTGGCATGTGTTAAAGTTACTTAAGAAAGCACATATTTTTAGGGTGCTACTATTTAGAATTAATAATACCTATGTAATATTTATTATGTAAACTTTGAGGGTGCTACAGTTTTGCAGTCGAGCCACCGAAGGGCATTGAAAGTTAGAATGCACCATCAACATTTCAGAAGGACGTCCCGAGGACAACAAGGACAAAACCCCAACATGCCAAAGTGACACATTAAGCTTTAAGTTGTAGCTCTCATATATTATGTACAGTATTCACTGGATATATCTATTTAACTACAACACCCTCACTAGAGCTGCAACTTTTTAATAACAAAAATAAAATTATGATATGTTTGCATATCAAAAATAATCCATATATACTCGTATATGAAATTAAAAAAAGTTATTTTAAAGAGATAATTAGTTTAAACCATAATGCGATATAAAATGGGATAGCTTCGAATGGTTTACGGGTTTCGTCATGATGTCAGCAACCATTTCATCTGTACTTCGGTAGCTTAATTTGATGGTGCCTTCAGCCAGCTTCTCCTGTATAAAGTAATTCTTCACATCTATGTGTTTGGTTCGTGCCTGGTAGTTACTATTCATAGCCAATTGAATTGCTCCTTGGTTGTCACAATAAAGTTCGGTCGATTTTGGGGCCATTGGGAAAATTTCGCATTCAAATCGCTTGAGCCATAGGGCCTCTTGTATGGCCGCCACCATAGACATGAATTCCGCTTCTGTCGATGAAAGTGCAATCGTCGGTTGCCTTTGCCCATGAAATTGCTGCACCCTGCAATTGAAAAACGTACCCAGTTGTTGAACGTCGCTCGTCTTGGTCACCAGCCCAATCGGCATCACAACTTGCCCTTTGGTGTCCTTTCGATACGTAAGTTTTAAATCAATGGTGCCCTTCACGTGCCGAAGAACTCTTTTAACTGCAGACCAGTGTGATCTTCAGTGGTTTGTATTGTAACGACTAATTACGCTTACCGCATATGCAATGTCTGGTCGGCTAATTTGTGCAGCATACATAATGCAGCCAATCGCTTCCTAATATGGAACTGAACCCATTTCCTGTGGCTCCGCGTCATTTTTTGGACACATGTCTTTTTGAATCGTTCCAGGATTGATATCAAGTACTGCTTTTGATCTATGGAAATAGACTTATCATTATTTCTTACAATGTGCATGCCAAGCACGGAGGTTGCAACGTCTTTCATCTTGAATTTCCTAGATAAGTCTTTCTTTAGTTTGGTAATCATCGTGCTGTTGCTTCCAAATATTAATATATCATCTACGTACACTGCCAAAATAAGTACATCTTGCGCCGAATGTTTGTAGTAGATGCACTGATCAACCGCTGATCTTTTAAAACCAAGCTGTTGAGTTAGTATAGAATTCAACTTTAGATTCAATACTCTGCTCCACTGTTTCAACCCGTATAATGATTTACGGAGCCGACATACTCTGACAGTTTTGTCATCAAAACATTGTGGTAGGCTAATATAAAGTTCTTCTTGCAACTCACCTCGCAAAAAGGCTGTAACAGCGTCCATTTGGTGCACCACCAAGCCAAGTTTCACCGCCATTGCGAGTAGAAAACGGACAGAGGAATATCGTACAACGAGTGAGTACGTTTCATCGCAATCTATGCCCCTCACTTGTGAATAACCCTTCACGACAAGTCATGCCTTAAAACGAACAATATCGCCCTCTGCACTTCGCTTCACCTTGAATACCCATTTGCTGTCAATCGCTTTTCTCCCTGGAGGTAAATCTGTCAATACCCACGTACCATTTTCCAACATTCCAATTTTCCACGTACCATTCGTCTAGCATGGCGTTGGTCCAGTCACTACTGTTAGCGCCATTCAATGCTTCCTGAACAGGTTTTGGCTCACTTACGTCCAATGTTGCTGCCAGTAAGCCAAGGGGTGTCACATCTGATTCACGTCTTGAGTTTTCTTCGTCGTCAGATATACATACTGTTGAAATTTCACTAATTTTGACTTCCAGATCCTCGTGGTCGCAGGAATCGTTTGGAGAATTCCCATCAAGAACGTTGTCATTACCCTCCCTGGATTCGACATTCGATTCCTTCGTCACATCATTTTGTTGTTCACGGTGTTGTCTTCGCACTGCGTTTTGTCCAATTCTGTTGTATAGACCTGACCTTTGAAGTGATTGTAACCCTCACTGTGTGCAGACATTTTATCATCGAAGTCGCCATCATCGTCGTCGCTGGAATCATCACTGCCGGAGTCATCACTACTACAAATCAACTTCTCATCTTGCCGGTTTGGTTTTTGTGGTATTTGCGAAGGGAAGGTTGTGACATCACGGGTTTCATTTGCAGTTTTGTTGATATTTTCGAAGAAAGTCACATCACGACTCACGATAGTTTGTCTAGTTCTAGGGTTGTACAATTTATACGCCTTCGATTGTTCGCTGTAACTTAGAAAAATGCATTCTACTGATTTGGAGCCAAGCTTCCAGCGATTCTCCTTTGGAACATGTACCATTGCCTTGCATCAAAAACACGTAGTGCGGACAAATCTGGTTTCACCTTAGACCAGATTTCTTCAGGAGTAGTATCGGTCATATTTCTGCACGGAGTCCGATTAATTAAAAATGCCGCTGTTGATGCTGCTTCAGTATTGCTTACCAAGATTCGCATCAAATAGCATGTAACGTACCTTTTCAATGATTGTCCGGTTCATGCGATCAGCAACGCCGATCTGCTCTGGAGTATATGGGGCAGTTAATTGATGCAAAATACCATGTCTGGCAGTGATTGCTTTAAAGTTTTTGTTGCAAAATTCCTTCCCGTTGTCAGATCTCAGTATCTTTATAGATTGTTTTTGATGATTTTCAATTATATTCTTAAAATGCAAAAACTTTACGACTGAAATCGTCAACAAATGTTAGTAAATACCTGGCTCCTCCGAGAGATTTTGTTGATATTGGGCCACAAACATCCGTGTGCACTAGTTGAAGAATTTCCGTAGCTCGCCCTCCAACTTTCTTTAAACAAACCTCGTGTTTGTTTCCCTTGCAGGCCGACAGTGCATTTGTCCAGTTTTCCACTTGGTAAATTAAATCCAACAACACAGGATTTAATACGTTTCATATTGCTGTCACATGGGTGTCCCATAGGTCGATGCAATAACATATGATCAGCTGACGTCGATAAAGCATTTGCCGACATTGCTAATTTGGCAGCATTGCTCAGTTTCGCAGTCGATACAAATCGTCGATAAGTGGTGCAATTGCAAGCAGGTTGGAGTTTTCATCAAATATACGGAAATTTTGGTTGTTGAACACAATAGTTTTTCCATGCTAGGCCATTTTACTTACCGACATTAAATTTGCACAGATGTTTGGTATACAAATAACATCCTTCATGGTCAGATCATACTGTGTGTTTGTATTTGCTTGTAGTTTCACACAAATATCCCCAGCACTTTCCACATTCATCCGTGCGTTATTTCCGACAACAATGTGGTTGGACTTTGGCTCACGCTGCTCGTAGAGGTATCCAGAATCCATTGTAATATGAGACGTAGCCCCCGAATCAATTAGCCAATCTGATGCACGCTGAGAGTTAGCAATGAATCCTGATGAGGCCAGCAATAAGTTGTTCGAATCCCTCTTTTCCTTAGTCTTTGATGGACATTTTTTGGCATAATGCCCTTTTTCACCACATTCAAAGCAACCAACTGAAGACTTATTTTTACCTTCGAGCTCGGCCATTCCGTCACCATTTAAGCCTTCGTGCTTAATTTCTTGGAGGAGATTCGTACGAACCAGGTCAGTTGTCAATGCCTTTCCACTATTTGCGAGCGCAATTAGCATCGAACGATATTCATCTGGTAAACCAGTAAGCATTATCTGAGCCACAATATCATCTGGAATCTTAGTGCCCGACTTTTCCAGTTTTTGTTTAGTACATGCCATCTTATTAACATAGTCTTCCATTGAAGAGCAATCTGTCAACTCCGAGTGCATAAGATATTTTAGCAAGTTCATGCGACGCAAAACGCCATTATCCTCAAATGCAGCTTCCAATGCACTCCATGCATCTTTAGCCAATGTACAATTTTGGACATACGAGTAGTTAGATGGTTCAATCAACAGTCCAAGAGCAGAAATTGCGAGCAAATTTTTTGTGGAGTCCCCCTCCGAACCTTCAATGCACGGCCAGTAACCCTTTAGCACAAGATAGGACTTTGCAGCAAATCTCCATGTATCATAGTTTTCTCGCCCTTTAAATTTTTCAATTTTATCTTGACCCATTTCGAGATAAAATTTGCTTAAAAAAAATGATATCCCGAGAAAAACTATAAAACAAGCTGAGTTCACTTAAGGCTGTTTATTACTTTAGTACCGATTTTTTCTTAAAACATGCGGCCCATAACCTGATGTTGGTGGATAGAAAAACGGTATAAAAGAAAAGACGTCTTACTTCATTGATAGTTAAAACGGAAGAGAAATGTTTATTGACAATTCATGTAATGTAATTCAAATACAAGCTATAACATGTTGCAAGCGTCAAAGTGGCACGTTAAGCTTTAAGTTGTAGCTCTCATATATTATGTACAGTATTCACTGGATATATGTATTAACTGGAACAGGTACCTTTGCAGATGACACTGCTATATTAGCTGTTGACACTCCCCCACACTTAGCTTCCTCTAAAATCCAGAGTGGGCCAAACAAAATTACTGACTGGCTAAAAAAATGGAAAATCAAGTTGAACGAAACAAAATCAGTCCAGGTTACATTCACTCTGAAACGAAACACCTGCCCACCCGTTTAAATCAACGGCATAAATATACCCCAATGTAATGAGGCTAGATACCTTGGGATGCACCTCGACAGAAGATTAACTTGGAAAACACATATACACATATGTATTTACAAAACGAAAATCACTCGGTATAAAGCTCAGAAATCTACACTGGCTCTTGAATCGAAACTCCAAAGTCTCAATCGATAGCAAATTGCTCTTGTACTCAGCAATTTTACTACAAGTTTGGACATACGGTATTCAGCTGTGGGGCACTGCGGCAACTTCTAATGTTGAAATACTTCAAAGATTCCAATCAAAGACCCTAAGAATGATTGTAAACACACCCTATTATGTCACAAACAACCAAATCCATCGTGACCTTAAAGTTCCTACAGTCGCTCAAGAAATAAAAAAGCTCTCCACTTCGCACAATCTGAGACTCCTAGTCCACCCAAATCCACTGTTATCGGAACTCACTTCCAACCCTTTCACTTTCATTCGACTGAAGAGAAAATCCACAACAGATCTCCTGTGCTAATAGGCAATGGCTGTGTATCCATAGGCTGGTTCAATTGTGTTATTGAATTATGCCTAAATGGATTTGCGACGAAGTTACCATTGTTCGCTGATTTCTGTTATATGTTGGTATATATTGTGAATGGGTTAATTGTGGTCTAGTGAACACAGGCTGTTGATAATGTGTTTGATTATATCTTGATTGTTAAAAACTGGATTGATTGGGATATGGCCAATGGTTTTGATAATAAGAATGAGGTTTATTTTGATTTCTAAATATAGGTTTATTAGTTTCTCTATACATATAGTATACGAGTGTATGTTGTTCTTTAATGCTTTTGGCAAGTGCCACAGCTAAAGGATATGGTGAAGTTGCCTTGATTACTGAGCCTCCATTTAAACCTGACATAAATATATTAAGACACATTTCTGCAAAGAGGTTTTTTTCGCAATTATAACATTTTGATTTTGATCGTCAATCAAAATATGTTTGCATAGTGCTGATTGAATTTCAATAATCTCTCTATAAACATCTCTAAAACTCTATAAACAGTTTTACCAGATTGGCGTGCACTGTGTAAATCTCATATAAGAGAAGTTTCTGTACGTTTATCCGAGTAGTGAAGTATTAAATTTTGTTTTATTTTATACCAATTTAGAGGTGTGCCATACATATTAAGGATTTCATTCGTTTGCAGCGCATTTAATTTGCGTAGATCTTGATATTCAGTCAGTCCTAGTAACTTCGTTGGTATCGTGTAAATACTGATGTGCCAAGTTTTACTTGTTAGCACTATGTTGTGTGGTGTGCGTTGGGACGTGGTTCCTTAATTTTCGGAATTGAAATTCCCCGGTTTCGTCGTGGGCTCTAAACACTGATATGCCGTCAGTGCCGATTTTGAAGATTGGAATAGAGGTGTTTTTATCATCGATAAACGGATATTTAGTCCCCGTCTAGTGATATGCCGTCACTTTATGACTTCGATTTTACACTTTAAACACGATGGACTGTAACTAAGCTATACGACTGCGCCAGATAAGTTCTCAGCTGGTGGAACTTATATAAAAAATATTTAATCAAGTGAAAACTTTGATGGTGACTGTTCAAAAATCAGTTTCATTCTGAGTTCTCAAATCAATTTTACATTCCTTCAAACTTCAGACTTATCCTAGTTTACAATAAATGCTTATGCTAGATAATTAAATTCAAAGTAAACAATATTTTAATAACTTAAAATAATTTATGTGTAAACAATATTTTAATAGCATAAATTAAAAAATGTATGTGGAAATAAAAACTAGGAGTAAGTGCAATGAATTTATGTTGAGTCGGCGTCTGATCGCATAACCATTGCTTTGTTGCTTTGTTGGTGCTGTGGGTATTGTTGGGATTTGTTATTGTTGTAATTATTGGCGGTTGTTGTTGCTGGTATTGGTTTGTGTGTGGTTCTGCTGTTGTTGCTGATGTTATTGTAGTTCTATTGATGTTGTTGTTATTGTTGTTATGCTGCTGTTGTTGTTATTGTAATTCTGTTGGTGTTGTTGTTTTTGTAGTTCTGCTGCTTCTGTTGTTATTGTTGTTGTTGTTGGAGGGGCTGCGTATTCGTGCGCTGTATCTGTTATTTCCGCACATTATTCGGGTAATCAACATTGTAAAATGGAGCATATTTGCGTTTCAAATTTGCTGGCATGTTGAAGACAAATCCGTAGAGCGTCCTAAATGGAGATTGGTGCATTGATGCATGTACAGTATTGTTATTTACATCCATGGACGTTGTAAGCCACTTATCCAAATTAGCGCCATCCTCTTAGGAAAACTACTTAGGTATTCTACCAGAGGTCAATGGCTCACTCCAGCGAACCGTTAACCTGCGGATGATATGGAGTTACGTTTAACTTTTTAATTCCTAATAGTTTACACGTTTCTGTTGGGGTATATCTCTGGTTGCCGAATAGTGAAACACTGCGGCACGTTTACTGAACGCTTGGTAGCAGCGTGAGTCTGCTGTTTCCGGTTCTAGTCGCGCGAGTTAGAACCTACTAGAGGTTGTTTGTTAGAATCCGTTCATTATTTTAAAAGCACCTGCTTATACACTATTAAAATCGTTGCTGTTTCTTAATTTTCAATTGACCTACTCTTTGGTCAGCACATTCTGCAAATGCTTTCTGTAATGTATTAACACACTCGGAGTTCGGTTAACGACTGATTTATTATAGTAACAACTTGGTTGATATAAAGAAATGTAAATAAAGCTTTTGGCTGGAGCAATGTTAATAATGTCAATGTTATCATGATGTTATTGTTATGATACGTTATGTTAAAGTGACACTATATAACACGCCTCCGCCTTAAATTGATTACAAATATTTTTCAATTCAATATAATCAAATTTCATTAACAAAAAAAAATATATATATATATATATATATATATATATATATATATATATATGTATATATATATATATATATATATATATTTAAAAAAAATGCACAATATACATTCATTTACTTATAGTTACCTATGTATATATTTATATTAATTCATTTTGTTAATTTGAATAATGATTTATGTTCTTATTCTAGGTCTTAACATTCTAATATATTAATTTCTAGAATTATTTCTTTGACCTTCATTTAATTAATTTTCATTTGATACACTTTCATTTTCTTCATTATTATTGTTAATAACTTGCTTATCAACTGGTGGTTCTATTTCATTTAAAGTATTGTTTTCTTGTGTCCGTTCAACTTGTAAGCTTACAGTACCTTCATTTGAGTATAATGGAATATCTTGCATTATATTTTCATTACTGGAATAAATGGTAGCCAGTTTTATTTGATCTGTATGTATTTTTATAAGTCTACCATTTCTTAATAAACAAGTGGTCCGATCTTTGTTTTTATAACAGCCGGAGCCCATGAACTTTTGTTTGGATTAAAATAGTTGCGAATTAAAACATTTTGCTCTTCTTCAAAATCAACAATCCTTTTGCCTTTATAATCTGAAATAGATTTTTCTTGCTTTTCAAGTATCACATCTCTAATGATTTTATTAAATCAAATCGAGTCCTAATCGATCTTCCAAGAAAAATAAATGCCGGACTTTCACCTGTTGTGCTATGCTTCATGTTGCGATAGTCCATTAAAAATCGACTTAAAACGACATCTATATTCTGATTTTCAGTAGAATCTAAGTTCGCATAAATGGATTTTTTTAAAACTTTAACAAAATTTTCTGCCTGTCCATTGGTAGCTGGATGCCCTGGTGCCGTTAACACCTGTTTAATTTTGTTTTTTTGAACAAAACATATAAATTCGTCAGATACAAATTGTCTGTCGTTGTCGCTGACGATTGTATGGACAATGCCAAAACGACTGAAAACTTCTCTAAGTTTTGTAATTACAAAATTTGAGGTAATATTTTTAGTTTTAAAAACTTCGACCCATTTTGAATATGAATCTATTATTATAAAGAAATAAAAATTGTTAACAGGACCTGCAAAATCAATGTGGATTCTTTGCTAAATAGAATTTGTTGGTACCCATGGTATAAGTTTGCTCTTTTCAGGGCTAGGTAAATGTCGCTGACAAGAAAGACATGATTTAATTAAGTGTTCTATGTCTTTATCAAGCTTGGGCCACCAAATGTAAGACCTAGCGACTGACTTAGTTTTTACTATACCTAGATGCGATTCATGGAGTAAATCAAGTACAGATTTTCGCAGCTTTTTTGGAACTACAACTCGATAACCCCATAACAAGCAATCACGATCAACTGTTAATTCAATATCTCTGCCTGTATATGCTGCAAACTCTTCTCCTTGTAAATCTTTAATTTTGCCCATTTTAACAAACTCACAAACTTTAGATAGAACTGGATCTCTTCTAGTTTCACGAGCTATATCTGTGAAATCCAGATTTAAAATATTTTCTTTTTCGACATAATTTATATATGACGTATCATCTATGCTGTTAATTTCACCTTTGGCTTTTACCTGTGGCATACGTGAAAAATTGTCAGCATAATTAGCATGACCTTTTACATGTTCTATTTAATAATTAAAACCGGAAAGTATAAATGCCCACCTTTGGACACGAGCTGCCGCCATTATAGGCAAACCTTTGTTTTCACCAAATATTGAAAGTAATGGTCCGTTTTCAACGTAAAAAAAATGTCCAATTAGATATTGCTTTAATTTGGTGACACAAAAAATTATAGCTAAAGCTTCCTTCTCATGCGTACTATATTTTCGTTCAGCTTTAGTTAAGGCACTGGTTTTAATTCATTATTTGAAAAGTTATGTGAAAGTATGCCAGCTATTGCATAGTCAGAAGCATCTGTAGTCAAAACAATGGGTAATTTTGGATTGAAATGTACCAAAACTTTATCCGAAGTAACCTCTTCCTTAATCATGTCGTACGCTATTTGACATTCTTTAGACCACTCATATTTTACATCTTTTTGTAATAATTTGTATAACGGAATCATTATTCTTGCATAATTATCAATAAATTCGGCATAATAATTTACCATACCTATAAATGCACGCAGTTCCGAAACATTTTCAGGAACTGGAGCCTTTAAAACTGATTCGGTTCTGTCTTTGTTCTTGCGTAAGCCAAATCTGTCAATTGTGAATACCAAATATGATATACTTTCCTTAAAAAATTCACATTTCCTCACATTAAGTTTGAGACCTGATTGACATAATTTTGTAAGAACAATTTTTAAATTTTGTATGTGCTGATGCATATTCTTTCCCGATATAATTATATCATCTTGATATGCAACAACAAATGGTATACCTCGTAACAAATTCTCTATAGTTTTTTGAAATATCGATGCTGCAGGCTTAAAACCAATAGGTAAGCGCTTCATTTTTAACGTGCCGATAGAAGTCGACCATGTACAAATCATTTGCGATTTTTTATCAAGTATTAATTGATTATACGCATTGGATAAGTCCAGTTTTGTGTAAACTTCACCACCTTCCAGTGAAGCAAAAATCTCAGCAATTAATGGTAAGGGGTATTTAAAATCTGATAAAAATTTATTTATAGTGCCTTTATAATCTCCACAAATTCTAATATCACCATTTGGTTTCAAAATAGGAACAAGAGGAGTCCCCCATTCTGAGTGATCTACCGGTTCTAACACATCTTTTGCAATTAAATCACGTAAACTGTTTTCAATTTTTTCCTTCCAAGCAAACGGAATCGGACGGGGCTTAAAAAAATGGGTTTGACATCATCATCCATAACCAAAGAGATTTCGCCAAATTCATAGCTACCAAGGCCATTGTCAAAGACTTCTGAAAACTCATTTTTAATCTGTTCAATTATAATGGAAGATTGATCAGTATTGTTTACCATATTTACTTGAACAAGTTCGAAATTAAATTTTCTTAAAAAGTTTTTACCAAACAAAGGATTGTTGTTATTATTTGTAACCACGAGTTTAATCTCTTTTTTTTATTTCATTTAATTCCACCTCTTCATAGTATTCTCCTAATATCTGGATTCTATTTCCATTATAATCAACAAAAGGATCTTGACAAGAACTAAGACTTGCATTTTTACCATATTTTTCAAAGAATGACTTCGACACCAAACTGCACGGAGCCCCAGAGTCACAAATTACCTTAATTGGAAATCCATTTATCTTAATGGAAACACTATAAAGCTTCGTTGAATCGACACCACTGTTATGTGAAATACTGTAAATAGAGAAATCATTAGGATTGTGTTTGTCTAAATTTTCACTATTGGAATCTGATTCCGATAAATAATTTACAACTTTTTCCTTTTTGTTACAAACTGTTTGTAAATGTCCAATTTTTCCACAGTAGTGACACTTGCTCTCCTTATACCGACAGTCTCTAGATAAATGGTTTCGCCACAGTGTATACAGGCGTTGTTGGATATTGTTGACTTGTTGTATGTTGTTTTGTTTTCATCAGGTTGACTCTTTTGCTTGTAGTCATTGTTGTAGTTTCTGTTTTGATTCTGGTATCCTCTATTTTTGTAGTTTTTTTTGTTGTTAACGTAGCCAATTTGCATATCACCTTCAATTTTCGTTAAAAGCTTCATCTCCATTATAAGCGACATTCACAGTGCTTCATCTATTGTAATTCGCTCATCCTTTTCACATAGTCGTTCAAAAATTTTGCTGTTTATACCCCTGATGAAACGATCTAGCACAAATGCTGCCTAATTCTCACCGAATTTACAAGAGAGCGCAAGCTTTTTGACCCTTGCATGCAACTCAGAAACGGACTCATCTGTACTCTGTGTTGCCAAATGAAAGTTCTTACGTTCACGAAAGACTATAGTAGGTGGAGTATAATGCGTTTTGAGAAGTTCACAAAGCTCTTTGTAAGTTTTTGATACAGGAGAAGCTGGACTGCATAAATTATGCAGTGTCTCGTACGGAATAGGACCAATAGCTTATAAGAGTGTAGATTTTTTTGTATTCTCTTCCGTACAGTTTATATCAACCAAATGTATCTCCAGTCTCTCTTTCCATAAAAGCCATGACTCGTCTCGGGGGGAGAATTGAGGAACGCTGTTCGGTTGATATATGGTAACAGTACCGCTCTGCACATTTGCAGTTGCCATTTTTTTTTTTTTTTTTTTTTTTTTACTTGATTGTTCTTTGCTGCACAACTGTTTTATGTATTGATGGTCTTATTTCGATGGTATTTATTTAGAAATTTTTTTTAAAGTTTTTTTTGTTATTGGAGCACAATTATAACTTTGAACTGACCGGTAGTGTTTGTATGCAGTAATGTTATATGTCTGTATGTATACTTTGTTCACACACTTTGTAATATATAAGTATGTATGTATATTGTTTGATGTCTGTAACCGCTTGAACTATGTATATTGTATTGATTTTAATTTTGTTGAGAAATACTATGTACGTCTTCTCAAAGCTTGCAACACCGAACTAGAGTATTTACTCTTTGTAATTATTTGTTCATACACAATTTATTTTATTATTTATGTATATGTATATGTATGTATGTACATATGTATGTAACTGTTCACAAATATGTATGTACATATGTATGTAACTGTTCACACGTTCAGCAGTAATTATACTTTATCCTCGTCGCCAATGTAATGTATTAACACACTCGGAGTTCGGTTAACGACTAATTTATTATAGTAACAACTTGGTTGATATAAAGAAATGTAAGTAAAGCTTTTGGCTGGAGCAATGTTAATAATGTCAATGTTATCATGATGTTATTGTTATGATACGTTATGTTAAAGTGACACTATATAACACTTTTCAATACAAGTATTGACTGGCACACATTTGAAAAGTACTGACCCGTCATGATTGTGAAAGTTCTTTGCACTTCAATTGTCCTAAACTAAACCTAAAAGCCTGCAATCGACTTTTATTTAGTAATAACAATTTTATTAAAATATTCGTCCATTAATATAAAATATTCGTTTTATTAATAATAATATCTAAGCGCTACTTGGGTTTTAGTGGACATTGTGAGTTTGACTCAACACATCCCTCCCCTCTTTCTAGGTGGGTAGTGCAACTACCTCTTAGCTAGTAATTCTTGTAATTCTCTAGTGAAATACCTGCAGCAAACACAATTTGTGCATCCTATGTACTCTGCTTTGTTTTATTATTTTCTTTTTTTGCCATGTTTCGAGTTCTTATGGTTTGTTTTGTCTTTATTGTTTGTTTATTATTTTCTCTTTTTATTGTTTTTGTGTTTTGTATATTATCATTATTTTATTTCTTTTTTTTCATATCGATCCTTATATTTTTCGACCACCTTTATTTATCTATTATTTTTTTTTATATTCTTTTTTTATATAATTGGGCTCTTTTAGTTTTTCTTTTAGTCTTTTTTCGTTTTCGTTATCTTTTTGTTATACCTTTTACCTTTAAAAAAGGTAAATAGGGTATACTAATTTTGTGCTTTTGAGAGGGGTTGCAATTTCAAGAAGGAGAGATGGTATGTATGGACATATACGAGTATATACAGATTTGATCAGAGTCACTTTCTAAGCAATTTTTATTTTGGCCGACCGTCTGTCCTTCTGTGGCCACTTTTCTTCTACACCGTTAGAGCTATCTTAATAAAATTTTGCAAAAGTATAGTCTGGACAAAGATACAGAACCAGATTGCTATATGGGCCGATTTGGACAGAGACCACGCCTACCTCCCATATCAGGAACTTTTTTCACCTTTTTTAAAATGCCTATAACTTCCGTCCAATTGACGGAATCGTGACATTATTTAACAGTTATGGAGATGTGGGTCCTACTAACTGTAACAAAAATCCTACTGTGCAACAAGTGGGCGGTATATATGAACGGCCACGCCCACTATTAACAAATATTAATAACTTAAGATCTGGTAGAGATTTACGGACGAAATTACTTAAGATCTGGTAGAGATTTCTGGACGAAATTATGGGAAGGAACATGTGGACATTATAAAGCTACCTGGAACAATTGGGGCTGATCAGAGAAAAGACACGCCCACCTTTGATATAAGGAATTTCGGGTCTAAAATTAAAATTAGCCTACCTATGCTCGTATTGATGCCAGCGGAATAAAAATTTGCGGAAATATACACGTGATCCATAATAGTGTGTGTGCAGAATATGGAGATCATAATATAACTGCCACGCCCACAATTATCCAAAGATCATTACTGTGTTCCTATTAAAGATTTATCAACGAAATTTCGCAGGAATGTTGCGGGTACTAACATTAAACACCACACAAAAAATGGGCGTGTTATTTCTACAACCACGACCGTTATTGACATATTATTATAACTTTCGACCTACACAATAATTTTGACGAAATTTTATTTTAGTGGTTATATTGACACTACACAGCCATACATGCGAAATGGGGCCGATATAATCATTTCAAAGTACCCTACCAAAAATTACCGTAGATATGCTCCTAATGATAATTTATGAAGAAAATATCCCAATTGTTGAGTTTGCACGCACAAGAAAAGGTAAAGGGTATTTCGAAATCGGTCTAACCCGACTTCAGACTTCTGTACTAGTTTTTACTTTTATTTTACAATTTATTTTTATAATTTATTCTTATACTACTACGGCCTCCTTCTTCTGTTGTGCTGCATTCCCTCGGTGAAATCTGAATTCCCCTCCATTCTTTCTCGAGCAGTACATATACATTTTTAGACCGGCGTATGCTTTGCTCACCGATAGTCTTTCATGTCCTGGTAGCAATTGATTTTTTAGAATCTAGGTTTCTGCTCTGTAGTTTGTTGAATGGGTGGAAGACAATGCGAGCTTATCCTGATAAATGGCCTGTAGTAAGTGTCGGCGGAGATCTTCGAATTGAAGAACACGTTGAGAAGTAAGCCTATGAAGCTTGGCTCCGTAATGCTGGATCTGTTGGTAGTTAGGATGAAGTTTTCGCCAGGAGATTATTCTTTTTGCGCTTGAAATTAATGTTGGAAGTTGACGCTGCATTTGTTGTTGTAGCTGTCTCTTGCTTTATTTACGGAGCAAGCTTGGATTTTATATAATATTATCTGAACAAGAATCAGAAAGTATGCATACTGGCGTCTGAAATAATGGCTGATACCTCGATACCTTCCTCACTGAATACACAAAATTTGATGTTTCCGTAAAGGTTTGTCAGCTGTGCAATCGATATCCCGTATCATCAGCATTGTCACCATAATAATAATTATCGGCAGTGGCGTCAAAATATCTAATAAATTTATTTACGTCCGCCGTGGATCTTGTTTCTTGGATTTGGTGCTATGTTGCTGGTAACATCTTCATTTTTTCATAGGCCTCAGTTCACAGTCATCTCGTGCATGGGAAGTTCACCACTGTTTTGTCTCCAAAATGAATTTTTCATTTGCTTTCTGCAGAAAATTATTCTCAGACAGGATCGTTTAAAATTTTGACGTTTGGCCATTCATTTATTTGTGGCGCTTCTCCTTCTTCTACTTAGTTCATCGTCTTCTTCAGATAACTTTTCTGGTAGCTAACTTCCATTTTGCCGTTGGTATTGCTTTCAATTTACTGTTCACCGTTTTCAGTGACGTTGTTTTATCTCACGCTCTAGCTTCGACGCTGCAGTGCACTCCTTTTTGCATATGATGATCCACCAAGATATTCTTATCTGCCCATAACGCATTAAAACTTAAAATTGTACGTAACCTATATATAACAGCCTTCTTCCTTACAAATTTTTCATTTATTATATATTTAAAAAATTACTTTATAAACTACGTTTGTTTTTAATTTTACTTTTACTTCAATTTTAATTTCATAATTTTTTCCAAAATTTTTTAATTTCTCAGAGAATAAAATTGACACGAAATTCGAACCATTGTCGGTCACCTAAACTTTCGGTATGTTGTAACGCGCTTTAATTTCCTCAAAAAATGCTTTGGCCACCGTGCTCGCATTATCATCAGTTATGGCCACATATTTTGAAAATTCATCTTTGAACGTCAAAACGTACTTATTTCCCGACACTGTATCAAGTAAAGTACCTACAATATCCGTGTGAACTTTATCAAATGGTTGTTCTTTGTGTCAGTCAACACCATTGGCATCTTTGTTAGCCTCGAACTCTTGTTGCCTTGACAATTTGGGCAATTATTTACATATTTGTTTATGTTCCTGAACTTACCTATCCAGGCGTATACCCCCCTGTTTCTTTCGTAGGTTTTCCAAGATTCCTGGTGTCCGCCTGGAGGCGAATCATGGAATCCCTTCAGTACATTTGCTATGTCATCTTTACTGTTCAGCTGTCTTTATTTTTATATTTGTAAGTAAAGTCTTATCTCCTCGCTAACCAGTGGAATTTTTAGCTCACGATTTATTACCTCATTTGGTAAATACCATAGAGCTGTCGGTGCCCCATCCAGATTCAGATTGGTTTTAAAATTAGTTTATATATTAGTAGTTTATTGTGGGTGGTGGAGCCTTTGCCCAGTATCCAGAATAGTTGTCCAAATTTTATTTTCAATTGCGCACGGTTTTTAAGAATATGTTGTTTCTATGTAATTTTGGTTTCTTTATGCATTCCAAGAAATTTAGCATGGTTTCCAATATCTATTAATTTCTTCTTAATTTCTATTGGTATCGGTGTGTAATTTCTTTTTGTAGTGTATATTACTTGTACTGTTTTGTCTTCATTTATTTGCATACCCCAATACCTGATCCAATCCGCCAAATGCTTTTGCAATGCAATTATTCGAGTTAAGAATGACAGTATCCTCCGCAAATGTTACAATCATAGCTGCGTTGTCGTTTGGCTTGGGAATATCAAATGCGAACATCAGATATAAAATTGATCCTCGTACACTGCCTTGAGGGACGACAGAAGTTGCTTTATGTAATTGTGAGCTAGCATCATTAAATTGAACATAGAAAGCTGGGTCAGTGAGTAAGCTTTCCAGCGTCAAGCAAATATCAAGTGGGAGAAACCGCTTTAGCTTATATAGGATTTAAAAATCATACTCAGACAATTTGTGCCCAAACCGTGCAATCGGAGAGGTCTGATCTTTAAGATTTGCTATACCTCTCAATGGTTGCTGGTCGGTATAAATTTTGAATGGGCGTCTTAGTGAATATACCATAAAATTCTTCGGAGCCCACAGGTTACAAATTCCTTCTCTATCGTGGAGTACCTCTTCTCCGTATTCCAAAGCACCCTGCTTGCGAATGCTATTGGTCGAACAATTTCGACTTCCTCTTGCGACAATACTGTCCTCAGTACTTCATTTGTAGCATCAGTGGTCAACAAAAAGGTTTGTTCAAAATCGGGGTACGCCAAAATTGCCGGTGAGCTAATAATTTCTTTTAGCTTTCGAATGTTTTTTGAAAGCCTTCTGTCCATTCGAACTATGCTTCTTTACTTAGCAACTTATTAATTGGCAACGCAATTCCAGCTAGTCCTTCTACGAAACTTGTATAATAGTTCACTAGTCCTAGGAATGCTTCGTTTCTATTTCTGGGAATTGCCAAATTCTTTTCATATTCCTCCTTCGATGATCTAGCGCTGCTCCTGCCTCTGAACAACGATGGCCTAGAGAAACCACCTCTCTTCGTAAGAATGGACGTTTCTATGTGCTCAATTTAAAATTGTTTTTCTCAATTTCCGGAGCACCATGAACAAGCTTTGCGAATGCTGCTTCAAGTTCTTGCCATAGATTACAAAATCATCTAGATACACAAAACAATCTAACCACTGCAAGCCTCTTAGCATATGGTTAATTAGTCGCTGGAAGGTGCCCGGTGCTCACAAACTGGTACTGAACGCTGAATTCTGTTTACCTTGGGTATCCACCAGAACCTGATGGTAGTCACTTGCTGAATCGAGAGTATAAAAATATTTACTGTGTCCTAATTGGTTCGGGATTTCTTCTATCTTAGGATTCGGAACACCTACTTGATAGTGGCGTCTTTAAATTTTCTGAAATCAACAACCATTTTCCACTTCTTCTGACCCTGAGGACCCCCTTCTTAGGCATTAGAATAATTAGTGAATTCCAAGGCTATGTACTTGGTCCTTTAATCCCCGAATATCCCTTCAAATTGCCTGTTTACCTCACCTTTGTGTGCATGTGGCAATCTATTCTGGTTAATTGGCGGCTGATCCGCTCTAATTGGTATTTCTTGTTCTATCTCGGGTGTGTATGTTACCTATGTCATGAAATAGCTTCTATACATGCCGTCTCTTCCAAGTTTGCACTTGGGTCTAACTTCAGTCATTCTAGTACTCTCTCCATCCTTTTTCTTATATCTACTTTCTTAACCTGATTAACTGATCTATAATTCGTTTCTTTAGAATTATCATAGCTAGTGAACTTAGGCCTAAAATCCTTATCCATATAGTAGTACTCTTCTGATGCATTTAGTACGCAAGTGTACATCTTACCCTTGTCAATGTGCGTTTTGGTCTCTCCCACATATAACAACAGTTCGAAGTTTCGTGTTCACACGGAGGCTAATTACTCTCGTGCTCCTCGCGTCTTCCATTTCCTGACTACTATTGTTAACCCTATTCACGGATCCTTCCCGCCATGACCTTAGTGGAATAGTCAGAATCCTATTCTTATTCTTACCTTTAGTTACAGCAACCAGAATGCTGGGGGCCCCCAAAGGTTATCCCGCCCGAGTATACCATCACCTGGAACACCTGCCTTTTTAAGTTTCACTACTTTCATTCTGAAACGTACGTCCCTGAACTCGCTATGGTTCATTTTGACCCTTAGTGTCCTAATACACCCCCAAAGGCAACGTGAACAGTCTTCACACTCGTTTCATCACTTGCCAATCCTTTTCGTAGAAGACTAGCTTTAACGAGGCTTGTGTCCTCTCCTGGGTCTACAAGGAGCACTAGTCTTCCACTAGTTGCCTCCTTGCAGGGTATCTCGATTAACGTATCGGCTCTTCTACTAACCACGAAACACCGCCTGCTTGTTCCCAAAACTGAAGCGTATCTATTCCCTAACTCTCTGATTCTCTCCCACCAAGAGTTGTAGTTCTTCCTTATATAACTATATTAATTACGTTCTTGCCTAGCTATCTCATCCTTTTACTCCAATACCGCTTTTGCGGCCACTGGTCTATACTTCTGAATTTTATGAAAACCGAACCCTACTACTAGAATCACCACTGTAAATCGAACCAAATCGAACCGCAATCAAGACAAATATTTTGCCAAGCCACATGCTCATGCCTCTCTTGGGTCATCGCCCCACACATCGCTTGACACGCAATTCATCGTCTCTGCTATTTTCGGTCTATTATTTACTTTTTCCTTCTTGGCTTAACATTCTATAGGCCTTGACTGGGCCGCTGGAAGTTTCTCTGCCCCCTTTGTTGGGATTGTTTTTGCCTCCACTCTGCTACTCGATGTCCCATTCGCCCACGTGAGAAGCTTTTCAGCCCCCGTATATTGTTGCTCATCCTGGCTTCAATACTGGAGTTCAAATTTGAACGCTGCAGGTTACTTCCAGTGCTGAAAGAATACCTTCCTTTGCTAATTCATTCCGTGGAATTACCTCTAGGTCTGTTGAAATTATGCCCACCTTCTCTCCTGGGCGGATCCGCGCACTTCGCCAATGGCTGCCGCATACTCTGATCCCATTCTGTGCCCCCTAGGAACTGTACATTTGCTTCGTGGCCATATGCTTGGCAATTCATACAGTAGGGCGTGCATTTGCGTGTAATGCACTCATTCCTTGTATGACCTGGCTTATGGCAGAACGAGTATGTGGGTGTCCTCTGTACAAACTCCCTATACGGATTTCTCGGATTCACAGCTCTCTTGTCGGATACACCGGGTTTACACGCTCCTCTGTATACCTTTGGGACGGGATATCTTTCCTTCTATATCCACAACAGCTGTAGCGACGATATCCTGTCTGTTTGCTAACATATGTACGTTTTCCAAACCAGCCGTACTCCGCTCCAACAAGAATTGTGCTCTAATTGCCTCTACTGCTAATTCCTCGAGAGTCCCTGTTCTGATATTCTGCATGAGAATCTTAAGAGCGGGGTCGCGTAGCAATGAAAGCTGTTAGCACTGACTTGTCAACCTCGTAAAATAGCGCTGCATCCCCAATGCCATTGTATTTACCGCTCACTTTTTCTGTGGCAAACCCGTTCAGTGATCCTAGACGCCTGGCAAAGGCTCGTATGTCCTCACTTGCCAGCTTCATATCTCGAGCTAGAGATGTCCGATTGGGTCGGAACGAGAGAAACCAAACGTTTTTCAACGATTTGCACTTTTCCGCCGGCACAGAATCACCCTCGAATCGGACATTTCTAGCTCGCGATATGATTTTTCACGTGAAAGAAGGTCGAAAAAATACAAAAATTACAATATCTCAAAAACTGTTCCATGAAAAAAAATTTAACCTTGATTTTCGAATTCAGCAGATGAAAATACATAAGAAAAATCTACTCTCATCAAATGTACATGAAAAAGTTTTATTTTGTAAACTAATGTTATTTATATAAATAAATATTTTCGTTTAATTTGGTAACGCAAAATTTTCAAAAACAACGAATGGTTTCAGTACTACTAACACGTCTCCATTTTCAGCTTTTTTTTCAGTTTCTTTCGTGCAAAGTATTAATTAAACATTTATCAAAAACGTAGTTTTAAAACTACACAAACTTTGATGCAACAACTCGTGTTGTAGGCACCTCTTTATGTATTTTTCCGTAATACCCGAAGCAACATCTGTTTATTGTGCGTTAAAAATTAGAATCAGTGCTAAAAGAAAAACTAAATGTCCCTTCCGCAACACAAACACATACCCGTACAATAAAATCCTCATTACTAAGACGACATACAGAGACCGCACGACGATACTGGCGGTTTTTGTTTGCACATACAAAGCTGCGTGCAACAGCGCAATCGCGCCTGTAAGTTGCAACTTCTTTGACCAGCACTAAGACGCCTTCAGGGTCGCAGAAGTATCTACTTATACAATGCTGCAATCAATAAATACCTACAATTATTCGATCGCTCCCTTCATTCTTCCTCTGTCCGATATTTGCGCCTTGTTGATGATTATGTTGGCTTCGTTGCAGATTTATTTTTCCTGCTTCAGTATTTGTTCCACTAATCCTGGATTTTTCCTTTAATATGCTAGTCCTGTGATGGTCCTGGGACGGTGGGTCCTTATACCTGCTGCGCTAAAAATGTTGGGGTATATCTGTGATTCCCTAATAATGAAACACTGCGGGACAATTACTGAACCCTTGGTAGCAGCGTGAGTCTACTGATTCCGGTTCTAGTCGCTCGAGTGAAAGCGCGCAAGAGTTTGTTAGAATCCGTTCTTTATTGTAAAAGCACCTGCTTATATAATATTTCAATTGTTGTTGTTTCCTAATTTTTTATTGCCCTACTCTTTGGTTAGCACATTCTGCAATTGTTTTCCAATGCAACTATTGACTGGCACACATTTAGAAAGTACTACTAGTCATGATAGTTAAAGTTCATTCCAGTTCAATTGTCAAATGCGCGCACCTAAAAACATGCAATCGACATTTACTTGATCATAATAGTTTTATTTAATTATACGTGCGCCTTAAGGCTATGCATGTTTATTATTTTATTAATAATAAAATCTGATTTGGCTACCGTACTCGGCATCACTTATGGCTATACATGCTACATATTTTGAAACATCATCTTGGAACGTCAAGATGTATATATTTTCCAAAACTGTCTCAGGTAAAATACCCACAATATCCATGTGAACTTTATCAAAGGGTTGTTTCGGTGTGTCAGTCAACACCATTGTCATTTTTCTCAGCTTTGAACTCTTGTTGGCCGGACACTTTGGGAAATACTTCACATATTTTGTTATGTCTTTGCGCATACTTTTCCACGCGTACACCCGTCTAATTATATTCGTAGGTTTTCCAAGACCCTTGGGGTCCACCATCGTCTTCATTTTCAAGCCATTCTACCCTGTTGGCTGGCTGTTCATCTGTATCGTTATATGTTTTTTCCTCTACTGTCGCTTCTGCGTTATTTATTATTCGTTCAATATTACTCATTTCTTTGTCGGCCTTTGCCTTTGCTCTCGTTTGTACTTTTGTGGCACTGTGCTAATCGATCCTTCGTAGATCATTCGTCCACATGGAAAGCATTTCAACCCCTGTGTGGTGATGGGCCTCCTGTCGCTTTGTTGGTTGCCTCATACTCCGATCCCATTCTGCGCCTGCATGACATTTTCTACTTGCCTCAGGATCATATCTTTTGCATGCCATAGAGTAGGGCATCTTTTTGCGTGTGATATACTCATCCCTAGTATGCCCTGGTTTGTGGCAGAAGGAGCAAATGGGATTTTTGTTGGAATCTCTCGATCAGGAATCCTTGGTTTTTCTATTGAGAATAATAGCTCACAAACCTACCAACTACCCGTGTGATCCGTTATTGTACTGGACGTACATCTGCAGGCGCATTAGTCCAGCAGATTGCACCTGTTGTCGCTCGCAATTGGATTGCCGCTTCACCGGAAGAGACCGCATCAACTAACTCTGCCTTACTTAGAAGTTAGGTAGACTAAATAGGAATTAAACTTTAAAATGAAAATTTGAAATAAAAATTATTAAATTTTATTTATTTTTTTTTTTTTTTAATATCCAAATTTTTATTGCCATCTTTTGCATTCACCACACATTCAGCAATATTTAATATCTTAGGACTAATTTTTGCATTTACTGTCTTCTATGGACTACACCCAGTGGTGCAGCCATTGCCTATTAGCACAGGAGATCTGTTATGGATTTTCTCTTCAGTCGGATGAAAGTGAAGGGGTTGGAAGTCAGTTCCGATATCAGTAGATTTAGGGGGACTAGGAGTCTCAGATGGTCGAAGTGGAGAGCTTTTTTATTTCTTGAGCGACTGTAGGAACTTTGAGGTCACGATGGATTTGGTTGTTTGTGACATAATAGGGCGCGTTTACAATCATTCTTAGGGTCTTTGATTGGAATCTTTGAAGTATTTCAACATTGGAAGTTGCCGTAGTGTCCCATAGCTGAATACCGTATGTTCAAACTGGTTTTAAAATTGCTGAGTCGATTCAAGAGCCAGTGTAGATTTCTGAGCTTTATATAGAGTGATTTTCGTTTTGTAAATATATCTGTTTTCCAAGTTAATCTTCTGTCGAGGTGCATCCCAAGGTATCTAGCCTCATTACATTGGGGTATATTTATGCAGTTGAGTTTAACGGGTGGGCAGGTGTTTCGTGTCAGAATGAATGTAACCTGGACTGATTTTGTTTCGTTCAACTTGATTTTCCATTTTTTTAGCCAGTCAGTAATTTTGTTTAGCCCACTCTGGATTGTAGAGGAAGCAAAGTGTGGGAGAGTATCAACAGCTAAGACAGCAGTGTCATCTGCAAAGGTACCTATGGTGACTCCATCAGCTGATGGTAAGTCGTACGTGTGGAGTAGATAAAGTATTGGGCCCATGAAACTTCCTTGCGGGACGCCTGTTGAGCTTTCATGGAGCTGAGATTGTTCCTCACCTTGCTTTACGAAAAATTATCTATGTGTAAGATAGGACTTGATTAACACATAGTTGTTAATGGGGAGTGTGGTTTTTATTTTGTAAAGCAGGCCATCGTGCCAAACGCGATCAAATGCTTGCGAGATGTCAAGAAACGCCGCTGTACAATATTTTTTCTCTTCGAATGCAGTGTGTATATACTCAACAATCCTATGAACCTGTTCGATTGTGCTGTGTTTTTTTCCTGAATCCAAATTGATGATTTGAAATTAGCTTTCGCTCTTCTATAATTGGGAGTAGTCTTTTCAGGAAAAGGGTTTCCATGAGTTTAGAAACAATCGGTAACAATCTAATTGGGCGATACGGTTCAACTTTTTCAGCGCTTTTTCCGTGTTTGAGAATCCGTTTTAATTGTGACACTTTCAATTGGGGAGGTATAAAGCGACAAGTTAGTACCGCGTTAAATAAGTAGGTAAGATATGTCACTCCTTCTTCTGGAAGTTGTTTTACTATTTTTCCAGTGATAAGGTCGTACCCACGGGCTTGTTTAATATTTAGCTTATCAATAGCTGCTTTCACGTCAGATTTGAAAAATTTACGTATGGGTAGGTCCATCTGATGGGTATTACTCAGAACACTTTTCACTTATTCTATTACACATGCCGGGGGCTCGACTTCATGTGGGGTAAATACTTTTTTTAAGTGTCGGGCGTATGTGACTGCTCTTTCAAGGTCACTTTTAGCCAATTCGTTATTTTCAATTCGGAAAGCGGATTGGAACATTGTGGGTCTCTTTAGATTCCTAGTTGCTTTCCAGAGAGAGTATTCTGTAGCAGCTGTTGCATCGAGATTACTGAGGTAATGATGGAGTTGGGTGTTTCGTTCGTTATTAAGGATCGCTTTAAGTTCTTTGGTAAGCGCATTTAATTTTTTCTTGTCCTCAGGATATCTAGTCAGTTGCCACTTTTTTCTTGCATATCGCTTTTCTCTCAGTTTTTCTTTTATAGGGATGGAAATGTTCGTTGATTTTCGTTCATTCAGTGGGGGGGTGCAGCCCCACGCAGCTTGTTGCAGGCAGTTGTTGAAGTGTTCAACAGCCTCAATGATGTCTTCTTCAGATTTCAGTGATAGTGTTAAATCAATTGTGGAAGATACCATATATAGGAAGCGATTCCAATCAGATTTATGATTATGTTAGCCACATTGGAGAAAGCTACATAGAACGGCAAGATTATCGACCTTTTGTGGTAGTGAGACGGGAACCCCAGTATGTGTGCTTTGTATTATAGTCTCCTCCAGCTAGGAATCTATTGCCAAGGGTCTTAAAGAATTTCTCATACTCCTCTATTTTTATTGTGTGTTTAGGTGGGCTGTAGATAGCGGTAATTGTAATTGCCCTTTTCCAGTCATCAACAATTATATTCGTGGCTTGTATAGCTTCTGTGCGATAAGATGTGCTCCTGCGACAGTACGTTTTTGTATGCCCATACTGCTGACAGTTAGCGCATTGGGGAATATCGCGAGTCGGACTGGGGGCTCAAAAACAATTTTTGTATGAAACAGGTATTTGACTTCATAAATTTCTTTATTGTTTGAGTTTGTTTGAAGTTCAATGATAAACATTGGCAGAGGTTTTTTTGTGTTTCTTCGCTTTATGTTATATATATTCGTGGCAGAGTGACCGAGGTTTGGCAGGGCTTGGGTTATTTTATCTGTGCCTATAGATGGGTGCTTATTCTTGAGTACTATTTTGAAACATCTTTCTTGTTTTGGGTTATAGGTGAAAAATTCGGTGTTTTTTAGCTCAAGCTAGTTAACTGTTGTCTTGTAGGCTTCTGGAGAAAATGCCTGGATTTTAACTTTAATTCTTATGAATTTGGAGCAGCTTCAGACAATAGTTTCATTAAAGGAGCTATATTGGTAACTCTGTCAACAAATATTGGTGGGGGTTTAGAGACGTTTTCTTTATGTTCTGTGTTTTGGTCACATTCTTCAATTTCTTCTAGGGACGAAAATCGATTTTCCGTTCCTTTCGGATCTCTAGCCAGTATTTTTCAAGGTTTGCTTGTTTTGAGTGGTCATTGTCTTACCTGGACTCTCTCTCTGCCTTTTCTTGCTTGGAACCGTTTTCCAGTCCTCCCGACATCCCTTCGGATGCGTCCCCAGGTGGCGGAGAGGGGGACCCTTGGTAGGCAAATGACATTGCTTCTGAACCTCTTAAGAGGGGCGGGAGTTATGGCTGTCTGTCTGTCACAATGATGGTATAGAGAATGGGTACCATCCGCGGACCAAACTGGCTAGGGAGGAGTACCGAACAAAAACCATTGTCTGGCGATGGACAAGTTTAGATTTATTACTCCAGGTGGAACACATGCATGTGGAAATCCACCCGCTTCGGCGGCAGGGGCACGGATTCTGGAGGCCCCAACCATCGCTAAAGTCTCTCGCCTTTATCAGCGAGAGCGCATCCTGGAGGAGACGGGGGTTGTTACCGCAATCTCGTCTTCTTCAGAGACGGAGGAACGTACCCTGGATCCAGAGGGCCTGCGACGGGAAGCCACCACAGTGGCGGAACGACCGACCAGTGGTTCTGGGGCAACGAGAACTCAAGCGAGGAGGAAGAGAAAGAAGCGGCTTGCTAGGCTCGTGCAGGAGAAATCCTCACGTGGCTCTGCCGGCCCTTCTGTGTCGACTCCCTCCAAAAGGCCGAGGTCGGCGGAAGTGACACTCACGGAAGCCACCGAGCCTGCGGAGGGATTGACCGCTCCGAAAGCTCGCTCGCGAGGTAAGCGGCGGAAGATTGTTGCTGAAAACAGCATTCCCACCTGCCCTGCAGCTGTTACTGCTGGTGGCGCCACGACCCCAAAGGGTACGAGCGAAACCTCGGTGGTGGCTAATGTGGCGGGGAAGAATGTTGCCAATAAGCTGCAGTTTGCCCAGCCCCTCGTATTCAGCAAGCTGGTCCTTCGCCCAAGCACTTCCAAAGGTGCAGCCAAGCCATCGTACAGCGAGAAGGCTACCGGACCGCAACCAATGGCGGTGATTTGGAAGCTGGGGCCTGACCATCGGCTGACTGATGCAGAGATAAAACACTGCAAAGGTCATCTGATGCGTCGCGTCATTGCCTCCTGTTCTGAAACTAATGCGAAGGGCTATGAGACAAAGGACGGCACTCTACAGGTGTCGTGCGCGTCTCAGGCCAACTTTGATTGGCTCAGGGGTGCAGTCAATGACGTGCCCCCCATGGGGACCACTCGCTTCGCGGTCTATAGCGAAGCAGGCATGTCCCTCAGGAAGGCCATCTGCTGGATTCCGGAACCCGATTTGACGACCACAGATGTCCTATCCTGTCTGCGTGCTCAAAACCCTGGCATCAACACAAGGCTTTGGAGAGTTTTTGCGCACACCAGGGGTAACAACCGGGATGGTAAAGATGGTGCTAGTCTTGTGGTGCGAGTGGATGAGGCCACTATTGATGTCATGGTTTCTCGGTACCGGAGCCGTCTGAGTCTCTTCTTTGGTACTGTAACTTTTCATGTCTTTCCCAGATGAATGGCTCGGACGATTCTCGCAGCTACCGTCCTTCGACGATAACGCAGATCAACTTGCAGCATTCTAAAGCTGCTACTGTACTCCTAAGTAGACGACTCACCCACCTGCACACATCACCCCACATAACAACAGTACAAGAGCCCTGGGTCCTTAGGGGTCGCTTCTGTGGCCTTGGCTCGTTGAAAGGGGCCACGATATTATATGACAGAAACTCGATTAGACCTAGAGCCGGTCTTATAATATCATCCCATCTCGCAGCGACCTGCCTTGACGCATTCTGTTGTCAGGATCTGGTTGCGGCAGAGATTAGTTTTAAGAGTATGCTCGGATGGTCGAGGTTCGTGATTGCATCTGCTTACTTTCCTTACGATGCTTTGGAGGCGCCACCACTTGGGAAGGTCGCTACTCTCGTAGGGTTCTGTGAGCGGCGCAGTCTTGCTCTGGTTCTTTGCTGCGATGCTAATGCTCAGCATACGATCTGGGGCAGCAGCAAGTGCAATGAGCGGGGCTCTCGACTGTTCGAGTATATTGCCTCCTCCAGCCTGAACATCCACAATGTAGGCAGGCAGCCTACTTTTGTGACTACGAGAAGGCAGCCTGTCAAATCCAAGACTGGAGTGCTCGATGAACAACTGGAGGGTCCTCGCCGAAGACTCGTGCTCGGACCACAGATACATTGTGTTTCAGTGTGGCGAGCGGGCGCAGATGCCATTGCCCACTAGAAAACCAAAGAAAAACAGACTGGCTAAAGTTCAGGGAGACACTGCTTAGCAATTACGTGACGCCACTAAAACTTCGCAAGGAGCAGAACATTGAGGCGGCTGTTGAACATCTCAACACCGCTCTAACAAACAGCTTCGAGCTAGCCTGTCCAACTAGACCTCCTCTTAGCCGGACTCCTGTTCCATGGTGGAATCGAGAGCTTCAGGTGCTGAGGCGTGAGTCTAGAAAACTCCTCAACCGGGCCCTCAAGACAAATCTTGATGAGGATTGGGAACGATATCGACGTGTTCAGAGGTTCAGACTACAAGAAGCTAATTCGGGACTCGAAAAGGGCTTCTTTTAGAGATTTCTGCAGTGATATCGAATCCCAGAGTGACAAAACTGGTGAAATTCCTGAAAAAGGACCAAACCGCTAAGCTGGGGTCGCTCAGGAATCCTGATGGCTCCTATATGGAGAGGCAAAGTGAGACACTCAGCTTGCTGTTGGAGTCACACTTTCCAGGAAATCAGGTAAGCATATCCCGTCAACAACCACCTTTGGTCGGAACTGTTGTCAGCGCAGCTACACCCTCTCGACATGATTGGTATGTCGCCAGAACTGTGGCGAATGAGGCTGCTATTAGATTTGCTATCAAATCCTTTGACAGCTTCAAGTCGCCCGGACTGGACGGCATATATCCGATTGTGTTGAAGGAAGGCATTGAGTTAGTGTTGACAGCACTGAAGAAGATCCTCACAGCATGTCTCGCACTGGCCTATGTACCACGCTCTTGGAGGATGGTGAGGGTTGCTTTCATTCCAAAGGTTGGAAGAGACGACTACAACAATCCCAAGAGCGTCAGACCTATTAGTATGACCTCGTTCATGCTAAAAAGTTTAGAACGGCTGGTGGAGCTTCGCATGCGTAGGGAGTCTCTAAAGACGCATCCACTCTCTCCATTTCAGCATGCCTATCAAAGCGAAAAATCCTGCGAGACGGCTCTGCAAAACCTTGTTGGAAGGATAGAGCGAGCCATCGACAGGAAAGAATACGCAATAGGCATCTTTGTGAACATAGAGGGTGCGTTTGACAATGCTACTTTCGACAGTATGTGCGGCTCTGCTAGAGCGACATGGCGTAGACCGGGCCCTAGTAAATTGGATACGTTCAATGCTGGCCCAGAGAATCATAACGGTGCGGGCGGAGGAAGATTTGCTGGTGTCGTCTTGGGTTAATAGAGGCTGTTCCCAAGGTGGGGTACTGTCTCCTTGGCTCTGGTGCATGTAAATCGATCCCCTACTTAACACCATTAATGACTCAGGTGTATACGCTCACGCATATGCGGATGATGTTGGTTGTCTTGTGATAGGTCCATCCTTTATAATTTACTGCAGAAGGGTGCAGAGAACTCTGGATATTATTGACACTTGGTGCAGTGCGAATGGGCTATCGGCTAATCCTGTCAAGACTGGTATTGTCCTCTTTACTAGAAGGAGAAAGCTTGATGGACTTATTCTGCCTATACTAAAAGGAGTCACTATCCAGCTATCCAAGGAAATCAAATATCTTGGAGTCATCCTTGACAACAAACTTCTTTGGAAAACACATGTCGAACTGAAGACATCCAAAGCACTGTCAGTTTTCTGGCAGTGTAAGGGTATTTTTGGTAAGACATGGGGTCTTTCCCCTAGTAAGGCCCTATGGATCTATACAGCTATGGTAAGACCTATTATCTCCTATGCATCGATGGTTTGGATGAGCAGCCTCTCTCTTGTAGGGGTCAAAAAAGCTCTATCAAAACTACAACGTGCTGTGGCCATATGTTGTACTGGAGCATTTCCGACTACTCCAGGCCCGGCACTTGATGCTTTGGTGAATCTCCCGCCACTAGATGTCTTCATCCGCGGAGAGGCCGTTAAGGCCATCTGCAGAGTTAAACATAGTGGCCACTGGTATGGGGTTTACTCGATATTGGACGACGGCGCAGGCACTGACATCGATTCTGCAATCCTGTCAATGCCCCCGGACTCCATGTCGTCAACCGTCATACTAGAAAAGCGGTACAATGTGTTGCTGCCAGAGGCTCGTTCATGGTTAGATCCCGAGAACGAGCCCGGCAAACAGTGCTGCCGTATTTTCACTGATGGCTCCAGGACTGAAGAAGATTCCGGTTCTGGTGTCTTCGTGGAATCTTGTGGGACCCGTCGGTTCTTTGCCCTTGGTCTGCATGCGTCTATGTTTCAGGCGGAGGTGTATGCGCTGCTTGAGGCAATGGACTTTGTTGTGGAAAACACGTGGAAAGGCAAATCTATTTGTGTCTGCAGTGACAGCCAAGCTGCGCTCATGGCCTTGGATAGTCCGACCACCACTTCCACGATAGTAACGTCCTGCAAATCCAGGCTAAATTATGTTGGAAAACATAATAGTCTGACGCTGACTTGTGTCCCGGGACACGCTGGCATTGCGGGTAACGAGACCTCTGACTCTTTGGCCAGGACGGGATCCGAGGCTGTTTTTATTGGCCCTGAGCCTGTTCTGCCACTCCCTTCTGCTGCCATCAAAGCCACTGCAAACAAGTGGGTTGTTTCGACCCACAAGCGAGCATGGCGGGCTGAGAGAGGCTGCGGATGGACGAACATAATGCTACCTGCTTTCTCTGACCGATGGTCACGGTTCCTTCTATCTTTAGGTAGGAGGGAGTGCAGGCTGTTGGTTGGCGTGCTGACAGGGCACTTTCTATGGGCTAGGCACATGGAAAGGATTGGCATATCAGACAGTGCGCTGTGCCCAGCCTGTGGAGAAGAAGACGAGACTTCGGACCATTTTCTTTGCGTCTGCCCTGCCTTTGCTCGAATCAGGTTTGGGATTTTTGGCACTGATGTGCTGAGGAGTAACCAACTTGGCTCCTTGGCACCACAGGATCTGCTTCTATTTCTTCCGAGGTCGGGTAGATTTAAAGCCGAGTAAAAGGGAACCTTAAGTCTGTCTGAGTGCTGCGCTTACTAGATTGTTCCGACAAATATAAAAATAAAAAATAAAAAATACTAAATTAAGTAAATTGTTAGATTAGATTTAATTGTTATGGTAGGAAGAGGAATAATTTTCCAGATATATATTAAAATGTTTGCTATTTATTTTATAATAATACATTATTTACAAAATAGAAGTTAGTTTAGATTAATATAATTAAATTAATATTATTATAATATTCAGATTATTTCTCTGCGAATTTATTGACAAGACAAGTTGCACACAGTAGTTGCAATTGTGTATGTGTGAATATGCCACCGTAATAATTTTCAGAAGGAGAATTATTGGAACATTTTAGCAGATCTTATAGCTATTTCAGACATGCCACGTCTCCTCATCAGAGATCTTTCAATGAAAGGCGATTTGTTGCCAATTATTTATTGTGGCTCAGAAATCAACAGCATACCAAATATGAACCCTCCCAGGAATCGAACCTGGGTCTTCACCTGTTGTAATTTGTCCATCCAGACAACTGCGTTAACAGCAGGTGGTGAACTGACTGATCAAATTCTATCCACCTACTGTCTCATTTCACCGCACTCTAGACTACTGTGTCTCATTATTACCCCTCATTTGTTCCGTTAAGTCTCTATTTCTATTTTATAACATTTCAGTACTGTTATAGTACACTACTTTTTAGTGGACAGGCTAATTAAGCCTAATCAACACTAGCTTTTTAGGGTATGTTCTATAAATTTTACAATTTCTTGTGAAGATTCGTCATTAGACATATATATAACCCTTTAGCCGTATTCCATCTGAAAATGTGAGTAAGAGAACAGTCGTCAATTCAGTTGAAAATTGAGATTATTTCTCAGCGAATTTATTGTACAAGACAAGTTTGACATAGTAGTAGCAATTGTGTATTTGTGATTCTGCCACCGTAATAATTTTCAGAAGGACAATTACCCTCCGGCGGGTGAGAAGGTCCCTGGGGACCTTTTCCATTTTCAAACTGAAATTACTCCTTGATGGTCCATGGGAAGTATACCAGACCCCCACATGTATTCCAAGGAAATTTTATCTAGAATCGTTTCAAAGCGATCCGACCAATAGTTTGGTCTTCAACTAAGGCGATATAGCACTATGTTCATATGTGCCCAAGAAGAACAAAGCGGTAATTTTTCTGTCGACACAACATTATACTTGCGGTGTAGACATGCAAACTGAAAAGAAGAAGCCGTTTGCTATTTTGGATTACAACGCCAATAAATCGGGCGTTGATACAATGTTACAATGGATAAATCAAAACAAAAAAATGTAAAAAAAATGCGTTTTCATATAAAATTCCATACAAATAGAAATAGGTCCCTGTGGACCTTGTACTTCGTATAAGGGCAACGGATGACTCAACCGTCGGAGGGTTAAACATTGTGGCAGATCTTATAGCTATTTCGGACACGCCACTTGTCCTCATCAGCGATTTTCCAATCAAACGCAATTTTTCCCAAGCATTTATTTTGTCTCAGAAATCAACAGCACACCAACTATGAACCCTCCCAGGAATCGAACCTGGGCCTTCAGCTGTTGTAATCTATCCATCCAAGCAACTACACTAACTGCATGTGGTGAACTAACTGGTGAAAGAATGTATGTTGGGGGACATGAGAATTTTAGAAAGGATTACGTTGGGCATATCACAAAAAAGGTTGGGAATACTGTTCTACACAGTACAGCAAATATGGAAAATTTATGTCATCCGACAAATCACCGCTCCAACCACTACGACTTCGTTTTGGCGGTTGATCTACACCAAGGTGGAAGGAGTTACGGTTACTGCCTAACCGACACCAACAGCAACTAACCTATATGTTAGAACAATTATTACACATTAACAAATAATGTAATTCATTTATTAACATTTATTGAGTTCATTGTATCATTAATAGAAGATTATTAATCTACACGACTTACCTTCCAAGAATTGTGCTTACACATATTCACTTACCTTTTATTTCAATTACTGCCTATCCGACAACAACAACTAACTTGTATGAAATTAATTATAACACACTAACAAATAATGCTAAGTCAACAAAATTCATATTGTAAGATTCGTCGCTCAGCTTAGTTTGTCTTGCAACGCCTACGCAACCAAAGTGAATGAGTTGTGCGGACTGTATTATTATAAAGCAGGGGTCGCCACAGCTTATTTACAGGCATATGTCCCAATTTTTGCAGCGAGTTTCGCTAAATGAGATATATAACAATCAAACAAAAGAGTATGGATTGATAAAATCTGATTTTATTTATTATGCTATATTTATACAAGTCGATTCCAATGGATTTCAAAAGTGAAATTCCAATGCATCAATATCTCCAAATGCAAACTCATAATATTCTGCGAATACGGAAATTCATTTTCAGTCAATGCATTGCAGCTGAGTACGGTTAACGCACCGAAAGTAATTAGAAACTCCCTACGTTGCGGTGTTTTTCGATCAGTGGCAGCGCATATCTTTATTTACAGAGTTCTCGTGAGCTCTCCTTTATTTACATAATTTTTACTTTTGAGTATGCACATGTGTGTATAATAATGTTATGTGTGTATAATAATGTTATGTGTCACCCTTAAAAATTTAGGGTGGTAACAAATAATTTTTCTTGAAGTAGTGTTGAATTTGTTCATCTTATTGTCTAATATCTTATATGATTTGTTTTTACATAATTTCTTTATAGTATCTTTTAAGGACAGTGTCTAGTATCTTTTAAGTACATTTAAACACATTTTCTATTGTTTAATTAATACCTTACTTATATATTATTTTATAAGGTCATTTGTATGTGACAGTATTAAAAACAAATTTAAATTTTGTTGTGGATTTAATTGTGGAATTTGGAAAGTGGAATCCATTTGACACATAGAAATTAGTTTAAAACGCTTTGAATATCTTGTTTACTTGTGTCGCAGACACGAGTCGTAGTTCATAATAAATTATTTTACCACTTTGTTCATATTTTTCGATATACTCGTATATCTCTGTTTTAGCTTTTATCAGCGCTTTTCGAATACTTAGATGACCTCCTTGTGTTGCATTATGATACTCATGTATCAGTTTATATTCATTTCAACTGTTTAATACTCTCTCTGGGTCGGCATATGTCATAATTTTTAATTTGAGGATTTTTGTTTTTTATTTTTATTTCCGCATTCATTTCCTCAAATTCTTCTTTCGCACATATATTAAATATATCATCATTGTTTGCTATAGCTTATTCATTATGGTTTGTTCCTTCGTTTTGGATATCGACTTCCTCAGAATCAAGTCTAGTCTCACTGATTTATCATTGATTCATGCATGCTTTATATCTTCTTTATTCTTTTTTGATATCAGTTTCTTCAGTATCGAATCTAGTGTCGCTGATTTATCACTGTATCTTTTATTCATATTTGATGATGGCTTCTTCTGGTTCGAATCTTGATTTGCCGAATTCTTTATTCTCAAGTTTTCTTCTTCACTTCCTTTTATTTCATATGCCATTTAAAATTCTTATATTTCCTCTTATACTCTAATATGACGTCATTTATAAATGTGCAATTGTATATATCGGGCTTCTGCTGAGATATACAGATCTCTTTTTCCTCTCTTAACCATGACCTTAACCCTTGTAATTATTAGCGTTTTGCATCATGGTATCGTATTCTTGAATATTCTGGAATTTATTAACTTTTTTTTAAGGATGTTAAAAAGAAAATGGTATTCTTCTCATTGTAAAAAGTGATAATGATGGTACGTGGGAACCTTAAATTTTTTACCATAAAATTTCTTTTTCAATTACTGGTTTATCTACATAGAATTTCAATTCAAAACTTAAATGTAAAATTTTGGAACAAAACCCAGCCCTAAGTTTATTTCATATTAAACTGAGTTTTTACATAACAAAACTTTTGTTGTTGTTGCGTTCGAATTTATTTTAACTTTTTTTTAAGGATGTCAAAATGAAAATGGTATTCTTCTCATTGTAAAAAGTGATAATGTGGTAAGTGGGAACCTTAAATTTTTGATCATAAAATTTCTTTTTTAATTACTGGTTTATCTACATAGAATTTCAACTCAAAACTTAAATGTAAAATTTTGGAAAAAAACTAAGCCCCTAGTTTATTTCATATTAAACTGAGATTTTCATAACAAAACTTTTGTTGTTGTTGTTTTTGCAACATTTTGCGGCTAATTTTATAATTTTTCTTAGTTTTCTTGTGCTTTTGTTTAATATTTCTTGCATTCCATTAGATATATGAATTATATATAATATACGTAATTTAACAATAAAATGTTTATATTTTAAATAAAACATCAAATTGTTGTTTAACATAATAAATCTGTATTGTATGTATAAAATTTCAATACAATTACCCGTAAAAGACGTACTTTAATATTGAAGAATTTTTTTGAATTATAGATTAGATTACATGGTATATGTTTAGATATTTTCTTTTATTACGTTTGTTGAGAGCGCTATAATTGAGTTGCTATTAGCGTTGTTCCAATGCCTACTTATATATTTCTTAAAATGCTTGTCTAGTTTGCATGCTATGAATAATATTAGAATTATATTTATTATAGTTAGTACATATACTAGTATATTTGGTTATATATTAAGTGATATTAATTTAGTGTGTATGATCTAATATTATTTTCAAAGTCAGGCTCGACTGGACAAAATATATAGCAATATATAGAGTTTTGTTTGTAGAAATTTCCTCTTTTTTTGGTTAAATAAAATTAAAATGCTTTCGCAATCAAGCTTAGAAGTTAGCAATACAAAATATAAAAAGATAATATGAAATTGATTGCTTAAAATGAGTTGCTGTTTTTTAAATAATTTAAGTTCTAATATTTTTTGCAAACAACATTTTTTTAGATATTTCTTTTTCTTTATTTGCAGAGAACCTGAGTTTTCATTGATTTAATTTGGTAATGATAACTATACAAATTTGCGTTCAACCATACATTATATATATTAAAGATATATTCAAAATTCACTAACATATGAAAAATTCACTGGCTCTTCTATAAGCAAGCAAAATTATATCAATTCATCTATTTTAATGAGAGAAGTTCCGAAGTGAAGGAGCGACGGTAGAAGTTCCTAACCGCCAAATATGGTTCCCAACAGATGATTTTAATACGAACGCGACTGTCTATGGAGATGTGGGTGTACGATGAACTGCAGAAACTCTTTGATCCACCGAGCGAGGCCATCGAGGTAACCATCGATGAAATTTTATCATAAAATTATGTTCAGTCTGTAAACGACCATAATCGGAAATATCGAATATCAGTTACCTTCTGGATAGTGCTAAAACACAGTAAATATTAAAAACTATTTCCTTAAACTATTTTTGTATTTAATAAAAAAAAATTTCTTTTTGTTTAGTTATAAATGTTCATAAACTAAAAATATAATAACAAAGGAAATGTTCATAATTTTAACGTCTCATAATTTAGAAGCATAGTAAGAGAAATTTCTTACAAATAATTTATTTTACTTTTATAGTTAAGGAAATTAATACATTTAAATAAAAGTTTAAAATCTTATATATTTTTGTATACTCGTATGTACACATACGTGACTTTAAATTTAATTTAAAGATCATATATATTATAAATGTTATTGTGATAAAAATATTAATACACATAATCACAAGCTTCCTGAACACAAAAAACTAAAACGTTTCAAAGGAAAACAAAACTGTCCTTGAAATCTTTTATTATATTTGATGGATTGATATAATTTTGCTCGCTTGTAATACGAGTTTAGTGAATTAGTGAATTCTTGGTATATCGTTAGTATGTGACATGTTTGGGTGAACGCAAATTTGTACAGTTATCAATACCAAATTAAATCAATGAAAACTCAGGTTCTTTGCCAAATGAAGAAAAATAAATTTATAAGAAAATGGATAGTTCACAAAAAAATAGTAGACCTTAATTTATAAAAAAAAAACATCAACTCATTTTAAGAAATCAATTTCATATTATATTTTTTATTTTTTATAATATTTACATTTAAGCTTCTTTGAATTTGAAAGAACAAAATGAACAAACGCAAATTTCAACAAACAAAGGTCAACATTCTGCTATATTTTCTAGCCAGATGCGCCTGACATTTGAAAATAAAATTGGATCCTTCACATTAAATTAATGTCATCTAATATAAACCCAAATATACCAGAATATGTACTAACTAAATTGATTATAATTCTCATATTTTTCATAGCATTCAAAACTAGATAAGAATTTGAAGAAAAAAACATAATAAAAGAAAAATGTAGACTTATATCATCAAATCTAATCTATAATTCATAAAAATGCTTCTATATTAAAGTGAGTTTACTACGAGTAATTGTATTGAAATTTGATACAAACAATACTGATTTATAATGTTAATCAACAATTTAATATTTTATTTAAAATATAAACATTTTATTGCTAAAATTACTTATACTATGTATAATTAATATATGTAATGAAATTAAAGAAATATTAAACAAAAGCATTAGAAAATCAAGAAAACTTGCAAAATGTTGCAAAAACAACAAACAAACAAAAATTTATTATTTAAAATCTCAAATTAATTTATATGGTAAAAAATTTACAGTTGTCACTAACCATTAGTATCACTTTTCCAATGACAAGAATACCATTTTGAGTTTGACATTCTATAAAAGAGGGCAAAATAAATTCGAACGCAGACGCCTTATCAACAATACAATTAAACTCCAACATACTCAAGAATGTGATACCAATATTGACGAAAAACGCTAATAATTACAAGGGGAATGAGGCAAAGTTAAAAGAGGAAACAGATAACTGTATATATAAGTAGAAGTCAGATCAACCTCAAATTTTGGTTTACACATCTATAAATGACGTCAATATAAGAGGAAATAAAAGAATTTAAAATGGCTAATGAAATAAAAGAAACTGCACAAGAAAATTGAGAATAAGGAAATCCACGTGGGATGTAGCGATAAATCTGCGAAACAAGATTCGAACCAGATGAAGCTATCATCAAATATAAATAAAACATACAGTAATAAATCAACGAAACTAGATTTGATACTTAGCTTAAGACCATAGATATCATAGCTGTAAGTCTTCTTGTAGGGGTTGAAGCGTCAGTTTTCGTTGAAGCGTAAGTTTCGTTGAAACGTAAATTTTCGCAGGATGGGAATACGCGATTATAGTTCTAGGAACATTAGCCTCTATTCCATCTAGACCGATAGTGCGTGGCGAAGAGTCACATCCTGCCCGAGGTAACTTTGCTATTTATAACAGAACACTACGGATCTAGACTGAGGAGTCAATAAACACCTCCCCGGATACAGGGTGTGGAGGAGCAAAAAAAGGAAGGAGCAAAAAATAAAAAACCTCTGGGTTGGAGTAAGATGTCATACGACCCGTGTCGATGCTCAGCCTGGCTGGGGGCCCAAGTCAAAAAAATAGCCCAGTCTCTAACGGAGTGCTCCGGATAATTGGCGTCCTCCGGTTCTATCTAGACTTACTCGCGCACACGGACCTCTGCGCGAGCGGACCTCTCTTGTCCGATACTCGTGGGACCACATATGTCATTCAATCAATTTAAAACTTCAAAACCAAAGGAGGGCGGTCCTCCCAAAAAACCGACAGAGGCGATCCTGTCTACCGCTAATATAAGGGTGGCAGACAGATCGATAGCAGCAGGAGGCAGAAGGGGCTTAAGCGTCAGGGCTGGTACTAGCACGAGTGCTGGTAGTAGCGGACGGGGAGGCTTGGGAAAACCGGTGTCTCGTCTCTTTCAAAGGGGTGCTGAAGGAAGAAACCCGGAGGAGGTGGTAAAAACCCAAACGCTGACTGCGGTCAGGGGGCGGGGGGCTACCCCGGGGATCGTTCGGCAGCAGATAGTAGAGGGGCCCAGCAGCTCAAAGCAGGTCAGCCAACCTTTACAAGATCGCGGTAAGCAAGGTTGGCGAGATCTGGCCGGGAGCCAAGCTAGAAGCTGTCAGCAGGGAAGCAGTTCCCAGCAGACCCAGAGCCCGGGTCTGGATCCCGGCTAAGCCAGCTGAACCGGAGAGAATAGAGGCGATCTTTAGATCGTGCAACAGGGAGCTGCCAACCCATAACTGGAAGGTAGCGAAGCTCGAGGAGCCAGTGGAAGGAAGGAGGCAGGTGTTGCTGATACTCAACGCTGAGTCCCTTGCCCCACTGGTAGAGAGAAACGGGGTAGTCAGGTTCGGGTTCGTTGACGCGACCATCCGGATCTAACGCAGTGACGAGCAAGTTTTGGAGCCGGAGGAGATAGAGGGTGACAAGGCTAGCGAGGCTGGCGGTGGTGAAGAAGGGTTGTCCAGCAGCCAAAGGTCGACAGACTCAGAGCAGCTGACCGGGGTCGGGCAGCTCTTTGAGGAGGACAACCTGCTTGACTACACCGAAGAAGAGGAGGACGCGGACGTTACGATGGTGGAGGCAAGAAGGACAGATTCTTATGAAGCTGATCCAAATCAACCTCCACCATTGTAAACTCGCCTCTGCGAACTTGATGGTCCGCCTGGGTTCCGGTGGTTTTGACGTAGCCGTCATCCAAGAGCCGTGGATATGCGGCACCAAAATCTGCGGTTTGAAGATGAGAGGCTTCAAGATGATAGCCGCTCCGAGCACAGGTACGCCTCGTGCTTGTATAGTTGCAAAGGATAACATTAACATCTTTTTGCTCCCACAGTTAAGTAATGGCGATACGGTGGCGGCAAGCATTGAGCTGCAAAATAGCAGTCTCTGGGTAGCCCCCGCATATATGCCTCACGACAAGGTCGCTCCACCAGAGGAGGTTCGGACATTGGTCATGGAGGCAGCCGCAGCCAAAATAAACTTGGTGGTCTCCAGTGACGTAAACGCACACAACACATTGTGGGGAAGTTCGAACACTAACGCAAGAGGTGAGTCAGTTTTAGACTTCATTATAGAGAATAAGCTTAGTGCGGTAAATTTAGGCTCAGAGCCGACGTTTGTAACACAAAATAGAAGGGAAGTGTTAGATACTACCCTGACCTTCGATAACTTCGCTAACAATATAAAAAGATGGAGAGTGTCGAATGAAAATTCCTACTCTGACCATCGCTATATAGAATACGAAGTGAACTTCCCACGAGCTCCAGTTAAGACGTTTAGAAATATACAGAGAACGGGCTGGGGGAAGTATAGGAAAACTCTCAGGGCCTCGCTGCCAATAAATCCCCCGTCTGATCCCACCGACCCTGTGGAATTAGACGGGCTGATCAATCAGGTAACCACGGCCCTAAATAGTTCACTGACAGCCGGGTGCCCGGTTGTAAAACTGAGAGGCAAGAACAAACTACCTTGGTGGTCAATGGATTTAGGCCTTCTCCGAAAGTCCAATAGGCGGTTATTTAACAGGGCTAAAACTTCGGGTCTGCCCGCGGACTGGGAAGCCTATAAGGCTGACCTAAAAATATATAAGAAAGCAATTAGAATTGCGCAGCGACAGTCCTGGCAAAAATATTGTAGGGATGTGGAAGAAACATCGGAAGCAGCTAGACTAAGAAGAATACTAGCGAGGACACCACACAACCTGGGCTACCTTAAAGGTCCGGGTGATATATGGAGTGAATCGAGCGAGGAATATTTGGCTCTTCTCTTAGATACGCATTTTCCAGGAAGTAGCACAGTAAAGGGTGATAACCCGACACCTAGGGGCAGGCAGTCTGAGATAGGGAATGCGATTGTTACAGTCGAGAAAGTTCAGTGGGCCATTAACACCTTTGGTCCATATAAATCTCCGGGTCCGGATGGAATCTATCCAGCTGAGCTGCAACAATCACGGGACATAATTACGCCCTGGGTTGTGACTGCAATTAGAAGCTGTCTAAACATGGGCTATATTCCGCTGAGATGGAGAGAAACGAAGGTTTCCTTCATACCCAAGGCAGGCAGGTCCTCTCATGTAAATCCCAAAGACTTCAGACCAATCAGTCTCACGTCTTTCCTCCTAAAAACACTGGAGAGAGTGATGGATGCACACTTACGGGAAGCCATACCAACTGGTAGAATCTCCTCGGCACAATATGCATACACGAAGGGCAAATCGACAGAGACGGCGTTACACGTACTTATTGGTATAGTGGAAAAAGCCATCCAGCAGAAAGATTTCGCACTAGCGGCGTTCATTGACATAGAAGGCGCTTTCAACAACATAAATGCGAACGCCATTACGGGAGCGTTAGAAGCTCTGGGCGTCGATCCTAATATGGTAGCGATGGTAGAAATGATACTCGTCAGTAGAAGGGTAACTGCCAGCTTAGGTTCCCACACCTTAAGCAGACAGGTCTGCAGAGGCACTCCTCAGGGAGGAGTCCTCTACCCCCTGCTCTGGAATTTGGCGGTAAATTCATTACTGCTAGCCTTAGAGAGGGAGGGTTGCCATGTCGTCGCCTACGCTGATGACTTGGCAATTGTGATCTGAGGGAAATATCAAAACACTCTTATGGATATTTTGCGCTCTAGCATGGCCACGCTTACTGGTTGGACGGGAAGAAGGGGATTAGGGTTAAACCCTGAGAAAATGGAATTAATCCTCTTTTCTAAGAAAAATAGATCTCCTGAGGTCTCCCCGCTAATATACAAAGGTGTGGAAATTCCGATGAAGGAGACAGTTAGATATTTGGGACTAGTACTAGATAGAAAACTTACCTGGAAACCCAATATTGAAGAAAGAGTCAGGAAGGCCAATATTGCTTTGTACACATGTAAAAAAGCGGTCGGAATCAGGTGGGGGCTATCCCCACGAATTATGCACTGGCTATACATTTCGGTGGTCAGACCCATATTGCTATATGGAATACTGGTATGGTGGCCAGCCACTCAGAAACAAAGCTATTTGAAGCTTCTGAGCAAGGTCCAAAGAACGGCTTTTTTATGTATCTCTGGTGCTTTAAGGACCACGCCTTCTAAAGCTTTAGAAGTAATACTCAACCTACCACCATTAGAGCTGGTAGGGAAACAAGTGGCCCCCACATCAGCACTAAGGCTGAAATGTGCGGCGTTATGGCATGATCGGTAGATTGGTCACTCGACTATTGCGCATACCTGGAGTAGTTCTATCCAACACATTGACCACTCTATACCTAATCTCAACTTCGATAGGCACTTCCAGAAATATATTCCGTCTAGAAGAGAGTGGCAAACACCAATGCCATGGAAGAGGGGGGAACTTCATTTCTACACTGACGGATCCAAACTCGACGATAGAGTCGGTTTTGGAGTTTTCTCACAAGAATTGGGACTGGAACTTTCTTTTCGTCTCCCCGACCACTGCAGTGTTTATCAAGCAGAGGTCCTAGCCATAAAGGAGGTAGCCGTCTACTTAAATAGACATGCCGCAACAAGAAATATTATAAATATCTACTCGGACAGCCAGGCGGCCATCTTGTCAATGAATTCGGTGGCACTGAAATCAAAGGTTGCTCAGGACTGCCGAGCAGCCCTAAATGATATCAGTACCGTTTTCAAGGAACGCCTTATATGGGTTCCGAGGCATAGAGGTATTGCGGGAAACTGTAGGGCTGATGACTTAGCCAGACGGGGTACCAACCTTCCTTTAGGCATGGACAGGTGTGAAATTGGAATACCTATTGCCACCTGTAAACTGATGCTGAAGGATAGGGTCGTGCGTGAGACCAATGGGTCTTGGACACAAGAGGGCACTTGCTTAACGACTAGGCTAATGTGGCCGGAACTTAATAGTAGGAAAACTAGAGACTTGCTTGCCCTGCCGAGAGAGAATATCTCTAAGGTCGTGGCATGTATCACTGGTCACTGGCTTTTCGGCAGACATGCTCTCAGGCTGGGAGTATTCTCTCATGAATACTGCAGAAGCTGTGGGGATGAGGAGGAGGAGGAGACTGTGGAGCATCTCTTCTGTAGTTGCCCCGCTCTGGCCAGAAGCAGAGCGGGCTCTTTAGGCAAAGACACTTTTAGCTCTCTTACAGAGGTGTCTAGCGCGAAGATCAAACAAATCCTGCGCTTTATTAGGGCTTCAAAATGGTTCGACGAGTGAATCGGAGGTGCGTTGTGGCGCGGTGGTATCACAATGGACCCATGGTGGTCTGAGTGAGCTGGTCCTTGAACTGGCTGCCACATTAACCTAACGTAACCTAAGTCTTCTTGTATTAAAATTTTAATTTTAACACAAGTATGAATAAATAAATAAATAACTAGATTTGATACTGAAGAAACTGGTATCAAGAATAAATAAAGAATATATAAAGCATGCAGGATCCAATGATAATCAGCGAGACTAGACTCGATTCTGATGAAATTGATATCCAAAATGAAGAAAGAAAACATAATGAATAAGCTATAGCAATTTATGATGAAATAACTAAAATATGTGCCAAAGAAGAATTGAAAAATATAAAAGCGCAAATAAAAATAAAGAACAAAAATCCTCTAATTACTCGTATATATATATATATATATATATATATATATATATGTATATATGTATATATATATATATATATATATATATATATATATATATATATATATATGTGTATATATATATATATATATATATATATATATATATATATATATATATATATATATATATATATATATATATAGCCCTACCCACACACACGGACCTCTGTGCGAGTGCTCCTCTTGTGTCCGATAATCGTGGGACCACATATGTCATTTTCATTTCCAATAAAAACTTTAAAACCAAAGGAGGGCGGTCCTCCCAAAAAACCGACAGGGACGATCCTATCTACAGCTAATACCAGGGTAACAGGTTGATAGCAGCAGGAGGCAAAGGATTCTTAGGCGTTTGGGCTGGTCCCAGCAAGAGTGCTGTTAGCAGGGGACGGGGACGCTTGGGAAAACCGGTCTCTCGGCTTGTGCAGAGGAGTGCTGAAGGGAGAAACCTGCGGGTGGTGGTGAAAACCCAAACGCTGACTGCTGGCAAAGGGCGGGGGGCTGCTTCGGCTCAAAGAACGTTGCTGCGGTAGGCCAAGGGGGTCAGAAAAACATGTCGGTCCGTCTAAACAGGCCTATTTCAATAAGAAGGCGGCCATGAGGGTAATGGCCAAATATGAAGCTCTACGCACTGAGGAGTAGGCCAAATCGGTAGAGTTGGCAAGGGATTGCTATCCGTCTTGGGTAAACCGGTGGTTACAGCCCCAAAGAGACAACTTTCGGCTAAAGAGACGGGTGAGATCGCTAAAAGACAAAATGTTGTCGGCCAGAAAATCCCGTCCTACAACAAAGCTGTCAAATGTGGGGGTGAGATGCTGGCCATCATAGACCGGAAGGTGGAGGAAGGGGTCATACCCAAATAGAAGTGGAGGTGGGTGGAGCAAGCGATTGCCGAAGTCTATCTCCAGGTCTTAAAGGAAAACCCCGAAGGCTAGGAGGACGCGGACGTGACGATGGTGGAGGTAAGAAGGACAGAAGCTGATTCAAATCAACCTCCACCATTCTAAGCTCGCCTCCGCGAATTTGATGGTCTGCTTGGGTTCCGGTGGTTTTGACGCCGCCCTCATTCAACAGCCGGGGATATACGGCAACAAAATCTGCGGTCTAAAGATGAGAGGTTTCAAGATGATAGCCGCTCACAGCACGGGTAAGCCTTGTGGTTGTATATTAGCAAATGACAACATTAAAATCTTGCTACCACAGTTAAGTAATGGCGATACAGTGGCGGCAAGCATTGAGCTGCAAAATAGGAGTTTCTGGGTCGCCTCTCCATATATGCCACATGATAAGGACACCCCACAGAACCAGGTTCGGGCAGTGGTTATGGAGTCAGCCGCAGCCAACAGGTACTTGGTTTTCTCCAGCTATTTAAACGCTCACAATATATTGTGGGGAAGCACCGATACTAATGCAAGAAGTGAGTTAGTTTTAGACTTTATTATAGAAAATAAGCTTAGTGTCCTGAATTTAGGCTCAGAGCCGACTTTTATAACACAGAATAGAAAGTAAGTATTAGATATTACCCTGACCTTCGATAATTTCGCGAATAATGTAAAAAGATGGAGAGTGTCGAATGAAAATTTCTACTCTGACCATGTTATATAGAATACGAATTGAACTTCCCAGTATCTCCAGTTAAGACGTGTAGAAATATACGGAGAACGGATTGGGGAAGTATAGGAAATTTCTCAGGACCTAACTGCCAAAAAATCCTGCATCTGACCCCAGCTCAGGTAACCAGGGCCTTGAATAGTTCACTGACACCAGTGTGCCCGATTGTAAAACTGAGAGGCAAGAACAAACCACCTTGGTGGTCAATGGATCTAGGCCTTCTCCGGAAGTCTAGTAGACGGTTATTCAACAGGGCTAAAACTTTGGTTCTGCCCTCAAAATGGGAAGCCTACAAGGCTGAGCTAAAAATATACGAGAAAGCAAGCAGAACTGCGCAACGAGAGTCCTGGCCATTAAGTTCATCAGCGGGTGTTGAACGTGGTATAACCGGCAGTGTTTGTCGAAAATTACCAGACAATAAAATGAGTGCGCCACCGAAGATCCGTGCGTTTCCTCTCAAATCTCGCAGTGTACGATCAAGCGCTTCCAATGCTTTCTTGTGAGACATGGTACATTCGTCCCATATGATAATTTGACACGCTCGGAGTACTTTGCCCATTCCAGAGTTTTTGCTGATGTTGCATGTTGGTGCCTCAGTGTTTTGTAAATTCAAGGGCAGTTTTAATGCTGAATGCGCTGTTCGGCCACCATACAAAAGAGTTGCCGCAATTCCAGATGATGCAATGGCCAGTGCAATATTATTTTGTGATCGTATGGTTGCCAAAATGAGTGAAAGAAAAAAGTCTTTCCTGTACCACCGGGCGCATCTATGAAAAACAGTCCACCGCTTTGTTCTGTGATTGCATGCATAACTCTGTCATAATCAATGCGCTGTTCTGGAACCAACCGCGGAAGATTTGCCTGAACAAATGTCCCCAGTTCGTCAGAATCAAAGTGTATTTCACGTTGCATATCACGATCGAAAATGTCGTTCCGACCAGCGTTCGGAGCAGGCATTTCCAGTTGCATCAGTGCCTTGTTAGCGATTGCCAAACATATGTCTTCAATCAAAATCAATGCCTCATTATACACGTTTGTTGTAAATTGAATGTCCGGATTTTGATTCGCAGAGCGCAAACGATGTAGAATATCTTCACTCATGTAGTCCTTGTATTTTTCCCAAAGATCTTTTGGATTAGATGTGAAGCAGGTTGTTAATATTATGGCAAATAACGTGCGTATTTGCTGTGGTCGAGCAGTATTCGATGCATCAGCGAGTGCAGTGTCCCAATGTACATCATTCTCAAGAAGATTTAGTTCCTGGCAAGTTTGACGATAAGTGGCGCACAGCTGACCGTTCACTGTTCTTAAATCTTGGAAAGATGTCGGTCCACGTACATTGAATAACAGCAATCGCAGATAGAAGCATTCGGCATTGTTCGGGTGAACAGTGTACAGACGACCCAACGCGTCACTGGGATACAAATTGGGATGTCCTTCAACTGCTTTGCCTTGTTTGCGACGTTGAAACTTTTTAGCTGATGTATTCCATGTGTAGAATTTCGGTACCTCAGAATAAAGTAGAGTCTTTGCAAAAATATCATCTTGGCACAATGAGTAAAATGCAGTTAAAGTTGTTGCCGGTGGAACCAATGCTCTTGCACGTACATTATCTGGTGTAAAGTACACGCGCTGTCCATTCTCGAGATGCACCGCCAAGTGCACGACTGTTGGATGCCGTTCATGGATTGGAAACGATAGGATGCGCCATACTGCTTCATTACTGCTAATGTAGCGTCCAAGTTGGTATTGGTTAATTTCATCGAGCGGTGCGGCCACATTCCCTACTCCGAAGACTGCCATGTCGCTTCCTTTGTTGATATATTTGCAAATGTATTTGATAGCCTTCACTGAATTGCAATACTCAACATTAATGTGTGTTTTGCAAGTCTTTGAGAGCAACGGTGAATATGGCACAACCCACCGATTATCGACTTTTACATCAACGTTTCGTACTTTCAGAACGATGGATTTGCCGCCATCCTCAAGTGTTCGTCGACGATACAGTGGGTATCCGTCATTGCCAGTGATGGCATCAGAAACGAAGTTTCTTGGGTATCGTTTCGTGCATTTCCCATCAGAAATGCAGGGTGAATTATTGTTGAATGCGCCACATGGACCATGAATCATATTTTTGGTAACGACGTCGAATAAGTTTGGATCAATGTCCTTATCTGGTATTTCTGCTGAGATGATTTGGTCAATTTGATCCGGCGTAATTTTGTTGAATAACCAAAGCAAAATATGTGCATGCGGCAATCTTCTTTTCTGCCATTCAATGGAATACATCCAGCAGCGTGTCTCTCCAAAAATGCGATGCTTGGTAATAAAATCCATCAAAGATTTCAATTTTGTTTAAATACGCGTGCGGTAATGTCATGGCGGTCCGAAGATGATTGTCCAGCTAACAGAAGTTCTTTAATTTCATCCTATGTTGGATTGCATGTAAATGTGATGAACAAATCTGGACGACCATATGCGCGAACGTATGTCATAGCATCTTGTGCGTATTCATGCATGTGCCGTGGACTCCCCGTGAATGTAGACGGTAATATGACCATTCTTCCCAATTCGTTTGGATTCACGTTACCATCATTAACGATTGCGTCTCGCAAATGGATGTACTCTTCAGAACGTAACTCGGTTTGATTCAATCGAATATATAGGAGTCGTTCGCTTTCAATCTTCGCGTACATGTCGACGATGTATTGATGGAACAATTGTCGACATTTCAGAATGTGGTTCTCAGCGTCTTGATGAATCATCAATCGATACGAATAATAATTCATGGCACTGACTTTCTTATTCGTTTCCTCGTCTGTTTGTGGATTTCTCATTTTGATGTTGAAATGATATCCATCTTCTCCTCGCCAAAACAGAATCGGATACTGCAATCCGTCGTATGAGCGATGAGTATCGGAGACTCGCTGAACGTCACCACTTCTGCGATGAAGAATTATGTCGCGCGATTCGAATTCGTCGCCAACTATCACGAGCGCCACTTCATCGATTGTTGGTGCATTGAACTGTCTTTCGTGTTGGCCAACGGGTCTTTTGTCTGGTCGAATTACAACTGCGTAGTCATCGGCTGGCATTCGTTGAATGGCGGTTTTAAACAACTGAACTACTTCATTGTGTTGATCGAAAAGGGCTTGTAACGCAGCCACGATTTCTCGTCTAGTGCCCGCATTGTAATGACATCGTTGTTCCATTTGTTCATCACTGTATGCAATGAAATAAATTTGAATAAACTTGTGATCTGCGTCCTGCAATGGTAGAAGCGATCCGACACAATGATAGATTTGCCCTTGGACTCTGAATGTTGGCATGTAATTTTCGCGCATGATGTTCGTTGCACCGAACGATGTTATTTGGAAACATGAATTGTATTTACGGATGTTTTCCAAGAAATGCTTCGACTCACGTGTAACTCCTGATAGCAACGTTGATAGTGGTTCGGGTGGTGGATGTAATTCTGGCAGTTTAACTTTTCCATTGGCGCAGCACATTCCTGGCGTTTCGTTCTTAAATTTGAGGGCGCTACAATACATGCAAATTTTATCCATTTTTCCAATGACGATGAAGGCTGTAATCATTATTACTGTCATAATGGGAAGCACCAAGATTTAAATCAGCGTATAGTGATCGTCTTGATCGAGCGGTGCTTATTCGAACATTTTGCAGCCTTCTTTCCCGTTGGTCAGTTTTCTCAGACGAACGGGCCTGAGTTGTACGTATTCGATTAGTTTCTAACCTCACTTCTCGTTGTTCAGATGATTCAGACAAACGGGTCTCAGCGGCATGTACTCGAAGATTTTCCAGCCTTAATGCTCGTTGCTGGTCTGATTCTGAGGCTCGTAATGCACTTTTCTTCCGTGTTTGAGGTGTAGATCGGCCAATTGCTTGTCGCTTTGGAGGCATAATTGTACGGGAACGACTCGAAAAATGCGTTTGAATTTATTAGTTGTCAATCTGTGTATAATACTTATTGCTGTATAGTAAAACAACTCGTCGCTCTGAGTTTGCAATTAATACTAACTTTATTTGTAACAATTCTTAACATTGAAGACAAAGTCAGCTCCCAAAATCTAATTGATATACCTACATATACATACACCTACATATACTTATACATATTCTTATCTCTAGATAAGCGTCATGATCAGAACATCTTTTTATCGCTTGCTGGTTACCTGGCCGGGGGTTGTTGCTTAACTCCAGGCGCAATCAGCATAAAAAACACGTAACGTTGTGTTGAATCACTGATCCTTTTCTTCGAATCGTCTACCTAAAGTGTCAGTCTAGACGACGGGAGAAATGTACTTAGGAAATTCCCTTGTTAATGATTATTATTTTATTGCTAGGTCCTCTATTCTACGTAAACCGACGACGACGACAGATAATGGAATATGTACGCTAATGCATTTTTTATTACTTTTGTTTTTTGCATTTTTTATTACTACTGTGGATTATGAAATGAATGTGTTGGTGCAGAGCTATAATATCGGTACATATATACAAATTTGGAATTTTGAACATAGCTCCAGAGCCACCTATGTAATTAACAGGAAGATATAGTGTGATCATGAGAAAGATAAAATAACATTACATTATAATTAAATTTACCTTAATATGTGGATATTAGTGGCAAACCGGTCCTTAAATAACCTAACTCGACTACAGTGCCACCTACCGTAGATTTATAAAAACACAAAGTAATCGGAGCTCCATATGAACATACGGTGTGAATATGAAGTTGTTAGCTTCAGTGGTTTAGCCGGAATGATCGTACGAATATACACACCAAATATACGCAAAAACGTTAATATCTCGACGTGGGCGACATCTACCGGGTCCAAATTTTGTCAATAACTTTACTTTTGCCTAGGAATTATATGTTGTAAATTTGAGCCAAATCGGACCATAAATAACCGAAATCGAAATTTATTGGAATAACAGTGGCGCCATCTGTCGAAAATTAATCGTACCAACTCAGAAACCTTCCTGGGCTCATGCACAACAACTTTGCTAAAGATCATCACATGATCAAATGCATAGTTTACGAATCTATAAAGGACATACACACAAACATTCATTTTTATATATGTATATAGATAGATAAAGTGAAAGATATGAAAATAAATAGTAAATATATTAAAGATTAAAAAAGTAGGGCTTTCGTTTTTAACATGTATAATATATATATTTTGGGATTAATAAATAGAGAAAGAACGCCATTCCTTTTTTCAAATTAAATACAAGAAAAAATAAAAACACTTCCGTTCCGGTCGCTGTTCTCTACACGACTGCTCATCTTGCCTACACTAAATTTTGTAATCTGAACGCTCACATTGATTTGCATACAGTTTGAAATGGGCTGTTCGTTACGGAATTTTTGTTTTGTTATGCTACATTTATTTCTTCAATACTAATCGGGCAAATCCTCGTGTGTAGCGATTAGTTTTCATGTGAAGAAGAAGACCCTCTGTCAAAAGAAATATTTATAGTATGCTTGCATTTTGTTTTATAAATTAATACAATAAAAATATATTAACATATTTTTTTATCATTTTTATTGGTATAATTAATTATACAAACATCTTAACGTTAGGCATACAGCTGAGGCTCTAAGGGCTAGGATTTTCGGCCTATACTTTAATTTATTATAATTGATGCGTTAAATTTCAAAAAATATTTTGGGGGATCTTAGGATTTTTATGAATATGGAGATGTTTCCGTTGGTTATGTTGGTTATTAATTCTTTTATTGTTTTATTATATTTGTTGCATATGTGGTGTACTATGTTGCATTCTGATATAATGTCTTGGAAGGAGGTGGTGGTTTGGTTGCAGATTGGCATGGTGGCGTGGAATACGGTGTAAATAGGTGGGAGTGGGTTAATCACGTATTGTCTGTTGTGAAGCGGATGTACTTTTGAAGATATTTTTTTCGAATGTTTGAAGGATATCTGGCTGCATTTCCGGATGGGTTTATAAACTTATAGTGATGTTGGTAGCTGTTAAATTAAAATTCTGTTTTGAATTTGTGTTTTGAATTTCCAGTACTTGAACTGGGAATTCACGATGATTAAATAATTCAAAAATTTAAACCGAATTTGAGGTTTTGAATTTTCAGTACTTGAACTGAAAATTCACGACGAAACAAAATTGAAGTTAATTTAAACGGACCTTCTATTACTTGAACTAGAAAACCACTAAGAAATAATAATTCAATAATTGTTCTTTAGAGTTCTAATTTCGAACTGACTTTATCAAATCATTGCTTGCGTTTTTATACAAAATTTACATGTTAAAATCAATACTACATAATACTAATAGTACATATGATCAGCAATACTGTAGTTCGATGCACGTTGCACAACATATATGCTAGAGTAGCATATTATCATGACACTAACAACAACAAACAAACATGTCGAATTTCCGTCTGCTTAATGTGCAAGAGAATTTAAACTGTTGTTATGCAAAGTGCAAAGAACTTCTGTTATTATTGACGCAAAGAATAAATTGAACAGAAATCAAAATTGCAGTATTAAATGAAACTTAAACATATCGAATTAAAATATATGTACATTAACATTCTCCCCGCGTTGAACGAATGTTCAACAATCAAGTCTACAAGTCCACGCAGAAGCTACGAGAGTACCGCGGCGCTGATTGTGGTGGGGCGTCTGGAGTTGCCTCTGAGGGATTTCCTCTAGTGGTGAGTGTGCTTGCGGAGCCGTTGATTGAGCTACTCCACGCTGGTTCTCTTGCTGCTTGTATCTGATGAAGATTACCATGATTATGATTATGATGATTACTTAAGGCCAAGGCCGAATAACCCACTACAAAGCTATGATATTGATGGATTTGCAGTTTGTTTGGAAGGTCTCTGATTTCGTGTGTTTCCAAAATTTCTTGCAGCCTTTCATTCTTTGTGTTGTCCAGGACTGGAAGTGAAGCTGGTTGTGTTATGTTTATATTAACACCGTATCCAACTGCAGTGTAGGAAGTGCTTGTAAATGATGATACTATCTGGTTGATATTTTAGTACACATCCTGTCGTCAGCTTGAGAAATTCGGACTCTTCCAATGATATTTGCGAGACCAGGTTATTACATACTGCTGTTACTTGTATTGGAGTTGCCAGAGCGAACATCCATTTATTTCTTTCATTGGTTTGTGTCCACACATGATCTCCGCTATGCTCAAGTTTACTGTGTGATCTGGTTTCATTGTTGAGTAAACTGACCTCGCAGGCACATATTTCTGATCCCTTGTTGTATATGGGTTACTAGTTGGCACAAAGTTATAATTGGGTTTCCATTCTGAAACAAGACTGTAGAGTTTCAATCGTGGTTGGAAAATACTGATCTCGATGTAAGTTGGTCGCCAGAATTGTTGTAGATAATTTTATTGCTACCATAGTGCTATTAATTCTTGTTGGAATTGGTATTAATCGGTACAAGTTAAAATGGTTCAAACTGATTAGCGGCACAGTTATCTGAAAGATTGCGTATTTCTCTGTTATTGCTGCTTTAACTATCATCAACTTCTATATCGATAGGATGTCGCCTTGATAACCTAGTATTTGCATTGTTGGTGACAAATGTGCTGTGATTTTTAAGATTTCATCATTAAGCCGCTAACAGCTGGTGATAACAACTGAGGACTGATCTGTCCGTGATGAACATTTGTAAGAACATTTATGAGTGCCGTTTGAATGCGTTGAACGTTTGATGTCATGAGGGAAAGTTGAAGAGCTATAGATAGGAACGTCTTCAATGTATGTTCCCTCTGTGCCTCCAGTTCATTATGAAGTATTTGGTTTTTGATGTTTCTCAGTCTTGTTTCAAGCTTTCGAAAGATAATTGAGCGGTGGTTTGATCACGTTTTATGATGTTAATGATTAAATCAATTACTGAGATTTGTTGCTTCATCATGCTTGTCAACTTTTGTTCATTGTCATTGATGGCCGCTATTGTTTCTGACATCTGACGGGCGTATTCTGAGTCCAAAACTCCAAACAGCGAATTAGCGACATTTGCCACCAAATTAAGTGCACCTCTTTTCTGACGATGGCTTTCTAACAAATTTGTATCCAAGTCCAGGTCTGCATTAGTGTGTTGAAACTGTGTGACTAGTTCATCGCATATTGTTGTTGGCTGTATTTCTTCGCACATGTGATACATAGCCGAGACTCCATCCTTCAATAGTTGGATTTCAGTACGCAAAGGTCTGAGAAATCACCAGTTTCCACTCACTAGCAATGATTTGGCTTGATCCGATGTGTTCAAAATGAATAGCTACAGTTGGATACAATTTTGTAACCTTGATTGGTTCGCACAATAACATTGGCAACATTAGCAATGTCGCCAATAAAGTTATTAAGCTCAACTGAAGTGCCGTTTTTATTCCTCTTGATGATCCTTCATTCATTTCGTCCTTTCGCTTTCTTGTAGTCGCCACTTCGTTGGATTCTGCACCAATATCTGCGTCTATGGGTAGTTGAGCGAGGCGATGTATTGCACGTTTATAAACTCCCGTTGCCGTCTTAACCTCAGCAACGCGTCCTGCTCCATCTGGTCCGTTATAGACTTCTACTATTCAGATATTCATTGGACCATCTCTTCCAGAAATTGTATTTTAATTGCGCCAACAATTTCCATCTTGACAACAGTGATTGCTTTGTTGAGTCTGCTTTACTATCTACTTGGGAGGTGAGTGCTTCTCCTATGAGGAGGTGACCTGGCGTTAGTGCTATTAAATACGAAGGGTCCGATGATAGTGGCATTAGTGGCCGGGATTTAATATGGATTCTATTTCCACAATTACAGTTTCCAATTCATAAGTCAATGAAGCTGATGCGACACTTCTTAGTAGAAGTTGTTTCGCAGATTTAACAGCTGCTTCCCACAGTCCTCCGAAATGAGGACATCTGGGAGGGATGAAATTGAACTGTATTCTTTTTTCACTGCATGTTTTTCCAATTTTGTCTTGAGCGCTTGATGAATGGAGTGCTGATGATAACTCTGTCAATTGATTTCTTGCTCCGACAAAGTTGGTAGCGTTATCACTATATAGGTTTTGGCAGCGACCTCTTCGACTTATGAATCTTTTGAGGGCTCCTATAAACGCTTCTGTTGACAGATCCGTTACCAACTCCAGATGAACAGCTTTAGGGGCAATGCAACAGAATACAGCTAAGTACGCTTTGGTTGGTTTCTTTCCTCGGACCTTATAATGCACGCACATAGGTCCAGCGTAGTCAACACCAGTGTTAATGAATGGTCGAACTGCTGTCACTTTTGTAGCTCTCAGGTGTCCCATCATTTGTTGTGCGAATTGAGGGCGAGCTTTATTGCAGCGGATACAATGCTGAACAGTTGATCGAGCTGTTGTTTTTCCCTTTATTGGCCAAAATCGTTGCCTTAAGGTTCTAAGCAAGACCTGAGGACCACAGGACTTGTTCTCCTCATGCACTTTAATGAAGAGTAATTTGACCAGAGGGTCATTGTAGGATAGCAACATTTGGTGTTTAGCATCGAATGGCAGTCCAGCAGCTTCTAATCGAAGAATGTTCATGTCATCTAAAAATCGTGGAAAGCTGCTGATGGCACTGCTAATTTTCAATTCACTGTGTTGTTTCAGATTTTGGATTTGATCTTTGAAGTCACTTGCCTGAATAGTCATGCCGATGGCTGCTAATGCATGATCCTGTTCGACTGTTGTTAAAGCAATGGTTTTTACTCTAAAATTCAGTCTGTTTTTTGTGTTATTTATAAATCGTAAGATATATCCAACGATGCTTTGAAGTGTGACAATCGAGTTGCGATGGTTTATTTGATAAATCCATTATCCATTTACCTGCATTGTGTTATTTGACCCAGTGAGCAATGAAATGGCTGTTTCCCTTTTCTTTTCGATGTCAGACGGAATTTGCAGCTGCTTTGACCATACTGGGGCCCATAGCTCTTGCTTGGCGTGCAGAAACATTGGTCCTTGAAACCAGACTGCACTGTCCACCAATGTCTTTGCTGAACATCCTCTTGACAGTAAATCTGCTGGATTTGCCTTTGAACTGACATTGCTCGGGTAAAGTGAACATTTGAATTTTTGCTACTCTATTTGCCACGAAAGTTTTGTATGCTGATGATTGTGCATTTATCCAATGAAGCACAGCCTCTGAATCGCTCCAAAAGAAGATTGGTTTATCCTCTATCTGACAATCTGTTTTTACCCGAGCTGCGAGTTGAGCACCTACTAGTGCGGCACAAAGTTCTAAACGAGGAAAAGTTTGTGTTTTTAGTGGTGCAACACGGGTTTTGGCCCATAATAACCGCGTCATTATCCTGCCATCTCTTAGCGTTGCTCGTAGATATGCTGCCGCGGCGAAGCCCCTTTCGGAAGCATCAGTAAAGATGTGTAGTTGTGTTGATGATGATAGTTCTCCCTTCTCTCTCCCTCTGGCTATTCCGAGAATGTTTAAGTGGTTAAGATTTTCTCTGAAAGCCGTACATGTAGCGTTGAGATCTGATGGTAGAGCCTCATCCCAAGATAGCTTCATTTGCCATAAATGCTGTGTGAAGATTTTTGCTTTAACTACTACCGGTGCCAGTAGTCCACTCGGGTCAAACAGTCGTGCTAGATCGGAGCTGACCGTTCGTTTAGTGATTGCCCGCACAGGACTCAGAATTGATCTGATACAGAATAAATCCACTTTTGGCAACCACAATAACCCCAGCGATTTTATTGGGTCATTAATGTCATTAGAAATTTAATTTAACTTCCTGGTCACCTTGTGGAATATTTCTTAAAGTTGGGGATGATTTGCACACCATTTTCGCAAATTAAACCCATGTGTGCTTAGCATTTTCATCAGCTGTCGTTGCATTTCTATGGCTGTAGCCAAACTGGCTGATCCTCCAAGCCCATCATCCACAAAAAAATTGTAATGTAACATTTTTGCTCCCAAAGGATGACTTATCATGTTGTCGTTAGCGATTTGTTGCAGACATTTAGTTGCTAGATACGGTGCTGCCCGTGTTCCATATGTAACGGTGTTTAGTTGATAGTACCCAATGTTGGCTGTTGGATCCTCACTCCATACGATGACTTGATAACGTCAATCTTCTGGATGTATTATAATCTGCCGATTCATATTTTCGATATCGGTCGTGAACACAAAGCGTGGTAATCGAAAGCGTAGCAGTATTGAAAAAACTTCACTTTGAACTATGGGCCCGATATACATTAAATCGTTCAATGAATAGCCTGTCGTGGTTTTGGTGGATGCGTCGAACACCACTCGCAATTTGGTTGTTGTGCTTTCGGGTTTGAGAACACAATGATGAGGAAGGAAGTATTTAGGAGACAGCATTGAGCCAAGCTTCACTTTCTTCATGTGTCCCAATCTTTCTTATTCTCTCATAAACTCCACATATTCTTTTCGCAGCTCCACATTTCTCTGAAGTCGCTGTTCGAGACCAAGGAATCGATTATAAGCCATCAGTCTTGATTCTCCCAAAGCTGTTGGATTTTCACGAAATGGCAATTTCATGCTGAAGCGTCCCAGATCATTTTTGCGCGTATTTTGGGCAAAGTGTATTTCGCATTGTTGTTCTGCTGGTAACATGCTCTTTCCAATTGTATCGACTTCATCCATCTTCCATAATTTTTCAATTGCCTCGACCAGACCATCCCTGCTATCCGTGTCTGATTTCATCCCGAACACGGCACATGTCAATGATTCCGTCGATGGTTCAGACGCTCCAAATTTTCCGCTCACAATCCAACCAAGTGATGTGCTTCGGAGAATTGGGCCATTATTCATCATCTTTATATGACAAGGTGGCGAGAGACTCAGGTAAAATTCGGCACCCAGCAAGACGTCAATTTTGTCTTGCTTGCAAAATTTCGGATCTGCCAATTGTATGTTGGCCGGGATTTTCCAATTTGAAGTATCAAATTGATTACATTAATTCTCTGAGTGACCGTCTTTTGCACATCGCCAATTCCCTCAATGCACAAGGAAGCTTTGGTTGTAGATATGGATAATCTCTTCACGAGACGTTCTGAGACGATGTTAACTTGGGTACCGGAATCCGAAATTGCTCTAAATTCCCCTGAGTTGCCATTGGCCGCAGTAATTATTATCCTTGCTGTTGCCAGATGACTGCATTTTTGGAACTAGTTGTTTTTCATTTCCAAAATGTAGCAACGTATTGCTTTTTTTTGTCACATTTGCTGCAACATCTCGACTTGGCATTGTTTGAATTGTGATCGTTCTTAAAACAATTGAAACATAGTCGTTGTTTTTTTACCCACAACTGGCGTTCTGTAGTTGACAGCTGTACAAATTTCTGGCAGTAATACAATGGATGACTACCATTGTCACATAATTTGCAGCTATTGCTCTTGGTCGACGTTGCAATGGAGGATACAACTCTGTTGGGTGGTTGTGCCACTGCAGCTTTATCCTTAGGACCGATGGCTTCCATTGAATGGAATTGTCCTGCCAAGAACAGCAGGAAGTTATCCACCCTTGTAATTCCTTTCGATTTGTTAAGGATTGTTCAAATCTCATGTGTGTGGATCGATCTAGTTTCTTTATTAGTAGATGAAGAAGAATCCGATCCCATGCTCCTGTATCAACCCCTAAATTATTCAGAGCCACGATGCATTCATGTGTTGTGTCGTGCAAATTTTTAGTTGTCGAGGCAGTTGATGTCCCTGATCGCTGATTTAGTAGTTTTTCCATTAGCGTAGCTACTGTTACCCTTCTGTTATTGTACAACTCTTGCAATAACGTCCAAGCTGCAACATAGTTGTCTACCGTCAGGGAGAAGTGGTTTATTAATTTTGCAGCTTCTCCTGTAACATTAGCCTTTAGGTACCACATATTTTTCACCGCTGCTAATAGCTGCTTGTCGATCATTTGGGAAAGCAGATCGACGAATTGTTGTCATTTCAAGTAATTGCCGTTGAACTGTGGAATGGTTACCTTTGGGAGGTAAACTGAACTTCGCAATGTTTGTTCTTCTCTTGCGGCTGAAACACTGACTCTGGTACCTTGGCATTGATATGCTCTTATAGTGAGATCAAGTAACTGGTGTTGTACCATTTCATCTAATTGATCATACTCTGCTTGGCCAAAGCCTTCTGCTGCCGGATGTTCCAACTTTTTCCCAAGCTCGTTGTACACCAATTCTATTTGGGTCCAAAGATGACTGATGCTGTTTATTTTTAATTTATAAAATTGCAATACCTGGTTTTCTTGGACTGCTTCCAGATTTTCGAGTGCTCGCCTCAACCTAGCTATGCGAGCAGTCATCTTCCTCACTATTCCGTGTTGTAGTCCCGAATAATCCTCGTGATTTCTTCGCCGACCTCTCTTTGCCGTTCTGCAAGCTCCGATACATTTGCCATGGTGTATGTATTTCAGCACTTAAACTGAAATATCACGTCGGGGTCACCAAAATGTTAATTCATAATTCTGTTTTGAATTTGTGTTTTGAATTTCCAGTATTTGAGCTGGGAATTCACGATGATTAAATAATTCAAGAATTTTATGTGAATTTGAGATTTGAATTTTCAGTACTTGAACTGAAAATTCACGACGAAACAAAATTGAAGTTAATAGTACTTGAACTAGAAAACTACGAAGAAATAATAATTCAATAATTGTTCTTTAGAGTTCTAATTTCGAACCGACTTTATTAAATAATTGCTTGCGTTTTTATACAAAATGTACATGTTAAAATCAATACTGCTGATCATATGTACTAATAGTACATATGATCAGCAATACTGTAGTTCGATGCACGTTGCACAACATATATGCTAGAGTAGCATCTTATCATGAGACTAAAAACGACAAAATTGCAGTATTAAATGAAACTTAAAAATATCGAATTAAAATATATGTACATTAACAGTAGCTTTGCCACTCCTGTCGTCAAATGCTTTTGACTATGTATTAGCGAAGATCGATGCTATCTCAGCTTTATCAGAAATTACTTTATTGGTGGGATCCATACAATTATAGTGGTAGATGTGTTTTTTCCGTATAATTTATTAACGTGGTGCCATAAAGTTTGCATGGAAGAGTTGTTATTTATTTTGGATGTAAAATTGTAAAATGAATCGTGTTTTGCTTTTTTGGTTTCTCTTTTGGAAAAAGATTTTGCTTTTTTGTAGGCTAGGCTGTTTTCAGTGTTTATACTGTATTTAAAAGAGTGCCATAATATTTGTTTATTGGCTCTTAATTTCAAAAGGTTTGGGTTCCTCCAGTGTATTTACCTTTTGAATAAGAAAGGTGATAATTTTTTATGGATTCGTTTGCAGCAGCTATAATGCATTTTTTAAATACCGATGCATCTTTTTTAATGTTATTGGATTTCTCAATTACACATACAAGCACAGGCCAACATCAGATTAGAGATGTCGCAGGAGGAATCTGTACAAACAATGCAACAAACAATACCAGCAGTGAGACTAGCACCACCGTTGCCAACAACCATCACACCGAACGACCTTCTGAACGATGCGTAAAGGATACACGAGTTCACGGGGACTGGACATTATGCACTTTCTTCATTTCTACGAGAAGTGGATACTTTGTTACCATTACTGGACGGTAACCCGCAAATGAAGGCGTACATTTTCTCGAGGACTATCATAAATAAAATACAAGGACCTGCCTTAGAAGTTGTCAGAACCTTGGGATCTAACGCCTCTTGAGACGACATAAAGGACGCACTTATAACCAACTTTGGAGTGAAGGAGACGTACCATCAGCTGAACAAACGAGTCATCGCAACAAAAAACTTTCAAGTAAGATCTTATTATTTAGAGCTAAGAAATATTTTAAGTAAACTTAATGAAAAGTATGAATACGACACAAATAAGCCCATAGAATTGAGCCCAGCAAATTATGAGGGCATAATATTAGGAACCTTTATAAATAACATTACCATTAACTTGGCAACACTAATAATAAACAAAAATATAACAAACTTACGGAGTGCATTCGACTTGCTAGAAAGTTCAGGAATGATTTGGGATGCCAATAGTCATACTTCCACACTACACAATAATTTCAAACATAGTAACACTAGCTACAGACAATACAACCACGGACAAAATAATCCAGGACAATACAGACAATACAACCAAGTACAAAATAACCAAAGACAAATGCGGCAGCACGATGAAAGACAATATAATGGCTAAAACAGACAACAAAATAATCCTAGACAAAGTTACAATAATCGTAGAGAATCAGGGTTCACTAACGTAAACCACATGGATCAGGAAGTAAAATTTCGCTCAATGCCTCACAAACGTACTTACCTATAGTAATCTTGTCGATATGCAACGACAAAATTAAGTGTCTAATAGATACAGGATCATCAACATCCTTACTCGATGACAAAAAATTACCACAATACAGGAGGGAAAAACTAACAGCATCAATAAAATTCAGTTCACTTAACAACCAAAAGCTAATTGACACGCAAATTACAACTGTGTTACCTAGTGAATTTAACGAAGATGCAAATATGGTTTGGAAAATGGCAAACTACTTTAATACACAATTCGACGCAATATTCGTCTAAAATCTACTGGGAAAATTGGGAGCAATTATTGATATGAGAGAGAAGTGCTGTTAATCAATAATAACAACATAAAATTTATAAGTGCTTGTCCATTTCAATTTAAAGAAATACATCAATTGAATTCTATCTGCTTTGGAGACGGAGATATGTCACAAGTTACCAACTCTTTGAATTCAGAAGAATCAATGCATATGAAGAAGGTTATAAACTCTTATACTGACCTATTTTATATAGACGGCGACACTACTGGTATCGAACACGAAATTAACACGAAAAATGAGCAGCCAATATATTCAAAAATATATAAGTACCCGCAAATCCACGAGCAAGCGATATCTACCCAAATTGCAGATATGCTCCAACAAAGTATTATAAAGGAAAGTAATTCACCTTATAATAGTCCCCTATGGATTGTACCCAAGAATACTGATTACTCTGAAAAGAAAAAAATGACGCATAGTGATCGACTATAGGAAACTGAACGAAATAACAACCGATGACAAGTTTCCTATTCCCAACATTGACCACATTTTGTATAAATTAGGCAGGGCTCAGTATTTCACACCCCTTGACTTGGCAAAAGGCTTCCACCAAATTTTAGTAAAAGAGGAGGACAGGAAGAAAACTGCTTTTTCCACGCCTTTAGGACATTATGAGTACGTACGAATGCCGTTTGGTCTGAAAAATGCCCCATCAGCTTTTCAACGCCTTATGAATTCGGTATTACAGGAATTCCTAAACAAGATCTGCGTAATATATATGTACGATATATTGGTGTTTAGCACAGCCATAAGCGAACATGTAAGTAGTATTAGGAGATTATTCGCGAAATTACGTTCCCATAACTTAAAAATTCAATTTGATAAATACAAATTCTTTTCAAAAGAGACCGCATATTTGGGACACGTTCTGACAACCGAAGGCGTCAAACTTAATCCAAAGAAAATCGAAACTATTTTAATCCTTAGATTTCCTTGAACAACAAGACAAATTTCAATTTCAATTCAATTTCAATTTATTGTTTAAAGTTATAACATAAGACAAAGTCTTTTATATATAACTATATATCAGTTATTAATATATATATATTAAATTAAATTAGCAACTAATTAAATAGAAAATAAAAAAATGAATAAGTAAATAAGTAATAAATAATAAATAAATAAATAAATAAATTAATACAATAATAAATAAAAGAATACAGACAGAAAAGAATAATAAAAGAGATATTTGGTTATTTTCAAGGGTAAAATTTAGAGAGCTCTATGGTAGCTCTCGACAAAAGTACTGGAACACTAAAAGCTTAAACTCACTAATCTCTGCCACGCCTCTCACAGCAGAAGGCAGCGAATTCCAGAACCTGATGGCATTAATGAAAAAGTATCGAGTTGAATTAGAATAGGCAAATTTAGGTATTATCATGCACCGACTTCTTTTTGAATGGCTCTGCTGAAGTTTCTCAAAGAGATAATTAGGAGTTCTCATGATAATCAGCTTGTGAAGAAAAATAAAATTTCTGATCCGCAAGTATCGGGTTTTTCAATAAGAGCGCTACAAAAGTTTTTTAAATAAAAAAAAAACCGGGTTTAGATATCAAAGAAATTCTTTATTCCTGTGAAAGTACGTTCGATGCCATTATGTATGGAACTCGATTTCTTTTGCATGCCCACCACGGGCACGCTTGCAGAAGTCTAGACGCTGAACCCAATTTTCAACGGTTTTCAAGCATAAATCGGCCGATACTGCTGCAATTTCACGTTCGATATTCGTTCGAAGTTCATCAATCGTCGCTGGCTTGTTGGCATAGACCATAGACTTGACGTAGCCCCACAGAAAATAATCTAACGGCGTCAAATCGCACGACAAAGGTCAATCGACTGGGCCATTTTGTGAGATAACACGTTCACCAAACTTGGTTTGCAGTAAATTGATTGTGGCATTCGCTGTGTGGCTTGTGGCGCCGTCCTGTTGGAACCACATTTCCTCCAAGTCCATATTATCCAATTGGGGCCAAAAATATTCGGTTATCATTGAACAGTAGCGATTCGCATTCACAGTAATGTGCCGGTCTTGATCATCACGGAAGAAGTACGGCCCAATGACGCCGCCGGCCCATAAACCACACCAAACCGTAATTTTTTCGGGATGCAATGATGACTCATGGAGTACGTGTGGATTGCTGTCTAACCAATAACGCATATTTTTCTTATTGACGAAGCCATTCAGCCAGAAATGAGCCTCATCATAAATTGGACGTAGCGCTCTTAAAGTTGAGGCGACTGACTCCGATTTTCGGTAGTAAATTTTAATAATTTCGACTCGTTGTTGGCTCATATATCTTTGCATGATGAAATGGCAAACCTTACTGAAAAGAAATGTCAAAAGAGCGGGAAAAAATATTGCGTCGTTTGCTGTCACTATCGATTTACTTTTGTAGCGTTTATTTTTGAAAAACACTTTAGTTCTCAATACTGCATCCAAGAACACTTGTCTTCCAGGAAGTTATATGGTCAAACCTATGTAATCCAAACACATATCGTGTGGCATAGTTAAACACAACTTGTATTTTATGTAGGGAGTTTGAATCCAACTTACTATATACAAGCTCTGAATAGCAAATTATCGGTACAACCAGCTGCTTAACCAACATTCTCCTAGTCTCGACAGGGTTAAACTCTGCTGACATCCGTAACTGTCTCAGACCAAAAAATTTTTTTTTCAAAATACTATTTACTTGATCAGTGCAAGTGAAAGAAGAATTAATATGAAAGTACAAACTACATGATCTCTCAACAAATTTCAGCTGAGCGCCACCAATATATATCAAAGGCAGTTTGTACAATTCTACTTTCTTCTTCGAGATTGGTAAAACATAGGATTTTAACGGATTTAGGAAGAGTCCATTTCTTTTTGACCAATCAAATATAGAATGTAGATCTTCGTTCATTTTAAGACTCAAGTAATCAATATACTCCATGCGCCGAGAAAGATAAATCTGTAGGTCATCAGCATATGCAAGTATATTTACGTATTTACACACCGAGAAAATGTCATTTGAAAATATAGTAAACAGGAGTGGGCCAAGAATCGATCCCTGTGGAACACCCGAAAAAACATGCCTATAATCAGAATAGATATTGCCCACCTTTACTCGCTGCATTCTCATTGTTAAATAACTATTTATAAGGCCAACTGCACTGTCACAAAACCCATAGTACCGCTTTAATTTTAAACAAAGCAACGAATGATTAACGCTATCAAAAGCCTTGGAGAAATCCAGGAGACATAGAAAAGTAAGAAGACTTTGGTCATACATTTCTCGAACATCATCCATAACCTTAAGCATAGCAGTCGCACAACTGTGCCCCGATCTAAAACCAGACTGCAAAGGAAAGAAAATATTGTTTTGATGAAAAAGTAACCTGAAATTTGCTCCGCCATGAGTGATTCACAAACCTTTGATAGGGAAGGTAAAATACTAATAGGGCTAAAATCACCTGGCTCCAATGCAGAGAATTTTTTAGCTACTGAAATAACGATACCAACTTTCCACTAGGAAAGCACAAAGTCGTAAAGCAATGATTAATAATGTGGGTCAAGGGACAAAGAATATATGTTAATATAATCTTAAGAAACTTAACCGGCAAGCCATCCTCACCAATTGCATTTGACTTAACCCTCATCAGACATCGCCCCACATCAGCCTCACGAACTGAAAAGTAGACGTGGCAGAACAAAACATTCCAAGAGCAGGCTGAGAAACCGAGCCACATGATCCCGGGGAAGCAAAGGCATCACACATAATGCTGGGATCCAACTTGCAGATAGTATTATCACTACTACGCACTCCAAGTTTCCTCAAATTCCTCCAAAGTAGCTTGGCAGGAAGGCAACTTTTCAACTTGAAATTGTAAAAATTTCTTTTGGATTGACGAACAATAAATACTGTTTTATTTCGAGCAATCCTGAATCGATTCCAATTATCCAAAGTAGGCTTATTTTTCCATTTAGCATGCAATTTATTTCGATTCCTAATGGCCAATTTAACTTGCTTAGAGTACCATTCATCAATAATTTTTGGGAATAAATGGCTACTATCGCAAATTCATACGAGATTATTCCAAAATAGCTCAACCAATGACTCAATACCTCAAAAAGAACAGCAAAATAAACATAAACGACTCAAACTATATAAATGCCTTTGAAAAACTGAAACTAATATTGACAGAAGCACCCATATTAAAATATCCTGACTTTAACAAAAAATTTAAAGTAGTTACCGATGCTCGCATTTTCGCTGTTCTTCAACAGAATAATCACCCTATTTACTACGCTAGCAGAACACTAAACGATCATGAACGAAACTACTCAACCACGGAAAAGGAATTACTAGCAATCGTGTGGGCTACCAATTACTTCATACCATACATTTATGGAGAAAATTTTGAACTGGCAACAGACCACCAACTCTTAAAATGGTTACATGCTAAAACAAAAGACAAAGACATTAATCCTCGATTGCAAAGATGGCTTTTAAAACTAGGAGTATACAATATAAACATGGTTTACATCAAAGGAGGCGATAATAAAGTAGTAGATTTTTAAGCCGAGTTAATGCAGACACAAACGAAATCAACAAAATAGAAGTTCACAGTCAAGTACCAGGTATTGAACATCCAGATACACAATACCCTAACAACCATATACTGTAGTGAATAGATTTAAAACACAAATCATACTTACAAACGACAAAACACAGGACTTTAGTATCAAACATGGCAATAAGAAAATTTTTTTAAGCGCAGCTGACCTACGCTGAACGTAACATATCTCATATTTTAAAGCACCGCACAGAAATGGAAAAATAGGAGTTTACTCAGAGTTAACTGACAACGATTTTAAAACATTTGAACATAAAGCAAAAGAGCTTTCCGAAAATAACTTAAAATTCGTAAGATGTGCCTACCATACAAAAGATATGGACAATGAAGATGACACCTACAAACAAATACAAAAATACCACAAATACGAAACAGGACATACTGGAATTAATGAAAATTATGAAGGCCTCAAAAATATATATACATATATATATATATATATATATATATATATATATATATATATATATATATATATATATATATATATATATGTATATATATATATATATATATATTATATATATATTATATATATATATATATATATATATATATATATATATATATAGATATATATATATATATATATATATATATTACCCTAACATAAAAAATATGATTCAGAAATAAATAATCATAAACAATTGCGATACTTGAAACCGCGTAAAATATGATAGAAATCCTATCTAGGAAAAATTTTAAATGACAGAGACTCCAATAGACATTAGCCAAATAGTACATATGGACGTATACACAAACTCAATAGCAAATTTTTTGACATTTATCGATAGATTCTCGAAGTTCGCCACCGCATATTACCTTGAAGATAGAAATCACAGAAGGATTATTGAAAAACTAAGAGATCTCAGATCACAAATGGGTCATTTTAAGAAACTAATCACAGATAATGAATTTAAAAGTATGAACGAAAAAGACTACTTACGAAACGAGAACATAGAACTTCATTTAGTAAAAGCAAACAACCACACAGGAAACTCTGATATCGAACGGCTACACAATACATTAGCAGAGAGAATAAGAATTCTAAATATCGAAAACAAGCAACTTAGCATAAAAGAGAAAATATGTAGGGCAATAGAATGGTATAATAATAGTTACCACTCAACAATAAAGGAAAAACCAATTAATGTACAACAAGGGAAGTGTGACAAAAGTCAGATTTATACAAATTCCATAAAAAAAAACTAGGTGCATAATTAAATAACAACACAAACAGAGAACACTATTCAGAAAATAGATCAGAAGGCTACATCAAAAATTATAAAAGTGTGAGGCATAAGGAAGAAGCAAAATACACTAAGAAAGCACTAGGAAATATACATACATCCAATATGAAAAGAGAAACTAAATTTGCAGGTAAAATGGATGTTAATATTATTCCTGATACTGTGGACACCAAACGTAGGCCACACTCATCTGCTAATGGAGAAGATAGAAACCAACCTGGGCTACACCGAACTAACAATAGACAACGTCGCTCTCGTTAAAAACTACGATACAATACTACACTTTATAAATCCATACGAAATCTTAGATATAGTCGACAACTTACAAAACAATATAAAAAAGTCAAACCTACAAGAAAAATCTATTGCTTTAGAAATACAATTAAATAACACCCGAAACAAAATTTGTACATTAATTCCACACAGAGAAAAACGTGGACTATTTAATTTCATGGGTACTGCACAAAAATGGCTTTATGGAACAATGAATGATGAAGACAGACAAGAAATAGAAGGACACCAACAATAATACAAACATAAAAACATTATATTTGTTATAAGAATACCAAAAGATACTGTTATTCTACAAAGAATATTATGCACCCAATGGCAGATAACCATAATTTAGAAGATATGTTTGAACCGCAAGAAATTGTCAAATAATAAAAGGAGTTATACAATTATGTAGGAGACAGGTATATTAATAATTTAAGAAGATGTAAAAACTGTATATTGAAAAAGAACTGCATGCACATATTTAATAACATATACGAAATTATAGAATTAAATAATGGAATTATACTAGCAAAAAACCAACATTTAGCAAATTTTTCAAATACTTGTGAGGAAAGTAAATTAATTTTAAATGGAAATTTTTATTTTACTTCAACAACTGTTCAATCATTATAAATAATAATAAGATACAAAATGCAGAAAGATAGTTTAAACAAAGTTTCACGATACCAAATTATTTGGAAAGCATTCAAGATTCAAATAAAAAGCTAACATTTGACAACTTAATTCTAGAAAAAAATTAAAATCTGAAAGAAATCAGTGAAATAAAATATTCCAAGTATGAAAAATATGCATTTGGAAGCACTTTAGTAATAATTATAATTGTCATTATAATATTTATTGTAACTGCAAACACAAAAACCTGCAAGTAAAGATAAAAAATATGATGCCTCAGGATTGTCCTCAAACTAAGGGGGGAGGAGTTACGCCAGCAGTTGCTGCGAACCCTAAATCTAACACCAAACGTCAGCTGAGATATCATTCTTATCAAGTATGAATCTCACAAATGACCACCAAAGCCGTTTATGCATTTTCCAATTCCCTTTCATATTTCCATTCGAGACCATTCTCAAGTGCAACGACACAAACCTCCCAAAAAGCAAAGTCAGTACGATCAGTACAATGACATAAATTAACTGAAGTGCAATGACATAAACAACCCCTAAATGCAACGTCTGCAATTCTCAGTGCACTAGCACTTGTTCAGACACGGCTTTGCACTCTGCTTATTGGTGGTTATAGACATTTACCTCTTTCTACCCTCCTACATAATTTTAGAAAATACTTTTGTGCCTACAGCAGCGATAACAAATAATCGATGTAAGTAAGTTACTATAAGGTTTCGGCGTAAGTAATTTAAAATTATTAGTTTAGTTTTAAGTTAAACTCCGTAATAAAAGCAACATTGAACCGAAGTTCTCTCAGCGTTTTATTAACGTAACTCGCGTGCCACCTGTAAGATCAAAATCACACTATGTCTATAGCCTTTCTATAGTCGATATGCACATTCTGTGAACGAAAGTTTAGTTGTTTACACAAGCTTTGTTCCTTTTGAGCCACAACCGGCATATCCAACTGCATTCGGATTTAAACTTTTACATGAGATCATAAGATCGACGACTCGTAACTATGTTTATTTATCTAATAATTGATTAAATTTAAGTTGGAGTTGAACAACAATGATTGTAAGGAAACTTTTTATAAGTTTTTGTAAATCCTTTCCAATACCTTTGAAATTAAGAGAAAAGTAAGATTTGTACTCATTATACTCGTATGTGAAAAACTAAACATGTAACAAAAATTATTACATTACTAGGTATAATTAATTGGTAGATTTATAGGCACCATCAGCCACCAGGTCAGCAATTTCTTCTATATCTATGTGAAATACACATATTCTTGGCACCACACAGGAGAAAGATTTCTGATGATGGCGAAATAGCTAACAGGTGATAAATAAGGAAAGTACTCTTACTTACTGTGCGATTCATTCACATGAGACGATTTATATCAAAATGAATATTTCTCCTAAAAAATGTTTAAGAAAAGTTATTACCCATGTACTTGATAAATATCGATAAATATTTTGACAGTGGAAATTTTTAGTCATTGTTTCCTTATATATGTATTTCCATTTCCATTATGTAAATCTGAATCCATATTTGAGTGCTCATTATAAATTTAACATTAGTATAATTTTTTATTTATTTGTAAATAAATAAATTTGTGAGTGTACCATTTGCAGGTAACATTGACGTATTGCATATTATGAAATAGTCATTAGTTATTATGTAGAGCATGACGTGGCTATGAAACAAAACAATAATAAAACGAGTACAGAAGTCTGAAGTCGGGTCAGACCGATTTCGAAATACCCTTTACCCTTTCTTGTGCATGCAAGTTCAACAATGGGGATGTTTTCTTCACAAATAATCATTAGGAGTATATCTACGGTAATTTTGGTAGGGTACCTTGAATTTATTATATCGATCCCATTTCTTGTGTACGGCTGTGTAGTGTCAATATAACCACTAATATAAAATTTCGTGAAAAAATATTATATAGGTCGAAAGTTATATTAATATGCCAATAGTGGGCGTTGCTGTAAAAGTAAGACGCCAATTTTTTGTGCGGTGTTTAATGTTACTACTCGCAACATTCCTGTGAAAGTTCGTTGAAAAATCTTTAATAGGAACCTAGTAATGATTTTTGGTTAATTGTGGGCGGAATGCAACCTAAAACAGATCTAATATATACAGCTACCAATTTGTATTCATATATCATCACTAGAAGCGTAGATAGGGTAATTGCTTTTAAGTAGGGTCGCTAAAATTCATTATATGGGAAGGAGGTGTATCCGTCCTCAGATCGATCCCGAATCTTATATATGGCTTTGTAGGAACCATATACGTACTAGTATATAATTTCGTCCAAAAATATTGTATAGGTCATAAGGTATAATAATATGTCAATTGTGAGTGTGACTGGAAAAATAACACGCCAATTTTTTGTGTGGTGTTTAATATTGTTTCCCGCAATTTTCCTGTAAAATTTCGTTGATGAATCTTCAATAGGAACCTAGTAATGATTTTTGGTTAATTGTGGACGTGGCAGTAGTAATAATCTGCCCATATTTGGAATGCATGCTAGTACAGATCCAGTGTATACATCTACCAATTTGTTTTCATATATAATCACTAGAAGCATAGATAGGGTAACTGTCTTTCAGTGAGTTCCCAAATGTCATTATATGGGAGGAAGGCCTATCCTTCCTCTGATGGACCCCGAATCTTGTATATGGCTTTGTATGATCCATATACGCACTATGGTAAAATTTCGTCCAAAAATATTGTATAGGTCGTAAGTTATAAGAATATGTGAATAGTAGGAGTGGCTGTACAAAAAAACGCCCATTCTTTGTGTGGTGTTTAATGTTAGTACCCGCAACATTCCTGTGAAATTTCGTTGATAAACCTTTAATAGGAGCTCAGTAATGATTTTTGGCAATTTGTGGGGGTGGCAGTTGTATTATGATCTCCATATTCTGCACACACACTATTATGGACCCCACGTATATTTCTGCAAAATTTTATTCCGCTGGCATCAATATGTGCATAGGTAGGCTAATTTTAATTTTAGAACCGAAAGTTCCTTATATCATATGTGCATAGGTAGGCTAATTTTAATTTTAGAACCGAAAGTTCCTTATATCAAAAGTGGGCGTGTCTTTTCTCTGATCAGCCCCAATTGTTGCAGATAGCTTTATTATTTTTATTTTATTTTAGTTTATTTTAAAGCGTTCACATATAAGACAGGGTCTTTTAAATGCGTCAAGAAGTATCCGAATAACAATGAATTATATATAACAAAAATTACTTAAAATAAGACTAAGAATGTAAGTTAAATTAAACTAAATTATTAGATCAGACAAAAAAATAAGTTAAGATCAGATAAATAAATAATTAAACATATAAATAATTGAATAAATAAATAATTAATTTTAAAAATAAATAATCTTTCTGAAATAAGGAAAAGTCAGATCAGAAAAACAATGAATAAATAAAAAGGAAACAAAAAGAAGAAAAGCAGAAAAGAGAAAAAAAAATAAAATAAAATAAAAAAGAAAATAGCATTAAGAGAAGTAGTGAAAAACTGCTTGCTTAAAGTTGTGCTTACTTGATATACTCCTAATTGCCAAAGGCAACGAATTCCACAACCTGACGGCGTTCACAAAAAAGAGTCTATTCGAGTTTAAATACTTGTAATTAGGGACTAAGAGGTTCATATTTCTCCTCGATTTACAAAACTTCAACTTTACAAACAAATAATTAGGTGTTCGCGTGTATATTAAGTTATGTAGAAATATGCAATTTCTAGCATCCATATAATTAAAAATATTGCAACCAAGGACCTGATTGCAAAACTTACTGATATGGTCAAACTTTCTTAAACCATATACATATTTTGTAGCATTATTGAATGCCACCTGCAACTTATGCCTGGAACCCGAGTCACGTTTACCATACACAACCTCTGAGTAAGTCATGATCGGCACAATAAGCTGAAGTACCAACCTCCTTCTGGTCTCAGCAGGCACAAATGCAGTCCTCCTCAAATTCCTTAAGGTATAGTATACCTTACTCACCACTGAATTTATGTGATCCTCACAGGATAGTACGGAGTTAATGTGGTATCCAAGGTTTTTTACTTTTTCAACAAATTTAAGTTTTGTATCATTTAGTGAAATTGTTGGTATATCAGAGGAAGGGTAACCAGAATTGGAAATCGGGAGGACATATGATTTTTGGGAGTTGAGCTTCAGCCTATTAGCTATAGCCCATTCTGCTATTATGATCAAGTCTTCGTTTACCCTAGCACATAAATCATCAATGAGACCAATAGGTCTGGACAAATACAATTGAAGGTCATCAGCATATGCATGCATGGTAACATGACGACACTTACTGGAAATGTCATCTATGAACAGTGTAAATAAAAGTGGACCAAGCACTGACCCCTGTGGCACCCCACAGGTTGAATTACTGAACGCAGACACATTCTTTCCCACCCTAACCCTTTGCGACCTTCCAACCAAGTAACTATTTAACATACGGACCGCCGAGCTGGAAAAACCAAAATTCAACCGTAGCTTTTCACATAGTAATGAGTGATCTACAGAATCGAATGCTTTAGAGAAATCTAACAGACAAAGCAGGGTCAAATGTCTCATATCAAATGACTCTCTGATGTCATCCAATATTTTAACAACAGCAGTGGAGCAGCTGTGTCCAGGCCGAAAACCAGATTGGAGTGGGGAAATAAGGTCAAATTTTCTGACGTGTTCTGAGATTTGCTCAGCCATGAGAGATTCACATACCTTTGATAAAGCCGACAACAAACTTACAGGACGGAAATCAGACGGTACATTAGCATTGGACTTTTTAGCTATAGGGATAATCGTCGCTATTTTCGAAATACTGGGGAAGCAGGAGCTCGTTAAACAATGGTTAATTATATGGGTCAGCGGGCTTAGAATGAAAGGCAAAATAAGTTTAATAAATTTAATAGGAATTCCATCCTCTCCGACAGCATTTGACTTTATCTTGTTGACACAGCGAGCAACATCATCTTCACCCACAGAAATAAACTCAAACACAAATGGGCATTTAGAAACACAGTCCCTCGCAACTACAGCAAACATTTCATCAGCAGACACTGAACTACTACCAAAATAGTCATTCAGAATACCCGGATCAATCCGACAATCTTCAGATTTCCCATTGCATACCCCAGCTTGTCTCAAATTATTCCACAGCTGCTTGGAAGGTCGTGCCAAACATAGTTTGGACATGAAAAATCTGCGCTTAGCCAATTTAATAGTAGAATTTGCATCATTTCTAGCTCTTTTGTGCTCTTCCCATCTAGATGCAGTTGGATTTCTTTTCCACTGATTGTATGTTCTATGCAGTTTTTTAATAGCCAATTGGGCATTCTTCGTAAACCAGGGACAACTGCTGTTAGTGACAGAACGAGTAACAAGTGGAACATGCAAGTCAAACAAGGCACCAATTCTGTACATTAAAGAATCCAGCTTTTCATTCACAGAGCTAAACAGCCTACATTCAGACCAATTAATAAGTGACAGGTCATTAAACAAAGAATCAAGATTAATTGATTTATAGTCTCGAAAGGAAAAAGAATTTTCAGCAACCACTGGGTTTAGATTTACATTCACTCAACAAAAAATTAGATCGTGGTCGGATATAAACGATAATTGGTCAAAGATCATAACGTAAGAAATATCCGAAACCAGAAAAACATCCAACAAACTTGGAGAAGCATTATCTGCAAAGCGTGTTGGCATACTGGTATTCAGCACTTGCAGTCCAACTTCAGAAATTTTACAAATGAATTGCTTGGCAAGACTGTCCTTACATAACATGTTTATATTGAAATCACCACACACAATAAAATGATCATAATCGATTACACAATTTGACAAAGTAGCAAAGAACGGATCCAAACAGCAGTAACGATAAGGATTATATACACACGACAGAAAAACTTTTGTGCTATTGTCATAAATTTCAACATTTAGAAAGTCCACATCTGAGCCTCCAGACATATTCAACAAATTCACTCTTAAATTACTTTTACAATATATTACCACACCCCCGCCTTTTTTGTATAATCTATCGTTTCGAAAAAGCTTGTAATTACCTATATTCAGGCAAGAGTCACCTATACCTTCATGCAACCAGGTTTCGGATACACAAATTACATCAACAGATGAATTCTCAAAGCAGTGTCTAACATAATCCATCTTAGAATCACTTAGACTCCTCGCATTAAAATGTACAATGTTTAATCCAGAGCGCTGGTTGCATAAAACGCCAATCAATGTTTTATGAACGTCACTGGAGGCAGAAACTTCATCACCCATAATTAGCATAAAAATACATATCAGCAACACAACAATAAGCACTACAGTAATAGAAGAAGCAGATAGTAGAGAAGAGGAAATTACTTAAAAAAATAGTCGAGCACAAGGCATATAGAGAGAGAGCATTTAAGCTATTAATATATGTAAATGTGCAATTAAACACTTGAATAAAAATAAAGAAGAAACTAAATAGTGAAGTTGAGAGTAATATAGAATAATAAATTAAAATAAAATAAATAGAATAATACATTAAATAGAATAATAAATTAAAATAATCAAGTAAAAGTTGAGTTTTATGCTCCAGTATAGCTTCTGCCGGCAACTGCATCTACGCTCTCCCTGCTACTCACTACTATTGCTTCAGCATTCGGATCGGCTCTCACAAAGACTCGGCCCAAAATTGTAAACGCTGACACTAGAAGTTTTTGTCTTTTGAGCTCATTGGCCCGACGCAATATTTCACGATTGTTAATCGTTAGACTCTCATGTACATAAAACGAGCTGTCACCCTGAACCCCAATATCATTTAGCAACAGCGGCCTTTTACTGGACTTGCGGAAGCCAGCAATGTGCTTGAGCAACTGACTTCTATCACGTGCCGAGTGGAGTTTCACCAAAATCGGATGGATTGCCTCTCTCACTAGTGGAGTACTGACATTAACCGCTTTGCAAACTTGTGAGAAAATAGCAGACACATTTTCAGCTGCAGCATGGGGAATACCATTGATAATCAAATCAGAGGATACCGCATCGTTCTCAAATTTGGCCACTTTATCACGCAACGTGGCTACCTCGCGTCCAAGAGCCCGATTATCAGCATCCATCTCCTCCACAACAGCAACCCGCTTCTCCATTTTTGCTACAGCAGACCTGACATTGATTAGCTCACCAGATAACTCACTCATTCTCTGCATAACTCTCTCTTCAACTAGTTTGACAGCTTCAGTTATGCTTTGAGTCACCTGCTTAACAAAGCACTCCTGCTGCAGTTGAAGCTTCTCTTCAAGCAGCTGTAACCAATTTCGTGGTAGTGGTGAATCACCAAGTTTTTCATGTATTTGAGTAGGAGTCAAATACTGCGGCGAAGAGACGGACGTCAATTTTTTTGGCGCGGCTTTTCGAGTGGTAGGCATTGCTTTCAAACCACAAAACATTCAAGTTGAAAGTCTTATTAAAAAACAAACAATCACTTCAAGAATAAAAACAATTCCACCAATCAAACAATTCCGGCTCTCCAATTTCCAAGATAACCCGTGATCAACAACAAAACAGTACACTGAAACTTCGCGACGCAACCGCCAGCCAAAACAAACACGTCTATTCGTCACACATTACACTCTATGTACTCTTATTATGTCCACATGTTCCTTCCCGTAAAATTTCGTCTGTAAATCTCTACCAGATCTTAAGTTATTAATATTTCTTAATAGTGGGCGTGGCATTTAATACATACCGCCCACTTTTTGCACAGTGTTTAGTAGAACCCACATCTCCATAACTACCAAATAATGTCACGATTCCATCAATTGGACCGAAGTTATAGTCATTTTAAAAAAGGTGAAAAAAGTTCCTTATATGGGAGGCAGGCGTGGTCTTTGTCAAAATCGACCCATATAACAATCTGGTTCTGTATCTTTGTCTTGGCTCTGTACTTTTGCAAAATTTCATGAAGATAGCTCTAACGGTGTGGAAAAAAGTCGCCACGGACGGACAGACGCACAGACGGACAGACGGACGGACAAAATAAAAATTGCTTAGAAAGTGATTCTGATCATATTTGTATGTATACGTCCATACCTACCACGCCTCCTTCATGAAATTGCAACCCCTATCAAAAGCACAAACTTTACCTTTTTTAAAGGTAAAGGGTATAAAAATAAATAGTTTTATGAATATGTGACAATCACAACCCCCATACTAAACCGAGTTGCTAGCGTTAAGTGATAATATGTTGATAGAAGTGAAATGTTGATGAAAATATTTATACAAGTTAAAACTTGTACTCCCTGCTGCTGGTCACAGTTTCTCACCTGACCCAGACGCGTTCATCCTCACCGCTGCCCTCTGATCGCTGCGCGTGGTCTCTCTGCGTGGTATGTGGTCCAGCTGGTGGTGCGCGGTCCGACGGCGAATGGAGGAATATGTTGGCAATAAATGTTGGTCCCCCGTTCAAGAGCAACAAATAATTCCCGTAGTACAGATCGCAATTCATTTAAATTGTTTTGATAATATTCAGTTTATTCAGGTTTCACAATTCGACCTATCGGGTTTTTCAATAAGAGCGCTACAAAAGTTTTTTAAAATAAAAAAAACCGGTTTTAGATATCAATGAAATTTTTTATTCCTGTGAAAGTACGTTCGATGCTATTATGTATGGAACTCGATTTCTTTTGCATGGCCACCACGGGCACGCTTGCAGAAGTCCAGACGCCGAACAATATTCTATTGTAAATCGGATTTTAGTTAATTCACAATTATTGTTATTTCGATTCAATTTCTTCAAGTTTCACAATTCGAACAATATTCTAATTTTAAATTAGCTTTTAATTAATTCACATTTATTGTTGGTCGCGAACCATAGTTATTATGTCGCCAGGATCCAGCACTAATTCGATCTGCCCGATAGATACTGTTATTCTGTAATTCCCAAAGAAGACTGATTATTGCCTGTCCCCAAAATCTATATGAAGCCTCGGTTTTGGAAGTGTATGTGACCGAGGTTGCAGTGTTAGGTGACATTGAAAGTCACCTCATTCGCGAATATTTCGAATTTCATTTTTTTCAGTGAATTAAGCAGTGGTTTCAGTGGTTGCACTTAATCAAGGCTCACCTGCCCAGTGCATAAGGCTGAATTGCAAAAAAGTTTCGTGTGAAGTTTTCGAGCGGAAGTCTCACACGGCTTGCTTTTAGCGAAGGGTGCACGGACGGACATGAGTTGCTTGCATGCGCAGACTGGACGAACATGATATGATTGCACGCGCAGACCGGACGGACATGATTTGATTGCACGCGCAGACTGGACGGACTATATGACAGAAAATATGAATTAACTTCACCGCTCGCAGCACACCCTACTATCTTACACATTGTTCATCTTATTGGGGTGTGTTCATCATCGTTAGTATCGTCATAATAGTTTTCATAAAGATAAAAATAATGTTTCGTCTGAAGTGTGAAAATCTTCCTTACCGCAAGTTGATTTATTTCTTGAATTTGGTAACAATTCTGACGGTGCCATCTTAAATTCTCTCATAAGGTTTAGTTTGCAGTTATCTAGCTTGTGGGGACTTAGAAGCTCTTCCGATATCGATTAATGAAATAAATTTTCACAAATTTTCTGCTTCTTATTTATCTTTCAGCAGAAAATTTTTTAAAGACTGGATCATTCAAAATTTCGTCGATTGGTCAGTTTTATGGCTTTGCTAAGCATCGTTTTGGTGTTTTTGTTTCTTTGTGGTTGCTTAGTTTAGTTGTTCTTCTTCTCATTTTCCTACCTTTGTTTGCTGTATCATTTTATCTACTCTTTTTATTCTAAGAAATTTATGTGATGCTTTGGTTGCACTGCACTTGGAATTTATTTGATGGCCAACAATGGATTCAAGTGAAGTCACCATAAATTCAAGTACAGATAGATTCCGTTCGGTGGATTATTTCCCAACTCTGATTTCGACATTGGAGTAAGCTACTTTTAGGTTCATACTGCATAATGATGAGCCACTAGGATATTCTTGTCTGCCTAACAATGCCTTTATACTTAAAAGTATATGTAACTATATATATCGGACTTCTTTCTGTATATTCTACATTGATTTAATCCGTACAATTTTATAATGCCTATTTAAATAAGTTTGTGACTTTTAAGTCAGGAACTTAAGACTTGTTTTTTCGACGTCACAGTAAAGTTCCATTTCTTAATTTTTATTATTACATAATTTATTTTTAAAAGTTCATCTAATAAGTTAATTGAAAAATATTTGAAAATTGAATAAATATAGAAAATATATTTCACTCCGCATCCTAATGTTCAGATGGCTTCCGCCTGGTACCTGGGGTGCCATGTGTCATCCTCTCTCTATGGTTCATCGTTCGGAGCCCGTGGTGAGTAGTGGAGAACGACAGAGCGGTCGAGCGCGGTACATGCCGTATAAGCGCGGAAGCCATCTTTATGTGGGGTATATTTTGCCATGGGGTAATGGCGGAAGATAGTTTGAAGCTACGGAGTAGCAGTAGCTTCTCTTCTCTTCCGCCGTAATTGGTAAGTGTGCATCAACTTTGGAGTAGTGTCGCATTGAAACTCAAGCTGATGTGAGCTATGTCCAAACTGTTGCAGTGATACTGCGGAGGTGTTTTTTCCTTCGAACACTTAATAGCTTTCGCGCTAATTTCATGTTCGTTCGCCAGTTTCTAGCCGTATATTCTTTTATCACTATTTTTGTATTTAACATTGACTATTTTTGTATTTAACAATTGATTGCCAAATAAACGCCTGTAATCAACTAGAAAAACCCATACAAACAAGTTGTTGCCCATCGAAGCTGAGAACCACAATCGAAAGAAGTACTTGCAATTGATCTATAGGAATCCCAGCTAAACAGTTTGGAACCGCAGTTAAACATTTAGGCCTTTTGAGCCGGATACGTTCTGGTAAGTCCTGTGTTTTGTAAAGGGTTTTTCAAAAGAAACGCTACAAAAGTAGATCGATAGTGACAGCAAACGACGCCATATTTTTTCCCGCTCTTTTGACATTTCTCTTCAGTAAGGTTTGCCATTTCATCATGCAAAGATATATGAGCCAACAACGAGTCGAAATTATTAAAATTTACTACCGAAAATCGGAGTCAGTCGCCTCAACTTTAAGAGCGCTACGTCCAATTTATGATGAGGCTCATTTCTGGCTGAATGGCTTCGTCAATAAGCAAAATATGCGTTATTGGTTACACAGCAATCCACACGTACTCCATGAGTCATCATTGCATCCCGAAAAAATTACGGTTTGGTGCGGTTTATGGGCCGGCGGCGTCATTGAGCCGTACTTCTTCCGTGATGATCAAGACCGGCACATTACTGTGAATGCGAATCGCTACCGTTCAATGATAATCGAATATTTTTGGCCCCAATTGGATAATATGGACTTGGAGGAAATGCGGTTCCAACAGGACGGCGCCACAAGCCACACAGCGAATGCCGCAATCAATTTACTGCAAACCAAGTTTGGTGAACGTGTTATCTCACGAAATGGCCCAGTCGATTGGCCGCCTCAGTCGTGCGATTTGACGCCGCTAGATTATTTTCTGTGGGGCTACGTCAAGTCTATGGTCTATGCCAACAAGCCAGCGACGATTGATGAACATCGTACGAATATCGAACGTGAAATTGCAGCAGTATCGGCAGCAGTATTTATGCTTGAAAACCGTTGAAAATTGGGTTCAACGTCTGGACTTCTGCAAGCGTGCCCGTGGTGGCCATGCAAAAGAAATCGAGTTCCATACATAATGGCATCGAACGTACTTTCACAGGAATAAAGAATTTCATTGATATCTAAAACCGGTTTTGTTTTATTTAAAAACAACTTTTATAGCGCTCTTATTGAAAAACCCGATAATTAGATTAAATTAATAAAAGTTAATGAAATTATAAATCATTTGTGTATATGGGATTCTCTTTTGTAAAGTTCCAATTATGTCCGCAATTAATCAAACCAACAACGTCCAATGTTCGCAACATCAAGGTGAAGGAACGTAAAAAATTAACCGGAACTATAAAAAGGATTCGGTGGAACGAAAACAGTCCACGACCTATTTTGAAGAACGCTGTCGACGTCTAAATGAGGCACAATTCGAAACAACCGACAAAATACAATAAGGCTGCACTAAAATGTATCCATGGGCCAATCGTATTTCACGAATGACTACTACTACGAAACCTCAGATATCGTCACCCAATACCGAGAAGAGTTTGAAATCGCATTGATGGCAAGAACCAGCAGTATTCACTCAGCAACTACGCTCCAAGCAGCACCAACAGCGCCAGCTGACCTTACTCATTCAAAGGAAGCAGGACCCCGCCCTGATGCAAGGATTTCATTGCCTAGAGAAGCAAGTGAATGGTGCCACACCCAACATAAGCGGCATCATGAGCAATCCGGCTACTTTCTGGATTATCGCACATCATAACCGAGCAACTACATGAGTACTACGAGGGTAACATAAAACGCAAGAACAAACTATGTGACGAGATCAACACCATAGATTACAAGATCTTTAAGGAAATATCAACACCGGAAGACGAAGGGTATCACCATTCAGCTTACCTGGACATGGAAAAGCAGGTTCATCAGCAGTTGATTGTTTTGTCCAACAAAGCAAGGACTCCGACTTCCACACTGTAACCTGAATCGCTTGCATGCCGTCTGCCCAAAATTTCCATACCAAAAGTTGGCGGCAACTACCTCAAATAGCACCAATTCTTTGATATGTTCTCATAAATCGTGCACAATACTTCGATTGCCCCAACACGAAAAATGTGGTACATGAAGTCGAATGTCACAGGTATCTACCATTAACACAGGAGAATTATGACACTGGGCGGAACTTCCTCCAAGACAGTTACCACAACAAACGAATCATGGCCTCCAGACTACTCCAACAAATCAAAGGGCACTCAAGCCTATCACCAGAAAACGTATCATCAGGAGCAATAGAAAATTTCCATGATATTGTAAGAGAAAGCATTTTGGCCATTAACAATATAGGAGTCGTCACATCCTCGTGGGTTAGACCGCCAGAGTCACTAGCTGTATGAGCAATCAGTAAAGAATCCAAAGAAGATTGAAACGTTGAAAGACTTTCTGCACTTCCTTGAGCATCGAGTCCAATCTCTGGAAACTCCCGGTGGACGAGAAATACCACATTCATAGCAGTTGCAATTGCGACTAAGAAATTAAACTTTTGTCAAGGCATAAACCACCCGCTGTATTATTGTAAATCCTTTCTACAATTTTCAGCAGTAGCCAGACTAAACTGGGCTCAAAGGCAACAACTATGCGTTAATTGCCTTAATGAAAACCACACTTCAAAAATATCGACCGCACACGACTGTTCGAAATGTAACATCAAAAACAATTCACTGTTGCATTTGGGAACCGACCCCCCCCCCACCATCTAAAGAAAGACAACCAATTTAAACATCAATAAAACAGACGATAGATCGGAAAGCTGCCAGTTCATCAGTTACATCAGCAGCAACCAACATATTGTCGGCATTCCAAGGCCATGTTGCCAGAACAAACATTACGGTAACCAACGGACCATCTAATGAGTTCAGAGCCATCTTAGATTCCGGCTTCCAGGTCAACATAATGACCGAACGGCTCATCAAGGAGGTAGCAATTACTCCAAGTAACACAACACTCCGCATTGAAGTCATAGGTCATAGCAGAAGAACGGCACCCCAGCGTGTTACCATCCAACTCCAGTCACGAACAAGCTGTTTTTCTACAAGGTAAGAGAAATTCGTATTGCCAGATATTGTGCCAATGCAACTTGCACAATCTCTGAAAAAACTGATCATGGAGAATACCGAAAGAAGTATTACTAGCCGATCCTCACTTCACACGCCCAGGTAAACTCGACCTTTTGCTTGGCGCCGAATTCCACCATCACCTATTCTTAGGAGAAAATGTCCCAATTCAAGATTTCAACACCGCAAGATGCGGGGTACTGACGAATGAAGTTAAACCGTTGGATTTGTCAATCGAAAAATTTCGGAATCTTGAAGCAATGGAAGATAGAAAACCAACAATGTCTGCCACAGAAAAACTATGTGATACTCCTTTCGCATTGAACTCTACACGAAACCATCAAGGACCACTCGAAACCATCAAGTCAAGATTCCATTCGCAGAACACACAACCAATCAATTCCATCAACTGGAGAGACGCCTGGCAGCAGATAAGGACTTGAGGTTTCAGTATACCGCATTCATGGACGAATACGAATCATTGGGGCACACGACAAAAACAAATCTCAACAGCATGACATCAACTTTTTATTTCATCCCGCATCATTGCATCAAGCGACCAGAATACAGCACTACAAAGTGAAGAATCGTGTTCGATGCCTATGCGAAAACGTCTACAGGATTAGCTTTCAACGACCTTATGCATACTGGGCCAACGATTCAAAGCGAACTCTACGATTTTACTGCGATTCTGATGTCCTCGATTTTTCTTCACATTTTCTTCACAAATCTTGGTTCATGCTAACGATCGAAGGTACCAGCTAATCGTTTGGAGGAAAGATCCCACCGAAAACTTGCAATATTACCAACTAAACATGCTGACATAGGGAACTCGGACAGCACCATACTTGGCATTCAAATTCCTTCAACAATTAGGAAATGAGCACACTACTCAATATTTACTTGGGGCTAAAGCTCCTCGAAACAATTTCTACACAGACAACTGTCTAACTGGGTCCGGCATTTCAATCACGGCAATTGAAACACAAAAACAGCTTTCGATATTCTACTGAAAAGCGGTTTTCAATCGCGGAATTGGTACTCCAGACGTCCAAAATTACTTCAATCTGTTCCAATCGAAGACAAGGAAGTCAACCTCGACTTCAACAATGACACCAAGAACGCAATCAAAACCCTATGACTCACATGGTTACCGAAGACTGATGAATTCTGCATCAAAGTGAATCTCACCACAGACACTCGAATCAACAAAAGAAACATCCTCTCGGATGTAGCCAGAATATTCGTTCCAATGAGTGTACTAGCACCAATAGCGGTAATAACAAAAATTTTCTTACATAAATTATGGCAGACAAAGCTGTCATGGGACGACGAATTCCCGACTGAACTATATACCAAATGGACCACTTTCAGTAGTAGCCTGAACTAACTCAGCAATACCCACATTTCCAGACACATATTTCAAGGAGGCACTAAGAGATCACTTCAATTAGATCCATATCCTGATTCTTCAACGAAGGCATGCGGTGCGGCAATTAAAGCCCTACAAATCCGCCCCAACTCTGGACTGACTCTGGACTGACTCACAAATTGTTCTGTCATGGATCAACGCACAGTCAACGGCATTCCAAACCTTTGTCGCTAACATAATAGCAAGAATTCAGGACCTTGCTATCGCCTCGCATTGACGACACGTCCACTCTCAGGAAAATTCAGCAGGTATACTATCCAAAAGATTCGAACCGTGACAGTTAAGTACCTACAATATGTGGTTTTAGGGACCTATCTCCCTAAGACTAAGATCAAAACATGACGAAGCCCGGTAAAGGCAACTATCACGGCTGGAAACGACTTAAAGAATATGATCAACAAAATAAACCACATTAACTCGTTCAAAGCACTAACAAACATCGCAGCATATATATTGAGATTTATAAATCATTCAAAGGCAGCGAAAAAGAACGAAAAAGTCACACGGCGCTAACTCCGCAGGAAAAAAGCAAAGCTCTAACAGTCATCATCCACGCCAGGCAAGTATCTGAGTTTAAAGAATACATCAAGGCCCACGCCAAAAATACAAATCTGAGCAAAAACAGTAAGTTAGCCAACCTCAACCCATTTGTGGATGCCGAAGAGATATTGCATGTGGGAGGGCTCCTTCAAGCTCCACTATTTCATTTGATGCCAAGCATTCAATAATCATTGCATACAACGACCTCCTGTCAAAACTTCACGGAACAGAGTTTCACAAAGAACACTTGCACCTTGAGCCACTGATTCTATCAGCCCACCTTCGTCAGCGGTTTTGGCCTATAAAAGGCAATTGGACAGCATTGCATTCGCTGCACGAAAGCGAAGCCCAAACTTTTCCAACAAATAATAGGGATTTTACCTGCAGAACGAGTCCAGCCAGCACGACCATTCATCAATTCAGGAGTCGACTTCTGCGGCCCCTCCTGGATTTCAAGGCGCGAGGGAAAAAAACTCAAAGCTTATGTAGCAGTGTTTTGCTGCTTTGCCACGAAGGCAGTGCACCTTGAAGTAGTCAGCGATTTAACCACATAAGCATTCATTGGATGCCGCGGATGCACTGTCAAAATTTGTACTGCGACAGCGCCACAAACTTCATCGGCGCCAAAAATCAGCTATTCGAATTAAAAGAAGCAGTCCATGGGGCACTGGCATGAGAAGCTGTAATTAGGACATGCTGCTAAAAGGGTATCAAATTCAACTTCGTTCCACCAAGAGCAGAAAATTTTGGCGGAATATGGGAAGCAGCAGTAAAATCTGCTAAAACTCTTTCTGTAAGAAGTGTGTTTCATTAACATATGAAGAATTGGAAACAGTGATTGTTGAAATAGAAGCCATTTTCAACTCTCGGCTATTAACACCCATGTCAGCCGACCCGAATGGTCTAGGCGCACTAATGCCAGGACTCTTCCTAATTGGCGAACTTCTAACAGCACCAAATGACACGGCTGACACACCGACCGAAGCTTCATTGTTAACCAGATAGAAGCTGGCATCTGAAGCATGATTTCTGGAACCGGTGGTCTCGAGATTATCTGAATGAACTACAGTATAGGTACAAGTGGAGGGAGCAGGTGGATAATGCAAGCCCGGGTATGATGGTAATAGTCAAAGAAGACAACTTACCACCACTTCGCTGGCCACTAGGAAAGATAATCAAAACATTCGAAGGCCAAGATGGCGCATTACGTGTGGCTGAAATTCAAACGTCAACTGGAGTATGGAAGCTTCCAATCTACATACTCGCACCCCTTCCAGTAAGGGACACTGATGCAGAGAATGATTTCAGTGTACCTTCCCAGCAATACCAGCCAAGTCAGCGTCCCTCTCGCCACCGCCCCCCCTCGTTCAAACGAATAGAATATAATACCCACAGAAAGGAGGCGAGCCTCACCGACCAGCTCTCTTCTGTTAACAGTTATTGTTTCTGATATACTGATCCCGGCAATATTAAGCAGCTCAGATCACGTCAACAACTTTGTTAAGGACCCTGGGATATGTTTCGAAACCATTGAGACAAGAATGATAACAGCAGAATGGATCATGGTGGTGTACTATGACTTGGCCTTACCTTTTCTTCCGATATATTAGAACTCCAGAACTTATGCGCAAGAGAGGAACAAAACTCCACTTGTTATGTTCTAAAGAGCAACTTTAAACAGACACAGGATGAGCTACTGCAGGACAAAGATATGCTATCGATTGGCGTCGAATAAGAGCGGCACTCAAAATAGTCGGAAATTTCGCTCGCACCTTGTTTGGTGTTCTGGACTCAGACAACGCGGAAGAAATCTCTCACACAATTATTGAAGTAAAAAGTAACGAAAATCATCTGCAACGTTTACCTGAAAATCATACCTCCATCATTGACTCTACCATTAATGTCATCAAGAACGACGAACGAGCAACGACGTCACGCATTTCTGAGCTACAGAAGGAGATAGACGCAGTAAGTAACAGGGTGATCAGCAATAGAACACAAATCAAGATTGCGCAGTTACTGATATTAGCAGCAACCCTATTGTTACTAATGGCGGCAAACCTTCAACGAATACAGGCAGACACCATCGATGCGCTCACAGATACACTCCACTACAGAATCATTCCAACATTTCTCACGCCGCAACAACTACATGCCCAGATCAGCACCATCAAGGTGCACCTTCCTTTAGCTGGACAACTACTCACTGAACAATCCAACATAGTACAATTGTATAAAATAATGAAAGCTGAAGGAACAGTCCCAAAGAGCAAGGTAATATTTGTAATCAGGGTCCCCTAATCGATCAACAATATTTCGACCCGTTCCAACTCATCTCGATTCCAATTATGAAGAACTAAACAATGTACACAATAGCGCCAGATACCTCCTTTTAAGTAATCAACTCACATCGAGATCAGTACATCCCACTAAGTTCACAGGAACTGGGCAAATGCTTCACAACCGAGGAAGGTCCCGACATATGAGAAAGCAACCACCTATGGAAGAGAATTAGCGGCATTTTCCCATGAAATTAATCTATTCAACAACAAAGCTACAACTGATTGTAGCATCACACAATTACATCCCAGCTTTATGGACCCAATTGCATCACAATAATTAGTGGATATTTGAACCCACATCAGAGACTGAAATGTCAACAGTGTGTGGAACCCAGATTGCTCAACTAGCAAAAATAGGCTCTGGAATATTAACCATGTATCCTAACTGTATCGCCAAAACTAAAGTAATTACAATTCAAGGTCACTACAGAAATTCCAGTTCCATATACACATCCTACGCCAGGTTCAAAAACTTTTGTACCACCAACACCATTCACGAAGTACCCAAGGCCCCCAAGGATAAAAACATCATATGTTGAGGGTTCTTTGTATAGGTGGTCCTTGTGTCGCTTGTCTTCTTGCACGCCTTTTGCTGCCGGTAACAGGCGATGGCGAGAACGGACAATTTGTATCTGTAGAAGGCGGTCAAAGCTGCCGAAATGAAACGGACGTTGTCTTTTTCAAGTCCTCGACAATCAAATAGTTTTATTCTGCAAAATCTAAACCGTAAATACTATTTACATTCTGTCTTACTTCGGAGGTAAGTACTTTTCTGGTGTTCCAGTTTCGCATTGGCTGTTTGGTGTCAGTCGGTCAAGCTAATAATAAGAATGTCGATGGTCCATTCCAAAGCCAATGTCAACCAAAAAGCGGAAATCTAATACCTTGTGCGTGAACTTAATGTTAACTACGCCAAATGTGTAGTATCTGTTAGGATTGGGTCCTGTAAGTCAACTACACGCAGGTAGCTTGATTCTGACGCACAACATCTTCCCCTCTTTCTAGAAGAAGGTAGAGCAACTACCTTCTAGTGAAGAGTTTACAATAATCGTTTTCCAAAGTAAACAATTTTGTACATTTGGTAAGTCGTATAATACTTGCCAAATTTTTTTTTCTTTTTACATGCTTTCTATTTTCTGTATTCTTTTTTCTTTTGTTACTTTTGCTTTATCTTTCTTTTCTGTTTTATTTTTGTATTTTGTGTTTTTTCTTTTATTTCTATCTGTTTATTTTTTATTTCCTTATTTTTTATAGCTTGTGGTCCTTAATTGACTTTTTTCTAACTGAAAAATTTAACTTATGCTACGTTACTAAAAACAGCGTCCTCTGCAACTGTTGGTTCTAGATACGTTGTTGGGGTGAAGTCCATCGGTGAACTATACATTCCCCTCCCTTCTTTCTGGATCGGTACGTATAATATGATTCAAGCTTCAGCGAGTAGTTGCGCTTTTTGTTAAGTCAAAACAAATCTTCGCTTAGTAAGTGTCTGCGGAGATCTTCTAATTGTAGAAAACGCTACGAAGTTAGCCGAAAAAGCTTGGCCATGTATAGCTGGATCTTTTCATGGTTAGAATGAAGTTTACGCCTGGAGATTATTCTGTTTGCGACTCTAAATGAAGGATGGAAGTCGAAACTGTGATTGTTAGTAGTATAGAAAAGTCTCTTTTTTTGCTCCATTTGGTATGATTTGTATTTGTAAAAATGTAGAAATGAGTAAGAAAAATGTATGTGAATAAGTATTTTTTGTTACGTATGAAAAATCGGAGTAGGTAGGTAGGTAAAGCGACCACCCGAAAAGGGCGCACTTAGGCCAACATTGACCCTTTGTGATACCGCATGGGACAGCAGGTCCCATCCCTTTCAAAGGTCCAGCCATTTGGAGCTTTTAATGAAGCTGTTGATGGAGCTAATCTTTTTTTTTAGATATCTCCCAAGGAGTCCAAAAAGTAGTCGCCTAGGAAAGTGCGCCTCCTTCTGGACAAAGCTGGACACGTGCACAACAGGTGAGCAGTAGACTCTTCCTCCTCCACGTCCCTGCAACTCCTGCAGAAGTCATTAGAGGCGATCCCCAACCTACACCCGTGTGTGCCTAGATTCCAGTGTCCCGTTAAGACGCTAATCACGGGACCTATGCTTTGTCTATTTAGAGCCAGTAGGTCCTTAGAGCGCTTGACATTTATCTCTGGCCAGGTTTGTCTAGCTATTTTACATCCTGAAAGTTCAGACCAGCGCCTGCCCGCTGTTCCTAAGGATATTGTATTTACTAAGAGCTTACATGTGGCAATAGGAATACCGAATTGCGACCTATCTGGTTCCATCGGTATGGTAGTACCCTCACGGGCAAGTTCATCCGCCTTGCAGTTCCCTGGAATATCTCTGTGACCGGGAACCCAGCACAGATGCAGACGGGTCTGCTTAGCTATCTCGTCTAAGGATTTGCGGCAGCTCTTGACGGCTTTTGAGGTGATAATAACCGAATCCAGGGAGCGCAAAGCAGCTTGGCTGTTGGACAGAATGCAAATATCAAGTCCAGATATCTTCTTCTTCCTTAGCCAAGACAGTGCTGCCTCTATAGCCGCAACCTCTGCCTGAAAAACACTGCAGTGGTCGGGCATCCTAAAGGACATGTTAATATCCAAATCTTCTGAGAATACCCATGGATCCAAACTACAGAGTAGCTCCCACCCTACTCTGTAGTTTGGATCCATCTGTGTAGATGTGAACCCCTTCTACATGAGTGGGGATGCCATCGTTCCATTCGTCCCTGGAGGGAATGGAGATCTTGCACATACCATTGAAGGCGTACATTGGTGTGATGTAGTCGAAAGAGTCAGGAATACCCTCAAAATGTCTTAAAATGGACGCATGACCTATATTCCTGGCATCCCATTGATGCGTAGCTTTTAGTCTGATAGCTGAGTTTGCAGCCATTTTTTCGCCAAAAAGCCTAACAGGCAGCAGATTGAGCATAATATCCAATGCTGCCGTTGGAGTCGTTCTAATGGCACTACTTATGAATACCTCTGCCGTTCTTTGTACCTTTGTTATCAGCCTATTGTATGTGGACTTACTTAGGGCTGTCCACCAAGCAAGCACCCCATAGAAAAGGACTGGTCGTACCACAGCTGTATATATCCAATAGGCTACCTTAGGCTGTAACCCCCATTTTTTGCCTATGACTCTTTTGCAAGAGTACAGAGCTACCTGAGCCTTCCTAATGCGCTCGCTTATATTGGCCTTCCAATTCAGCTTCCTATCTAGGATCACGCCCAGATATTTAGCCTCCTCGACGGTCAATATCTACACCCATTTGTTTTGGAACAATAAATGAGGAATTTTATACTTCCTAGTGAAGAGTACCAGCTTAGTCTTGGTCGGATTAACCCCCAACCCACAGTCAGTAGTCCATTTAAAGAGAATGTTCAGCACGTTTTGCATTAAGTCCCTCAAAGTAGATATGTATTTACCCGAGATACTAATAGCAACATCATCCGCATACGCAACCACCTTGCACCCTTCCCTCTCCAGTCGAACAAACAGCTGATTTACCGCAAGATTCCAGAGTAGGGGTGAAAGAACTCCACCTTGAGGTGTGCCTCTGCACACGGACTTCTTGGCCGACGCCGCCCCCAGCTGTGAATTGATTATCCTGCTACTAAGCATGTTTTCAATCCACCTGCTAATGGCGGGTTCCACCTACAAGTCTCGCATCGCACCGATTATTGCGTCTTATTTGATATTGTTAAAAGCTCCCTCAATGTCCAGGAAAGCCAAGCACTCAATCCTAGAGACTAAGGAGTGTAAAGCGGTCTCCACCGATTTACCCTTAACGTAGGCATGCTGAGAGACTGACAGCTTCTGTCTGTCTATAGCGAGCCTCAGATGAATATCTAACAACCTTTCCAGCATTTTTAGACAGAAGGAGGACAGACTAATGGGTCTTAAGTCCCCTGGAGCTGTGTGCGAGCTTTTGCCGGCCTTGGGTATAAAAATTACCCTCACATGCTTCCATGAGTCTGGAATATACGCTAATTCAAGACAACTATTATAGATCTTTAACAGCCACTCTATTATAAGATTCTCTGACTGCTGAATTTCAATTGGAGCAACACCATCTGGGCCAGATGCTTTAAATGGTTTGAAGCTATGGATAGCCCATTGCAATTTTGGCTTCGTGACTATGTCTGAGTTGACTTCAACTACATTCCCGCTGGGATTCGTTCTCCGCGGAATGGAACTCAAGCAACCAGGGAAGTGAGTCTCCAGAAGAAGCTCTAGAGTCTCATTACTATTAGAAGTCCAGGATCCATCCTCCCTCCTCAGGTAACCAGGTACCATTGGAGCAGTTGATAGGATCTTCCTCAACCTGGACGTCTCAGAGATATCTTCTACGTCACCGCAAAAGTTCCTCCAAGATTCTCTCTTTGCTTTCCTAAGCTTACTTTTGAAGGCTCTGAGTGCTGCCTTATATAAAGCCCAGTCTGCACTATCTCTAGACTTCTTTGCGCTGTTGAAAAGTCTTCTACAGTTTTGTCTGAGTCGCCTAATTTCCTCCCCCCACCATGTGGGTTTTTGTTTCCCCCTGGGTCTACTGAGGGGGCAAGAGACCAATAGAGCCTTATTAAGAGCAACCGTTAGAACCTCCACAGACCTATCAATTTCGTCACACGTGCTTGTGCTTGTGGGGTTCTGAGGTAGTAGTCTAGCTACAGTCACCTTGTAGACGTCCCAGTTTACTTTCCTGACATTTCTAAAAGCCTTAGGGCTAGGTAGACTATCTAGAAGATCAAACTGAATTAACCTATGATCCGAAAAGGAATGTTCCTCTAGAACTCTCCAATTTGAGATCCGATCAAAAATTGATTCGGAGGCAAGGGTTAAGTCTAGGACTTCTTTCCTATTAGCAGTAATAAAAGTGGGTTCTGACCCCTTATTGCATACAGAAAGGTTAGTCGTTACAATATATTCATATAATGACTCACCTCGTTCATTGACATCCGTGCTTCCCCAGATATCATGGTGCGCATTGGCATCGCATCCAATAATAACAGCCACCCGTTGAGCCTTTGCATCCACAACAAGCTTCTGTAGGTTGGCTTCTGGAAGGATCTCATGGTCATGCGCCATATAGGCCGAGACCAACCAGTACCGTCCCTTGCCAGTTGCCAGGCAGACGGCCGTTAAATCCTTGTTGCTGTAATTGGGGAGAATAAATGAGCTAACATTATTCCTAATGAGGATACAAGACCTAGGTCTTCCTTCACTTACGGTATACAGCAAGCTATAATTTTCAGTCCTGAGACCACATACCAAGACACCGTGTGTCCAGGGTTCTTGGATCAGGACAACGCCTACTCCGCCTTTTGCAAGACGCAGCTGAAGGCTGGCAGACGCCGCCTTCGAGTGATGGAGGTTAATCTGCACTATTCGTAGCATCTCTGCTACTTGTAGCGCTGGTCACCTCCACCACCGTGACATCAGCCTCAGACTCCGAGTCTGACTCCAGAAGGACTTCCTCCTCACTGAGTGTGGTTGTCCCTAGGAGACTCTCCAAACCCCCCACAGTTGACATAGAGTCACTGCGTTTCGGGAGCATGGCGGAGTCCTCAGCAGCAGCAGGATCAGCAGTTACCCCTGAGGGATTCAATACCCCTTGATCCGTGTAAGACGGTGGCTCGTCCTTTTTGTAGACCTTAAGGCTTGTGGATGAGAAGCCATAGCCCACGACCCAATTGGATTTCGCTAGAGTAGCCAGAGATTCGGCGTTCATCACAAGGGTTATTGACCGGTAATCCCCTCTTGGTCCCTCTACCTTAGTAACCTTCCAATTATTAGTCGGGAGCTGCTGATTGCTCAACCTAAAAATCTCCAGGATAGCCTCAGGGTCACACGGTTCGGCTGGCATCCATGCGCGCGCTCTAGGTCTACTAGGGATCAACTCCCTAGGTACGACTTCGAGCCTTGCGCCTGGCCATGCTTCCCCTATCCTGGAGATCGCAATCTTATAAAGGTCGACTGACCTTTGATCCGCGCAGGCAATCAGCTTCACGTGGCCCTGATGCCATCCGCTGTCACGAAAAGAGGGAAAACCACCTGGGAATTCCTTCAAAAGCTGGAGGTAGAGCCTTGAAAGGCTTACTTCTACCTTTTTCCAGCACTCAGGAGCGATACTGCCATCCGGGTCATTACGATCTATGACCGCCATGACCTGGTGTCCTTTCAGCACTTCGCTGAAGGGCTTCGTGGTGACAGTACCGCGCTTCTTAAATTTCTTTGGGTCCGGGTGGGTGGTCTCTTCTAGGGACCGTTGACGTTTTGTAGCCTGTAGTGTTGGAGCTTGAGACTCCTTCACGGCTTTCGTCGCCCACCCGAGGGAAGCCTTCTGCTTCACCGTCCTCTCCTTCTCTGGGATCCGCGACAAGCGTTCCACCGTCCGGAGAGCACCCCTTTTTACCTTATAGAACCTTTTGGTTCCCTGGTTACCAACACTTTCGCAACACGTGGCTTTGCTTGTGCCAGGCTCGTCGTCCTTAGCTACAATAGCCGCCGCAGAGTGTGCGGAGGATTTTGGATTCCCATCTGAAATAGCGTTTAGAGACCGCACGTCAGTTTTATTTTTTTTTAGGTTTATCCATCTGGTTCTTACGGCCACCCGCTCGATTGATCAAGCTAAGGCAGACAAAAATTTGAAAGGGGAAGGGGTTGGTCAACCCCGTACCACAGCAAGGCCACCGTTACTACCTGAGACGGCCTGGTGTCAGGAAGGGGAGCTACGTTAGGATACAGCCTAATTAACCTCCTCGCTGCAAAACAACATACAATTGGCACGATCCCAAGAACATCCTGGATTAGGAGGGAGACAGTTCTTAGTTGGATTACTCCGCAGTAGTCAGTCCGGCTAGGGGTAATCCCATTAGAGCCGAAACTCCGCCATCCTAACCCATTGCGTCATTGCAATCCCTTAAGCCTTCGTACCCCGACAAGGTGACTGCTCTTCACGAAGGAAAAATCGGAGTAATAAGTCGGAGAATGTTTAAGTATTGTTAAAGATCGTGGTATAAATGTGCTGGAGTAAAGTTGTATTTTGCTCTGATTTCACCAAAAATTCTCCATATTGCTTGGTCATTGTTGCGGCCAGAAAATACCTTTGCATATTCGCAAAATTATTTTGTGTGTGTGTGTATGTGTGTGGGTGTGTATTGGGTACATAATGGGCTAGCAACATATAAATTTTAAACTGAAATGTGTTGGCATACATTATATATTTAAATATATTGTGTGTATATTAGGATGCGTGGGTGCTATGTTATAATTGAAATATTTAAATGTGTTAAGAGCTGAGGCGGGCCGCCGGCAGGTTCTTCAAGAAATGTTTGTGCGTGGGCGGCGTTATGAGTCGACAGCGGGGCAGCAACAGCATACAAGTATTTTAATGGGTTGTGTTTGGATACATTACATTTGGATATACTTGTATGTATGTATTTATGTAAATATATTTTATGTATTTGGGGCGCATTTGCTTTATGTTGTAATTAAAATATTATTATATAAGACTTGAGGCTGCCTGTATGTTCTATGCAATTTTTTTTATAGCTGCTAAGCATGTGGATATGTTGTTGAAAATATGTAGTTCTAACAATGAAGTAAAAACTTATTTCACAACATTATGCAATTCACAAATCAATTATTTTTTTTTTTTGTATATAAAATCATTTGTTTTTGTATTAAATTCAATTAGTCGTTTTTCTATTTTGTTAAGACACACACACAACAATCAAAAGTGATGACATTATTAAATATGTATAAATATATTTTTATAGTTTTTTTATAATTTACAACATTTAATGAGTGGGTATCCAATTCCAATAAATTCGTCTGATTTAGGTGGAAATAAAGGAAATTTAGAGTTTTCCCTTATATGATTATATCGACCCCATTTCTTGTGTATGGCTTTCTAGTGTCAATATAACCACTAGTATAAAATTTCGTCAAAAAATATTGTGTAGGTCGAGAGTTATAATAATATGTCAATAGTGGGCGTTGCTGTAAAAATAACACGCCCATTTTTTGTGCGGTGTTTAATGTTACTACCTGCAACATTCCTGTGAAAGTTCGTTGAAAAATCTTTAATAGGAACCTAGTAATGATTTTTGGTTAATTGTGGGAGTGGCAGTAGTAATAATCTGCCCATATTTGGAATGCATGCTAGTGCAGAACCAGTGTATACATCTACCAATTTGTTTCCATATGTCATCACTAGAAGCTTAGATAGGGTAATTGTCTTTAACTGGGGTCCCCAAAGTTCATTAAATGGGTAGGAGGCGTATCCTTCCTCTGAACGACCCCGAATCTTTTATATGGCGTTGTACTAATATAAAATTTCGACCAAAAATATTGTGTAGGTCGAAAGTTATAATAATATATCCATAGTGGGCGTGGCTGTAAAAATAACACGTCCATTTTTTTGCGGTGTTTAATGTTACTACCAGCAACATTCCGGTGAAATATCGTTGAAAAATCGTTAATAGAACCTAGTATTGATTTTTGGTTAATTGTGGGAGTGGCAGTAGTAATAATCTGCCCATATTTGGAATACATCCTAGTGCAGACGCAGTGTATACATCTACCAATTTGTATTCATATATCATCACTAGAAGCATAGATAGGGTAATTGGCTTTAAGTGGGGTCCCCAAAATTCATAATATGGGAAGGAGGCGTATTCTTGCTCTGATCGATCCCGAATCTTGTATATGGCGTTGTAGGGTCCATATATGTACTAATATAAAGTTTCGTCCGAAAATATTGTATAGGTCGCAGGTTATAATAATATGTCAATAGTGGGCGTGGCTGTATAAATAACACGCCCATTTCATTGATAAATCTTTAATAGGAAAACAGTAATGAATTTTAGCTAATTGTGGGCGTGGGAGTTGTATTATGATTTCCATATTCTGCACACACACTTTTATGGACTCCATGTATGTTTCCGCTGGCATCAATAAGAGCATAGGTTAGGTTAGGTTAACCTGGCTGGCTTAATGCCACACATAGACCGATTGGTCCCTAGCGATACCAGATGGTGTCTGACCTTTATGCAGATTTCCAATAGACATCTCGTTGGATGTCAACGCTTTTTGCAAATTTAAGCAGTGCTGTCAGTTCCATTGCTGAGATGTCTTCCAATCTCCCGAATTGTAGCACTCCTACCTTTCCCTTACTCCAACCTCTCCACACTTTCTATACTCGTCATTGTTCGTAATTCCCGTCTTGTGTGCATGTGCCCCAATAAATTATTGTCTGGCATTATACCTATGATTGCTCTTCAGTCTTTTCGTGAGAGCGCAAGTATAAATCTCGTGTGTTTCCTATCGTTGACCTTACACATAACTTTTGCAATTTTGCAGGTGTTTAAACTGTGCCACCTTGCTTTCATCTGCCTACTCATGTGTCCGTCCCTTTCATTGAATAGTTCTTTAAGGGGTTTCTGTATGTCGTTGTCTTGTTCAAGTGGTAAATAGACAGCGTTCTTTGCAATCTCATCTGCTATTTCATTCCCTTATATGCCCTTATGACCAGGTACCCAATAGATATGCAGTCTTCTATTTGTGACTAGCCTATCTATGGCTTCCCTGCTCTGTAGGACATTTTTGGATTTTATACTTTTTGAGTTAATCGCTTTTATCGCTGACTGGCTGTCCACGTAAATGTTTATTTTTGAGCCATTTCCTGGCTTGGTGTATGCTAGCTCTGCGGCTTTCCTGACAGCGAAGACTTCCGCTTGAAAGATAATGCTCTGGTCAGCCAGCTTTATAGTCTCCCTAATTCTCAACTTTGAGCAGTAGATGCCCGCTCCCACACCATCCATCGTTTTTGAGCCGCCCGTGTAAAAGTTTAAGGTCTTTCGGCTGGGCCTCATACCCTTACGCCACCCCTCCTCTTCGATTGTAGTTCGATACCCTCTTTCCCAATTAAAACGTTGAGTCATGTAATCAGTGTTGCACAAACCCCTACTGACTATTGAGCTATGCCCGAAGGTTCTGTATGTGAACTCTCCCGTAGCCGTCAATCTCCCCGCGGATTTCGCTGCTAGATTCTCCGGCACACGGTCGATAGGCAGCATGTTGAGTACTGTTTCGAGAGCAGCCGTTGGAGTGGTTCTCAGTGCGCCTGTTATGGAGAGTGAAGCGAGGCGCTGGACTCTTCCCATTGGCATTATATAGTAGCCTTCTTTGTTGCAGTCCACCACACTAAATCACCATATAGTAAGATTGGTCTAACTAATGCGGTGTAGCACCAGTGCATCAGCGAGGGAGAAATACCCCAAGTAACGCCTAGCATTATTTTACATGCATATGACGCGTTACTGGCCTTGTTCGCCCTTTCCTCAACATTGCGCCTCCACATAAGCTTATTGTCCAAAATTACTCCAACGTAATTTGTGTGGTATTTGGGAGTAAGTTCACTGTCACCTAGCTTTGAGAAAGTCCGCGCGGGGACCTTGTACTTTCTGGTAAAAACTATAATGTCCGTTTTATCCGCGTTTACCTCCAAACTGATGCATCGTTTTAAGAGTGTTGTTCATTATGTTACTGATGGTAGCTAGGTACTTTCCCGTTACTACTATTGCTATGTCATCTGCATATGACAATACTTTAGGTGCCTTCCCATCAAATTCCCTGATTATTTCGTTTACTACAAGTAACCACAGAAGCGGCGATAGCACTACTCCTTGTGCGGTACCTCTGCCTGCCTGTTTGGTCACCTTAGCTTCGTTCCATTCCGCTCTTATCGTTCTGTAACCTAGAAGCTGCTTTATCCACAGAGAAACAGTGGGTTCTACATTACTTTTTCCCATGCTATTCAAAATAGCACGTCACGTTATTGAAGCCTCCGGATATATCTAGGAATACCCCAAGGGCATATTCTTTATATTCTAAGGCCCTTTCAATATTCAATACTAGCGAATGGAGTGGAGTATCCGTGGATCTGCCTTAAGTATAAGCGTGTTGTGCTTCTGACATATTGTCTGGCGCAATTGTGTCCCTGATATATGTGTCTAGTATCTTCTCTAACGCCTTCAGCAGGAATGAGGTCAAACTGATGCGCCTGTATTCCTTTGAGTAGAGGGGGTTGCTTTTACCCGCTTTCGGTACAAACACAATCCTCGCTTGTCTCCACGCAGCAGGCACATAGCCGAACCCCAAACATCCCGTATATATCGTTTTTAGCCATGGTGCCAAAAGATAGCTAACCTTTTGGAGCAAGGCGGGGAAGATTCCGTCCAGACCCGGGGACTTTTATTTTTATATTTATTCGAGAATGTAACAGAAAAACTGATATATTTGTGGTCAGAAGTGATGGTGCACTAAGCACCTTCCAGTCTTCTACCATAATATAATTATTTGTGTATAGTGTTACGTCTAGTACGTTCTTCGAGGTTGGTCCAATGTATGTTGGTTCCTCCCCCCTATTGGCTACTTTGGAGGATAAAGTTGAGTAGTGACTCACCTCTTTCATATATATCGGCACTTCCCCATACCGTGTGGTGCGCGTTTGCGTCGGATCCCACTACCAGAGCCTGCTTCCTTTTGCTGGCTTCCACCAGCCTATGAAGTTCACTCGGCGGCGCCGCGTCGTCGTGTGGCATGTAGCAAGACGCAAGGAGCTGTAGTTCTTCCTTGCCGCCTTTTACGGCCACCGTCAGATCATCTGTGGAGATATTGAGAATAATATAAGAATTTATACTTTTCTTCACCAGTATCGCTGTTCTTACCTTATCTGTCACATTTGGGATATAGGTATTATAATTTTGTGATTTTAAGCCGGAAACCACGTTATCCGAGGCTATCCATGGTTCCTGGACTAACACCACATCGTAGCCGACTTCCTCCATATTGAGGAGAAGTTCAGCTGAAGCAAGTTTACTTTTGTGGAAATTGATTAGAAGAGCCTTCAGCATTCGGCACCGGTTCCCTCCCGGGGTAGGATGTTTCCTCCAACTCACCCTTCTCCACATCCCGTAAGTTCAGAGAGGCTTTCAAGACCTCTTCCAGGCCAAGATCTTTTTCAACCTCCCCAGTCTCGAGCGTGTTTTGGTTATCATCACCTGGGTTCCGTTTTTTGAGGCGAAGGTACACGCTACCGTGGATAAAGTATATCTTCTGCCGTCTTATTGATCTGCAAGATGTAATTTTGGCCTCCCTCAGTATTCGCTGGTTTAGCCACACTTACCACCTTCCAGTCGCTCGTCGGCACTTCCCGATTCTGTCGTTGTAATAGTAACAGAGCATGCTCAGATTACAACAGGCGCGGTATGAGCACTTTCGCCTTCGGTACCGAAGGAATGCAGCTGCGATCGACAATTTCAAGCAAAGCTTCCTCCCACAGGCCTTGAAGCGTTTTTACGGCTTCCTTTACCCACTTTAGAGAAGGATCGTCTTTGCATTTTATGATTTTGACGCCGCCAGACCATCCTGCTGCGTCAAATGCTGGCATAGGTGCGCTGGGGTTCTGGTAAAATTTTTGCGAATAGGCTTTCAAGCTATCCACCGCTTTCCACCGTTCTTGCGTCATCTCCACCGCTTTCCACCGTTCTTGCGTCATTTGTCCAAGCGGATTACTGCGGTCTATGAGCGCAACTATTAAGTGTTTCTTGGCAATCTCATTGGCCGCCGTCGCTGCTTTGGACGTTGTAGGTCGTTCTGTATCATGCTTGACGCTTGGCTTCATGGTGGCCTGGTGGGCATCTTTCCTTCGCTTTCAGTAGAGCGTTGCCTTTTTTCAGCAATTTGCTCCTCTAACCTATTCGCGAATTTCGGATCCGATGCGGCACACCATGGGAGACTTGAGAAATGTGCCCGTTCTTTCTCCACTTCCTCCGTAGCCGAAGCCAACCGTTCCTTCTCCTGCTGAGTCAGGTCATTTATGGTGCTAAGTCGGCCGTGTAGTCTAACCGAGGCCTAGTATCGCGCTTTCGCTTTCATCCCCTCTTTACTTGGCTTTAGCTCTAAGCCCTTTCTTGCGATCAAAACTGACACCTTCGAGTTTGGCCGGAGAGCGAAGTAGCGCGTCTTCATAGATTGTGTTTACGCTCGCTACGCTTTCGAGGTCCGAGTCTTCCTGGCCCCTGTGCGTCGCAAGGCGAACATCGTTGCTGTGTTGGCAGTAGTTGTACGAGCATAGGTAGGCTAATTGTAATTTTAGACCCGAATGTTCCCTATATCAAAAGTGGGCGTGTCTTTTCTCTGATTAGCCCCATTTGTTGCAGATAGCTTTATAATGTCCACATGTTCCTTCCCAGAATTTCGTCCAGAAATCTCTACCAGATCTCTCCAGTTATTAATATTTGTTAAGAGTGGGCGCGGCAGTTATTTTATACCGCCCACTTTTTGCGCAGTGTTTAATAGGACCCACATCTCCATAACTGCCAAATATTGTCATGATTCCGTCAATTGGATCGAAGTTATAATCATTTTCAAAAAGGTGAAAAAAGTTCCTTATATGGGAGGTAGCCGTGGTCTTTGTCCAAATCGGCCCATATAGCTAGCTGGTTCTGTATCTTTCTGCAGGCTACACTTTTGCAAAATTTCAAAAAGATAGCTCTAACGGTACAGAAAAAAAGTGGCCACAGACGGACAGACGGCCAGACGCACAGAAGGACGGACAAAATAAAAATTGCTTAGAAAGTGATTCTGATCATATCTGTATATATATATTGAATCCACCATTTTTAAAACTTCTATTTCACCATTGCTTAATAATCTCTCGCTTTCATACTCCCGATTCTAAAAACCAATTATAGTAACAGAACTTTCTTCATAATTACTGTTGTAAGTACATCGAATTCTTAACTCTATATCATCATATTCCAATTTAAAATTTCTGTAAAATAAGTTGTCACTTTCAATTATTCCCGCTATATCCTACTCTTTATGCCCTTTACCTTTAAAAACGGTAAATAGGGTACACTAATTTTGTGCTTTTGAGAGGGGTTGCAATTTCGAGAAGGAGGCGAGGTAGATATGGACATATACGAGGGCGGATAGATATTGAAGCTACCTAGCGCTAGATGGCAGCACAAACACAAAAACTTTTTTTTTTAGAAATTACCATCTTGCAAACGTCAGCTGTTAAAATTTCACCCAAATTCATCGATTAGTTTATTTGTTGTAGTCGTTTAAATAGCCAAGTTTTGTGTTTCTTGAAAAATGGAAAAAAGCGAATTTCGTGCAGTGACTAAACACTATTATTTGAAAGGGAAAACGGCGAAAGAGACAAAAGAAAAGCTCGATAAACATTACGGTGAGTCTGCTCCGTCAGATTACATGGTAAAATATTGAATTGCTGAATTTATACGCGGCTGAACAAGCACTGCAACAATACCATCAACAGGAAGGCCAAAAGAGGTGGTTACTGAAGAAAATATCAAGAAAATCCTCGATATCGTTATGGATGATCGCCGAGTCAAGTTGCGTCAGAGTGTTGAAATGGTAAACATATCATATGAACGTGTGTTCCACATTTGCATGAACATTTACATATGAAAAAGCTATCGGCAAGATGGGTGCCGCGTTTGCTCAGTGTCGAACAAAACCGAGTTCGACAGACCACTTCACAGCGGTGTTTAGGCATGATGAGCGTAATCCTGATGATTTTTGGCGTCGATTAATAACTGTTGATGAAACGTGGGTCTACCACTACACACCTGAAACCAAAAATCAATCGAAACAATGGGTGGAAGCTGGTGGAAGTGCTCCGAAGAAGGCGAAGGCAGTGAAATCGGCTGGCAAGGTTATGGCCACTATATTTTGGGATGCACACGGAATATTGCTTATCGATTATCTTGAAAAAGGATCCACAATCACAGGAAAGTATTATCGTGCATTATTGGATCAATTGATTAATGCAATCAAGGAAAAACGACCACATTTAAAGAAGAAAAAAATGCTCTTTCTTCAAGACAACGTACCGGTTCACACATACGATGCTAAAATTACGTGAAATACACTTCGAATTGGTTAATCATCCTTGTAGTCCAGGATTTAGCTCCTAGTGACTTTTTCCTGTTTCCAAACTTGAAAAAATGGCTCGCAGGAAAAAGATTCATCTCAAACGAAGAAGTGGTTACCGAAACTAACGCGTATTTTGAGGGGTTCCTGAAATCGTATTATTCAGATGGTATAAAAAAAGTTGGAATATCGTCTTACTAAGTGTGTCGAAGTAAAAGGAGACCATGTTGAGAAATAAATGATTTTTGAAAAAAAAAATCCGCCCTCGTATATAGTTTTAAGATTTAAGACATTATAGGCAGTTAAGAAAAGCTTGTTGGATCATAAGCAACATGGACTGAAATGGAGCATACAGCGCTGCAGCCTCGAAGCCAGAGCATGAGGAATAAACCCTTTGGAAAATAATCTGCGGCCAGTGGTACTGAGCTAAAGCGTAAGTACGAACCATAAACACATAAATAAAGGTGATTGGATACCTATTGGCAAGCTGCATCTATTGTATCTAAATTGGAACAAGTTATCCGAGGCAGCGCCATCATTAAGAGGTCTAACAGTAGTTATCAAGGTTCCACTACTAGTACTGGAATGATTAACGATGTACAAAGTATATGCTATTCCAAAGCGATTGATCGCACATTGGAGCTTATCACCAAAGACCAGGTATGACTACATAGCCGAAAGCCAATGACAAGAACATTACATTGGTCAATCCACAAAGAAAGAGAAGCCTTTTCGGATTTTGGATCTAGCAAAACGATTACGATATCACCCAGGAGAGTTGCTCACCCAAATAATATAGAATTTATAGCATGAACGGTGTGAACACGTGGCCATTCTAGCAAAGGCTGGCGTTCTGATAGCCAGTAAATATATATATTATTTGATAGTTATTTACAAACTATAAACTTACATGCTATGCTCTTATTTTATTCTGTCCGTCCGTTTGGTTGCGTTCTTTAGTATTTCTGTTCAGTATTGTCTTTGTTGTTGCTTTCCGGGTATACTGTTCAGTATTGTCGTTGTTGTTGCTTTCCGGGTATACTGTTCAGTATTGTCGTTGTTGTGGATTTCCAGTTATGCTGTTTGGCGTCGCTGTGCGTACTATTGTCTATCAGGGAGAGGGGTTGCAATTTCAAGAAGGAGGCGTGGTAGGTATGGACGTATACACACAAATATGATCATAATCACTTTCTAAGCAATTTTTATTTTGTCCGTCCGTCTGTCCGTCTGTGGCCACTTTTTTTCTACACCGCTAGAGCTATATTAATGAAATTTTGCAAAAGTAAAGTCTGGACAAAAATACAGAACCAGATTGCTATATGGGCCGTTTTGGACAAAGACCACGCCTACCTCCCATATAAGGAAGTTTTTTCACCGTTTTTAAAATAACTATAACTTCGGTCCAATTGACGGAATCGTGACGCAATTTGGCAGTTATGGAGATGTGGGTCCTACTAAACACTATGCCAAAAGTGGGCGGTATATATTAACTGCCACGCCTAATATTAACAAATATTTATAGCTTAAGATCTGGTAGAGATGTTACGGGAAGGAACATGTGGACATTATAAAGCTATCAGCAACAAATGGGGTTGATCAGGGAAAGACAGGCCTACTTTCCATATAAGGAAGTTTCGGGTTTAAAATTAAAATTAGCCTACCTCTGCTCGTATTGATGCCAGCGGAATAAAAATTTGCGGAAATATACACGAAGTCCATAATAGTGTGTGTGCAGAATATGGAGATCATAATACTACTGCCGCGCCCACAATTAGCCAAAAATCATTACTAGGTTCTTATTAGAGATTTTTCAACGAAATTTCACAGGAATGTTGCGGGTAGTAACATTAAACACTACAATAAAAATGGGCGTCTTATTTTTGCAGCCACGCCCACTAATGGCATATTATTACAACTTTCGACCTATACAATATTTTTTGACGAAATTTTATATTAGTGGTTATATTGACACTACACAGCCGTACACAAGAAATGGGGTCGATATAATAAATTCAAGGTACCCTACCAAAAATTTCCGTAGATATGCTCCTGATGATGATTTATGAAGAAAACATCCCCATTGTTGAACTTGCATGCACAAGAAAATGTAAAAGGTATTTCGAAATTGGTCTAACCCGACTTCACACTTCTGTACTCGTCTAAACTAAAGACGTTTGCACTAATTTGTGGATTCTCTAATTCAGAGTCTTTAATTTTGTTAGCCGAGAGTGAAAAATTTAAATTTGTATAATTTAAAAGGATGCTATTTTAATTTTATACGATGTATATTTATTTGAATTGAATATTTTGAGACCGGATATAATCCTGATATTATAGCACACTGTAACGAATCAAATTTATAGCTGGGGTAAAACTCAACGGCTCCATGGGTCGTATACAGAAAATTACTCGGGCGTTGTCATGTTTAAGTTTTCTTTATAAAATCCTTATTCTTATTTCTAGATTTTACACTTTATTACAAAAATTATGGCTTTATGATGGCCGCTCCTGAACATGGTGCTGTGCCGTCCTGTCTCCAGTCTCTACGGTGGTGGATTGAACAACCACTTCCACCGGTTTGACTTTGAGAAGCAAGTCCTGGTTTTCTATGAAGGCGGATTGAAAAACCCAGTATTCGTAGCAAACTCAGTACTTCTTATTGTCTAGGTCCGTGTCTTGAGTCTTTCGCTTCAACGGTGGTGGATTGAGAAACCACTTCCAATGTTCTAAAGTTGACGAACAAGTTTTGGTTTACTATGAGAGTGGATTAATAACCAGCATTCGTAGTAAATGCAGCGCTTGTGTGTGTGTGTCCGTTGGTACTGACTTCTAATCTCCTGGCGTCTGTGCGGTAACGTTCCTAAGGTACTTACTTCCGCGATGTGTTAGCAGGAAAAGAAGTTGTCTTTATTTTTTGAATTAACATATGCATATTTTTTTAATATATATATTTGATATATCAGGCTCTTGAAATTCACTCATTATACCCTTTACCTTTAAAAAAGGTAAATAGGGTATACTCATTTTGTGCTTTTGAGAGGAGTTGCAATTTCGAGAAGGACGCTTGGTAGGTATGGACATATATATACAGATATGATCAGAATCACTTTCTAAGCAATTTTTATTTTGTCCGTCCGTCTGTCCGTCTGTGGCCACTTTTTTTCTACACCGTTAGAGCTATCTTAATGAAATTTTGCAGAAGTGTAGCCTGCACAAAGATACAGAACCAGATTGCTATATTGGCTGATTTGGACAAAGACCACGCCTACCTCCCTGTTATTAATTGAATTATTATTTGAAATTTATATGTAGGTTATATTCATGTGAGCGGGGATTAATGCATTCGTTAATCATATGCAGAAGTAAAAATGTTTTGTATTTTGGTCTCCTTAATGTAACTTAGTTTGTACTTTGACTTTTGGGACAGACATTTTTGCCGCCAAGTAAAGTAAATCCGTTTTGCTTAAACAGGTTAGCTTTATTAGGGAGTTTAAACGAGCAAGTCGTCTCAGGTCAAAAAATGAATAAGTTAATTTGTCTTTATGTTTTATATTTTGTATATAAATATATACTCGTATATGTATGAATTTTTACGAATATAGAAAAATAAACAAAGGATTTAGCAGTCATCGTGCTTGTGTCTGGAATTTATTTGAGGGTGACTGCAAGAGTTTAATTTTCCAGACCTCTATAAATTGGTAGTTTCATTGGATCTGTTCTAGGATGACAAATATGGGTCGATTATTACTACTGCCACGACCACAATCAGCAAAAAAAACCATTACTAGGTTATTATTGAATTGTAATGGACCAAGCTGGATCACTATGTAATGGACCAAGCTGGATCACTATGTAATGGACCAAGCTGGGTCACCATGTAATGGATCAAGCTGGATCACCATGTAATAGTGGTGAAATTTTCTCTTTGGGTTTTAATGTTTAGGAAATATGAGAAGCTAACAAAGCGAAATAACGCCCTGGAGTGAAGGTTGTAACCGGCAGAGTTTGCCGTTGGTTACGCTATGGGTTTGTGCTGATCTTGACTATGCCTAGTCAAGAGCAGTGAGAACAAGAATAAAGACTAATGCAGTAGTTGCAGTTTTAGAATTCTAATTGTTCTGATTTATTATCTGCCTGGTGGCCCTTTATATATGATTTTTACAAATATTTCTTATTTACTCTAACTACTTATGATATTGTCTATCTTATTCTAACCAATCACATTCCATATTTCCCAAATTATATGGGTTATATTTTTAGTAACGGTGTTTACATTGACACGTGCCGTAGGGACGGCATACATGCAGCGAGTTCGGCATACGTGAACTGAGGTTATGCTTGTGTTTAAAGTGGCCTTCAGTGTACGCTGGTAAGGTACACTACAGAATATTTATCAACAACATTTCACAGAAAGATTGCGGTTACTAACATCAAACACCACAAAAAAAAGGGCGTGTTCTTCTTACGGCCACGCCCACTATTGGCATATCATTATAACTTACGACGCATACAATATTTTTTGACGAAATTTTATATTAGTACGTATATGGACTCTAAAAAGCCGCATAGAAAATTCGGGGTCGATCAGAGAAAGGATACGCCTCCCTCCCATATAAAGAACTTTGGGGACCCCACTTAAAAGCAATTACCCTATCTATGCTTCTAGTGATGATATATGAATACAAGTTGGTAGCTGTATACATTGGATCTGTTCTACGATTCATTCCAAATATGCGCAGATTATTACTACTGCCACGCCCACAATCAACCAAAAATCATTACTAGGTTCGTAGTGAATATTTATCAACGAAATTTCACAGAAAGGTTGCGGGTGCCAACATTAAACACCACACAAAAAATAGGCGTGTTCTTTTCACTGTGGCTGTGAAAAGAACACGCCTATTGACATATTTTTATAACTTGGGACTTATACAATATTTTTGGGTGAAATTTGTAGCAGGATGTCTTAGTTCCGAAAAATCATGCATGCAAAATATGGGCACATTATTACTACTGCCACGCCCACAATTAACCTGTACTAATTTTTGGGGCCTTATGCAAGGCTCGTCAACGAAACTTCATATGAAGCTTCAGAGTGATAGTATAAAACAAAAAACAAAAATAAGAAAAATAGAGATGCACATTATGAGCCCCGTATAGATAGGTTATTAAAACTTTTGACCTATATGAAATTTAAAAAAAAAATGTTTATTGACTTTAGAAAGTCATACAAAAGAAATTGGGTGGTCCAGATAAAAGGCGGTTTTTCTGTATTTTTTTTTTAAATATCTTTTTAAGCACGCGTCAATTATTCTTATGTATAATCTTCTGATGGCATTCAAAGTATAGTGAAGTTGGTAATGTTTACAAAATAGAAGATTATAACATGAAATCAGTAGCAAAACATTCCGTTTTTTTTAAATTTTTTTAACCAAGCGTCCTGTATTCTTATGAATAATCTTCTGATGGAATTCAAATTGTATTATTACATATGTCAAAATTGAGCTAGCAGACTCAGTTCAGTATTTATATAGCAAGAAATTACATGAAGGTAAATTCATTTTTAAATCATTGTATATAAATATAGAGATATCCATTTAATAGTACTTTGTGTACGTCGTGGCAGTTACTGTGACCAAGTAGACGACATCCTAACGGAAAACGGCTTAATATCTCTTCTATGTAGAGATAAGAGTACCACTTCAAGAAATACTCAAATAAACTGGGCTTTCTCTAATATGGACAGTAATTCAATCAAGGCGAAAACTTACGAAACGATTTACAGTTACCATGATGCAGTTTGTGCTACAATTTCATCATAATAGGGTTCTTTATTTTTGCTGCATTCTTTATTTATTTAATGTATGCTAACTTAGTTGATTTGTAGTAATAGGTACAATTAATTAGGTTCCTCGAGAGAGCTTGTAACTCCTAGAGGACGCGTCCCCAGGTAGCGGATAGAAGAAAGCCTCTCATATATTGGAGCTAGGAGCTGTATCAACTAACTCCCGCGGATCAACAAGCAGTAGTATTCATACCTTCAAACCTTTGCTATCAAAAAGGTTTAACTAATTTTGTGCCGTAGAGCTTTTTTTATTTTTTTTATTTATAAATACTATAATGGCCGTAACAGGTATGGATATGTTCATATGGAAATGTGAAGTATAACTACAGTGCCAAGCTAAGTTATGTATATAATTCGAAATCTGTGCAAAATATATCAACAAATGTGTCTATAGCATTATACTCGTAGAATTCAACTATGAAACTTAGTGATCATTGTAGATGTAACATTTCAATCGACATGGAGAAAAAATTGTGTTGATCCCATATCGCCATGGTTTAACTCTCATGTACAACTTATTTGTATGAGCGTAAACTATAAAGGTAAAGGGTATTTCGTAGACGGTCTAACCCGACTTCAGACTTCTTCACTCGTCTTTATATATTACAGTCAGTTATTGCGTTTGAACTTGTTAACACTTCAAGTAAAAATGATGTTAATCAATAAAAATATATGTTTCACATATGTTTACATTAGTTGCAAAAATGGGTTTAGTGAAACAAGATGTAAAAATTATTGTTAGGAATATTGATTTTCCAACCAAAAATTCCTCTAAAGTGAAATACTTCACTTTTACCGAAATCTATAAGAGCTTTAATTGTCGGTCCTTCAAATTGTGGAAAGACTAATGTTATGATAAGTTTAATAGAAAGTTCTAATGATCTTAAATTTGAGAATGTGTATATATATTTAAAGTCTTTATATCAATAAAAATATGTTTATTTAATGAAATTATTAGAGCCAATAAAAGATGTAGGATTGTATACATTTTCTGAAAATGATGATGTTCTACCATTGGAGAATGCAACGCATAATTCTATTATTATATTTGATGATGTTGCTGTGAGAAACAAAATAATATTCGTTCATATTTTTGTATGGGGAGACATAAAAACAAGATAGTTTTTACTTATGTCAAACATATACACATATACCCAAACATTTAATACGTGATAATGCGAATATGATTGTTATATTTCGACAAGATGAAATGAATATGAAGCATATATATGTATAATGATCAAATAATAAAATAAAAATGTGTAGTCTATGTTGGGAGGATAAATATAGCTTCCTAGTCATCAGTAAAGATGATCCTTTACATTGCGGTCGTTATAGGCAGGGGTTTGATGTATTTATTCAGATATAAAAAAAGAGACATGGATTATTATATGTTAAGTATGATATCTGCAATCAACACTTGACAAGGGCAATAGCTGAATAGGAAAAATGAATGAAAAACTTTTAAAAGATATAATTAAGACCAGAAGCATATTAAAAAAAAAATTCAAGAGTATTAGGTTGGGAGAAGCAGATGCAGAAAACCATTTAGAAGATACATTCAAACATATTACTAAACCACTAAATGATATAATTGAAAAGACCAAAGCAACTGATGCAAACAATACAACAATCAATGGAAATGAATATGAATTTAAGTTTGATAGGAAGTCTAGCACTCCAATCAAAAGACATCTATCACATTTGCTGAATAAAATCAAAGTTCAAAATATTGCTGACAGTAATGCCGATGTTTCTTTTTTCAGTCAAGGAAGCAACACAAACCAAAATCTGACAATCTTTTAAACAAATTTAACACATTTGGAAAAGAGTGGTAAACTTGATAAATTATTGGAACACATAAAGATTTGAATGGTAGATGGAGATTTAGTGGTAGTGCTTTGAAAATTTCTGAGGATAAAATACAAATATCAGACCAAAATTTGGTGATAACACCCGGTTTGTTTGAATTATTATTCGATAAAACACTAATGAATTATAATAACTGTGAATTTGAAATTTATAAAAAGATAGTATTGAAGACAAAAGCTCATAAACGAAATTTTGATATAAATGAACAAGTCAAAGGCACTAGATCATACAAATATAAACAAATAAGAATAAAGAAATTATTTACTGGAAAAAATCATTAGTAACTAAAGTGCATGATGGTTCCGGTCCAGGTTCAAGTCTTATATGGTTAAATACATATTTACACATATTGGGACGATCCAAATGAACTGGTTGATCGGTTGCGGTTACTAATGTCATCACAATCAGCTGGTCACAATAATCATAATAATGAAATCATTTGAATTGTTGAAGAATTGAAAGAATGCAACATAATTATATAAATATACGAGTATATATGTAGTAAACAAAAAATTAACTTTTCGATCTGAGAATGGCCGTTGGGACACAATTCTAAGAAAAACCATAATAGATATGATTTGTAAATAAAATGTATTTCAAAAAATTTGGAATCAGATTGAATAAAGATAAGAAACGAATTGGAAACGAAATAGACATGTTGAGCAACCGATGGAAGCAGACGATGCTGCAACAAAATCATTTGTACAACTCAAAGTCCTTAAAATATCTCAAGATTTACTCACAAGTACGAGTATATATAAAATAAATTTTCTGCTAAATATAAACTCATTGAAGATATGATTGTTAAAATAGAAACTTATCTAAAATTATATATGGATAATGTTTTAGATTCTCAAAGAAAGTATATGGAACAGAGTCTAGAATTGAGAATTATATTTTTGATTACATAACAAAAATTGAAAAAATACCAATTAAAACAGTTCCAAAAAAAAGAGGATTAGTTAAAGACGATGAGTGAGAAAAGTTTACTAGATGAACTGCACAAGCAGGCTCATAAAAACTTTAAACGACGACTAGTAATAACAAAGGTTATAGATGATCTATGGCAAGTAGATTTTGTGGAAATGGGTACTTTTCTAAATGCAATAGTGGCTACCGCTTGCTTCTAACAAATATAGATACACTAGCTGACCCGTTCCGCGTTGCTGACCCTAAGCAAACATTAGTGTTATATTACCACACGATTTAAATAGAGCTTTTAACGAAATTTACGGCCTTTAAATAAAAATCCATGGAATACCTATCATAAAGTTTTTTCACAGAATAACTTACATATGGTGTAGATATGGGCTCAATCAAAAAAGAAACACATGTATTTAAGGCAAATTGGAAATTATATTTATTTATTACTTCATCTTAAGGCCAGCGGATAAACAATGCTTTTTGTTTTTTTATTTGGTGTAAAAACGTATACATTTTTTGGCGTGCCAACTCGGTAGCAAGCCACATACAACTGGCCGTGTGAAAAACATGAATTTTCCAAAATTAAGCCAGCAATAGGCAATGATTGGCCTTGTGCTTTGTTTATGGTAATAGCAATGGCAAGACGCAAAGGAATTCGGAGCCGCTTGAATAGGAATGGTAAATCGTTGGAAATCATCGGAATTCGTGGAATAAGTACGTCTTCGCCTTTGAATTTGCCACCGATGATTGTTGCCTCGATTAAATTTGGTGAACAGTTTTTGATGGTCAATCTGGTTCCGTTGCATAACTTTGGTGCGTTTAAGTTGCGAATAAGAATTACGGGTGATCCAACCTTTAATGTTAGTACATGCGGTGGCATTCCGGGTGGTTCTAATGAATTCAAAAATTCAGTGGGATAATTGACGGCTTGTTCTTCATCCATTACTGTGTCGATCGATTTGTATTTGATTATTTTGCCGGGCAGTTTCAATTGAATTTGCTCATTGAGCTTGTTGACATCGTAATTTTTTGGTGCCAAAATTGCACGTTCGCACAGCCAATCCGGATTTTTGTAGGAGGTTGTTAGACTTGGGAATACCTTGTCGACAACGGCTTGAATATTCATTTGCATTTGATAGAAGTTAGGCGGGAACGAAATGTCGTTCGTGGCGCGAACAATTGGAATTTTTTCATTTCCGATGTCCAAAAGTTGTTTTGAGAATGTTTGGGCAGTCGGGTCTTGCAACAAATGCAAACGCATGTTCGTCGATAGCGTGATTTTCTCGACTCGGTTCCAAAGATATGAAACTTTCAAGCATGCGTTCAGCTCATCTGCGGGCATTGATCTTGGAATAACGGGCAAAGTTGGGCGGAAATCACCAGCAAGAAGAATAAGAGCGGCTCCCATCGGTTGGTTGTTTCCTCGAAAATCACGTAGAGTCCGGTCAAGCGCTTCGAGCAATTACTTATGGGCCATTGTGCATTCGTCCCAAATGATAATTTTGGACGTTTTAAGGATTGTGGATATGCCGGAGTTTTTGCTGATGTTGTAAGTTGGTGTTTCTGCCTGGTTCAAATTCAATGAAAGTTTCAGTGCTGAGTGTGCAGTGCGTCCGCCGTCCAATAGCGTTGATGCAATTTCCGATGATGCCACTGCGAGTGCAATCCAATTCTGCATTCGAACCGACGCCAATATTAAATTGATGAGGAATGTTTTGCCTGTTCTTCCTGGTGCATCGAAGAAAAAAAGTCCGCCATTTCCGTTTGTTACCCGTTGCATGATTTTTGCGTAAGCAGTTTTTTGATCATCAACCAACCGTCTTGTGTGAGTTTCCACATAATGTTGTTGCTGGTTGACATCGAAGTGCTGTTCTCGCACCAGGTCTCTGTCTTGAACACTGTTTATGTCCCGTATCGTAGCCGGCATTCCAAGTTGAATAAGGACTTTGTTGTTCATGGAAATGCACATGTCCTCAATCAGCAGTAGAGTTTAGTTGAAAATCTCGTCCGAATACTCCTGGTTAGGATAAGTTGCTCGTGATTGCCTGAGAATGTCTTCACCTAAGTTTTCATGCTGCGTTTCCCACAGTTATCGTGGATTAGATGGTGAGCATGTTGTTAAAATTATCGCAAACAAATTGCGTATTTGTTTTGGGTGACACGTGAGTGACGCCTCTGTTAGCGTTGTCTTCCAATGCTGATCACTTTCAAGCAGGCCCAATCGGAAACACGCTTCTCTATAAGTCTGACATTCATTTCCATGGATGGTTTTCAAGGCGGCGAATGATGTTGGACCTTTGATCGTATGCAATAACAATCGCAAATAATAGTATTCAGCATTATTCGGATGAACGGTGTAGACACGTCCCAAAGCATGAGGAGAATGCACACCAGCATATTCTGCGACAATCGCACCATTCTTTCTTCTCATGAATTTCTTCGACGACGTTTTCCAAGTGTAATATTTGGGAATTTCAGGATATATTAAAGTCTTGGCGAAATTCTCGGTTGCACACAGTTCAAAGAAAGCGGTGAGAGTGGTGTGTGGCGGCTGTTCAGCTCTATTTTCAGCATTTCGTTCGGTGAAATAAACACGCTGGCCATTTTCCAAATGAACAGCTAGATGTTGAACTGTTGGATATCGCTCGTGGATGTTGAATGAAAGTATACTCCAAACTGCTTCATTGCTGCTGATGTAACGCCCCATCTGGAATTGCGTGATTTCGTCAGTTTGATCGGTGATGTCTTTCCATGCTGGGTTGCATGTGAAAGTGATGAAGAGGTCTGGCCGTCCCTCCTTGCGCACGTATGTCATAGCATCTTGAGCGTACTGATGCATATGTCGCGGACTGCCTGTGTATGTCGCTGGCAAGATCACCATTTTGCCGATATTCGCAGCGTTTCCATCATTGGCGATCGCATCACGCAAGTCGACATATTTTTCGACGCGTAGCTTTTGCTGATTCAACCGAATGAAGAGCAGACGTTCACTTTCAATTTTCGCATACATGTCGACAATAAATTAATGGAAGACTTCACGACATTTCAACAAATAATTACATTCATTTGGCCTGAACATAAGGCGATAGGCATAAAAGTCCATACAGGAAACTTTTTTTGTCGACTCTCCATTTGAGTTGGGGTTCATCTGCATTACGTTGAAATGATACCCATCCTCACCCCGCGGAAAAAGCACTGGATATTGTAGTGCATCATACGATCGATGAGTTTCCGCAATGCGTTGAACACTTGCATTCCGGAGATGGATGATGATATCGCGTCGCTCGAAGTCTGTGCCGACCATAACAAGTGCGACGTCACCTATCACCGGTGCATTGAAGCGCCGCTCATGCTCACCAGCTGGTGTCTTGTCAGCTGTTATCACAACCGTATAATCATCTGCCGGCATCTGGTCTAGGGCTGTTTTGAATTGACGGATGAGGCTGTTGTCTTCGTGTAACATAGCTTGAAGACTCGAAACGATTTCCCGTCTGACTTCAGTACTGATTACGCAACGCTGTTCAACTTCTGTAGCTTCATTGCCAGTGAAATAAACTGGGAGGAACTTGGCATAATCATTGGGAAGTGGGAACAACGATCCAATTCTGTGGTAGATTTGGCCTTGCACTTTGAAGGTGGGCATGTAACCGACGTTGTTGATGATATTAGTTGCTCCGAATGACGTCATTTGAAAGCATGAGTTGTACTTTCAGATGTTTTGAAGGAAGTGCTCGGAAATCGGATTGGCTCTAGAAATGTAACTTTGTAGGGGTTCAGGCGTCTCAATCATTGGTGGCAAAACAACTTTACCTTTAAATCGATTATTTCTCTTGATCGAGCCATTCGGGAGCGATTGGCAGCAAGTCTTTCGACATGATGTTGGGGTGTCTTAGCAGCTCTAGATGAAGATGCACTGTCACGCATTTGCTGTAGCCGTGATTCGCGTTCTCTTTCCGTTTCTGCGGCTCTAGACGTAGATGCCCTTTCGCGATTTTCCTGAAGACGTGATTCGCGTTCCTCAGCTGATTCAGCGGCTCTTCTTTCCCTCTGCTTCCGTGCTGCGGTGGTTTTTTTAGCAATGGCTGATTTTTTTGTGGCATTTTAGTAAACTGTAATCGTGAAAAAGGAACAATGATGTACTTTCGGATGTTTTGAAGGAAGTGTAAAATAAATATATATATATATATATATATATATATATATATATATATATATATATATATATATATATATGTCATTGGTGGTACAATATGAAAACTGGATTTTGCCATGCCCCTCCGCCCACAGACCGAAAATCAGACTTCACAGTTTCACCCACCTGAATATTCTGAAGATTCCCTGAGAATTTCATCAAAATCGGCCCAGCCGTTAGTCCATACGTTACATACATACACACATCCTGATTTATATATATAGATTTTCAAAATTCGCCTGAGCTTAAAACAGTAAATTCTGCTAATGTCACTGAGGCTATGAGAAGTATATTAGTTTTGAGAAGAATACTAACAAATTTACAAAGAGAGGACGGTAAAAAATGCTTCAACAGTAAATTTAACAACTTGATGAAAGAATATTACATTAGTCATTACTCAACATTTAGCATTTTAAGGTCATCAATCGTTGAACATTTTAATAGCATTCTCAAAGGAATGATGAGGAAAGCAATTAGTTATCAAGGAACATATCAATGAATTATAAAAATTTAATTAATGAATATAATAATAAGACTCATAGAACTATACAAATATCACCCAAAATGTTAATTCCTCTAATCAAAAGTTAATATTGAAAAATTCTTATAATAATTTAAAAATGTTTCATAAACCAAAGTTTCATGTTGGAGAAAGTGTGAGAATTAGTAAATGTAAGCATATTTTTGAGAAAGGTTATACCCCAAAGTGGACAACAGAAATTTTTTAAATTAAAAACTTACAAAATACAAATTCAACTACATATATTTTGGAAGATTATAAAGATAATATCATTAAAGGTAGATTTTATGAACAAAAGCTGAAAACCAGATACCCTGATTCTTATCTGATTGAAAAAACTAAGAAAACTAATAATAAAGTTGTTGTTAAATGGTTAGGTTTTTCAAAGCGAACACAAATCTTGGATTAATAGGAATGAAATTTTGTAATATACATATGTGATTAAAAATTAATAATAAATATATAACATAAACAATCAAATTTTTTTTCTTTTCAAAGTTATCACTCAAGATGTCGATTACATTGACTTTAACTAGCAAAACATCCGTTATGTCTGCAGATTATTTTCCACCAACAGAGTTAGATTCAAATGATGTCTTTTTTCATGCATATGACTCATATTCCAAATGTTGATGTTGGGAACAATCTATTTCACATAGGTAAAAACTTCATTGAAATTCCTATTGGTTCTTACAAGCTTCTTGACAACTATCTACGTGATGACGTGACAACTTGATATACAAGCAAATCATAATATGCTTGAAATAGAAATTTTGAGTAACGAGGACATTTACTTTAATGAAGATCGAACAAAAGGTTCATTATTAGGCTTCAGTTGAAGAACATTGAAGAAAGAGCATACATCAGATATCCCATTAAATATAACAAACATTAATGTAATACGTATAGAATGTAATATAACTACTGGTTCATATATTAATGATTTGACTGCGCACATTATTCACGAGTTTTCTATAAATGGTAGTCCTGGTTACAAAATAGATTAGAATCCGAAAAATATCATCTACTTACCAGATAACACCAAGCAGATAAGTTCCATCACAGTGAGAATTGTTTATCAGGATAATAATTTAATTAATTTCCGAGGAGAAAGAAGTTTACATTTGAAACCAGAGGTCTAATGATTATTTATGATAAAAAAGTAGGGTGAAGTGTACCCTTTATCACTTTCCCACCAGCAGTTGAGCGAATAGGAAGAAAGGCTACCAATAAGTTTATTGAACGTAAACGACTAACAATTGCTAATCGAAAATTTTTTAAGTCAACAGGATTTAAATTCAAAACTAACCCCTATATTCGCGCGAGCTGTCTCACTTGAGATTTGCCTCAAGTAAGACACGATTTTTATCAGTCGATTTGGTGACATCTATTCAAAGCCAACTGTCTCAAGCAGAAAGCTCTTTAAGTTCACCTCCAGTGGTGAAAAAGTTTCGCTGTGTATTTTTTCAGCTGATTTATGAAGTTGGACACATTGAATTTGAATTTAAAAAATGTCGGAATTGAATATGTAAGTATTTGCATTTAATTATAGATATTGGAAGAAAATTGTAATTATCTTTTATTTAAAACCAAGAAAAATCAAAGGACCACGGAACAGCAGCTGCAATTTTATGTTGCATTTTGCAAAAGTTACTCGGAGCTACAGGCAGGAAATTTGCATCTACAATTTTTATATATAAATAATTTCTTTTTATTTCGCTGTGACTGTCGAGGTTGTCTCAATAAAAATCTCATGGGTCACTCAGCGAGCTTTCCGTTTTCTCTGTGAATAGCTCTGAATGTCTGCTGATACTCGGCTGACACATGTGCCGAGTTTTGTGACTGAGTAAGAATAGAGGGGTAAATCATAAGTGATATGACTGATGTTCTACAAAAAGCATTATATGAGGAGAGCATTATAAAGAAAGAGTACCATATCCATTGACCATATTTACAATCATATAAGACCAATGATGAAATAAGAATAGCAATTCCAAATCAGGATATCAATGTTTTACCCAGCGAAAGTTTAATATATAATAGAAGGTTATGTTACCTTACTTGATGATTAAATTTCACATATTATTAGATGAATATTGGGAATAACTACAACAGTTGAAAATTATGTGTCTTCGAATAAAAGCGAGAGTAATATGTTAAAAAATTCTGGTGTTAGCAAACACTATTCAATTATCTAATTGTTATTTTAATTTGTGTGTACCACTGAAAATGTTATTAGGATTTGCTGAGGACTTTAATAAAGTGGTGGTAAACTCTAAACATGAATTAATATTATTACTTTCAAAGAATTATCAAAATGTTTTGACCTCCAGTCATTCAAGAAAAAAGATAATGCCAAATATAACAAACATCACATGGAAAACCCCTCATGTATAATGATCTGATGTTGACACATTAGGAACATTTAAGACAGTGAGCAGCGGTAAAGCATTAACATTAGCATAACGCAGTTACGATTGTTAAACCCATGCTATCTATGCTAAGGAACAAATAACTTGTGGAATGTTAAACTTTCAAAACAGAGTGAAAGACCACGCATCATCTTGATCGGATTCAAAAATACAGCATTGTGATCTAACGGACGTGAAAGTACATCTAAAGTCAATTACATATCCATATGATGATCTTAATTTGAAATTTGATAATGATCGTTATGCCATCTTATATGAAATGTATTCAAAGTTTCAACAAAGTTATTACACACGTGATCCTCAACCTCTATTATTATGTGATGAATTTAAGACTATAGTTCCAATAATTGTGGTTGATGTGACACCGCAATACGAAGGTGTTAAAATAGGACCAATTGATATCAAAATAGAATTTGAGACATTAAACATTATATTCCAGAAAATACATCAGCATATTGTATACTCAATTATGATAGTTATAGAATATAAAAAAGATAATAAAAGAACCGTTATTGTGTGATCAAAAAATAAAGTATTTATTTATTCATCAACAACTATCTTGTCCCCTTTAAAGTAATTCCCCTCAGATATAATACACTTATGCCAGCGTTTTTTTCAATCCTAGAAACACTTCTGAAACGCTTTTTTTGGTATCGTCAACAGCTCCTGTTTCGATTTTTCTTTTATCTCCTCAATCGTAGCAAAACGCTTTCCTTTCATCGGTGTCTTCAGTTTTGGAAAGAGGAAAAAGTCAGCGGGGGCCAAGTCCGGTGGATACGGTGGTTGAGGCATGATAACGGTTTTGTTTTTGGCCAAAAAATTACGCACAAGCATCGATGTGTGAGCTGGTGAGTTATCATGGTGCAAAATCCATGATTGGTTTTTCGACAATTCTGGGCGTTTCTGACGAATTGCTTCTCCCAAACGGCGCATAACTTCAAGGTAGTATTCCTTGTTGACCGTACGACCTTGTGGCAAGAATTCATGATGCACCACTCCATTGCAATCAAGGAAAACTGTCAGCAAAACCTTTACGTTCGAGCGAACTTGACGTGCTTCTTTCGGTCTTGGCTCATCTGGACATTTCCATTGGGATGATTGGGCTTTGTTTTCAATGTCATAGCCATACACCCACGATTCGTCACCAGTTATGATCTTTTTGAGGAAATCTGGATCGTCGTTGACGATGTTCAACAGCTATTGAGCGATGTCCATGCGACGTTGTTTTTGCTCAAAATTTAGCAATTTTGGAACAATCTTCGCTACCGCACGTTTCATGTCTAAAACATCCGTAAAAATTGCTTGGCATGAGCCGAACGATATGTCAACATCATCAGCAACCTCTCTGATAGTGATTCGACGATTATCCAAAATCATTTTCTTCACTGCGTCAATGTTTTCATCGGTTGTTGACGTGCTCGGGCGACTAGGACGAGCATCGTCATTGACATCTTCTCGGCCTTCGTTAAACCGGTTATACCACATATCAACTTGTGTTCTGCTCATAGTAGACTCGCCAAAGGCCACAGTCAACATTTCAAATGTCCTTGCGAATTTAATTTCATTTTTTACACAAAACTGAATACAGTTTCTTTGATCCATTTTTTCGAATAGTAAAACATCGAAGAGCACACCAAAACACGACTAACCTTTTTATCTGTCAAAAACAAACTGACAATCCAAAATGGTTGGTATTGCCAACATATATAACAGACATGTGTACCAACATAACAGAAAAAAAATGCGAACATCGAATATACGTAACTCACGAAATTGGAAAATAACGGTTATTTTTTGATCACTACTCCTATACCCCTAAATTAATTTTTTATTTTTTATGCCTCTTTATTTCCTACATCTGTCACCATTACTTTGACACCTACACAAGACAATTTACAATACTACTAATATGTGTAGGCTGGATTTCCTAGTCGTTTCGTTTTTTTAAACGGCGCATGGTGGTTTCTTTTATCTGTAGCAACTCGTCTATTTCTTTGTTATTATGCCCATGCAGAGTATCGTAGTTTTTTGTGTATATCTTTTTGATCTCTTCGTCAATTCTTGTCATATTTAGTTTGCGGTGTATGTCTTCATTTGTTGTGTACCAACCAGACTTTATGATCACTTTTAAAATTCTAGATTGCTGTCGTTGAATTTTTGCTATGTGTGACCGCTTTGTCGTTCCCCATACTTGGAGTCCGTACGTCCAAATTGGCTTTATCACATATATAACAGCAACTTGTTGTTAATTGTGAGTTTAGATTGCTGACCCATTAACCAATATAGTTGCCTAAATTTTTCTTTTATTTGTTTCGTTTTTTGTTTGATGTGGTACTGCCAATTTAACTTTGAGTCCATGTGTATGTGTATACCAAGGTATTTAGTTGTAGACCCTATTTTTATATTTTTATTGTTTATTTTAATCGTCTTCAGTTTATGCAGCACTCCTTTCTTTCATACTTTGTCCTTTACGCCATACTTTGTCAAATGCTTTTGCAACGTCCAAGAATACAGCAATGCAGTACCGCTTATATTCTATGCCTGTTTCAATTTTGTTTGTTATACGGTGTATCTGTTGAATTGTTGAGTGTCGTTTTCTGAAGCCGAATTGATGATTTGGTATAATGTTTTTATTGTGAAGGATCTGGCTAAGTCTATCATGTAATAGTTTTTCAGCAACTTTAGAAATTATGGGAAGTAGGCTAATTGGTCTATACGACGAAGCAGTTGTAGCATCTTTTCCCTGCTTCAGTAGTGCAATAATTTCAGCAACTTTCCATACTTTGGGAAAAAATTGTAGTCGGAACATTGAGTTGATAACATTCCTTAAGTAGTTATAACCTATAGTAGGTAGCTCAGCGAGAGCTTTTCCTGTCAACATATCGTATCCTGGTGCTTTTTTGTGGTTTATTCGTTTTTTAATGCAATTAATTATTTCTGTTGTGTTTGTTTTCTTAATTTTGGTTGTAATGTCTATATTCAAGTCATTGCGTGTTTCAATATATTTATCTTTGTCATTTGATAGGACTTTTTCAAAGTATTTAGCCAATGCAGATGCTTTTTCTTCATTGGTAGTAGCCCATGAGTTGCCATCTTTCTGTAGTGGTGGCTGATACCTTATCTGAGTTTTTAATTTCTTTGTGCATTTCCATAATGAGTAGTTCGTATCCTGGGTAGGCGTCAAGTTTTTTAGGTAATTTTCAACTTCTATATTTTGTCTTTTAGTTAATATTTTCTTGAGTTTTTTGCAGGCTATATTTAAATTGTGTTTATCCGCAGGCGATCTAGTTAGCTGCCACCTCTTTCTCAGCTTTCTCTTCTCAATAATTTGCTTTCTTATGAAAATATCCGTTGTAAGTTTATTTCTTCTAAATTTATGCTGTTGGCTTGATTTGATTCCTGCGTCTAGGACCACATCGTTGAAATGAATAGTTGCACATGCAATGTCTAATTGTGTTTTCAATGTGATAGACATATTCAGTTGATTTTTGTGGTTAAAAATCTTATGGGTTTGATGTCAGTTGTGTAGTCAAGTATTATCGGAGAGTGGTCTGAAGAAAGTTCAAAACAAGCTTCAATTTTTAATTGGTTACACTTTGTATTTTTTGTTATGCTGAAGTCGATTAGATCTGGTATCTTTTTCCTATCTGTTGGCCAGTATGTGGGTTCACCTGAGCTTAAAAATTTGCAGTTATTTTTGTTTATAGCATTAATCACATTTCGTCCTTTTTTATTGGTTAGCCTAGATTCCCAGGCAGTGTATTTTGCATTCAGATATCCAGCTGCAATGAATCTTACGCCAAGCGTCTTTATGTAGTAATCATATTGATCCGTCGTTATTAGATGTCTGGGGGGACAGTAAACTGAGGAGATGAGTATTGTCCCACTTGTATCCTCAATTTGTACAGTAGTGGATTGAAGATGAGGTGTTGCATATGGTTGCCGTTCAGTATGTTTTAATAGTGAATTTATTATGATAGCTGTCCCATCACGAGCCTTACCATCAGGATGATTTGTCACATAAATTTTATATTCAGGAAATACTAAATAGCTTTTGTTCGCAAAATGTGTTTCTGAAACTAGAGCTATATCAATTTTCTTGTCAGACAAAAATTGCTTCAACTCAAGATAATGTTTTGTTAGGCCATTTGCATTCCAGGCTACAATTATTAAACTATTACTTTCGTGCATTTAAGCTTGTTAGTAACATTGTAATGATATTCATCATATTAGTCATTTGAGTGATTAGGGATTTCACCATGTCTTTAAGTTCATTAATGTCACTATCGTGTGAATCTGTTGTATTTTGTTCAGTTTTATTTGGATTTGACGACCCTGCAATGTCGGCATAGCTTACGCCTGTTTTAACTGCTGATCTATCCATATTTTTGGTCTGCAATAATAATGGATCCTTTCGGCGTAAAGATGGAAACCTTTGAATATTTATGGCTTTGTATATTTCACAGCCTTTGTAGTTTGTAGTATGATTTCCGCCACATAGTACACATTCAATTTACGCTGCGTTGGTTATTTTTTTTTAACATTCACTTGTTAGATGCTTTCCAGCGCATTTCACACATACTGGATCCCTTGTACAGTAGTTTTTTGTATGTCCGTATTTTTGGCATTTAGTGCATTGCGCGACTTCTCTTTTATTATGAGGCGCCTCAAAATCTACTATGCAATGCATTAATTTGTTAATGCTATAAATATCTTTATTATTAGTATTTGTTTCCAGTTCTATGCTAAACAGTGGTAGCGTTTTTTTTGTTGTCCGTTGAGTTATGTTAGTTATGTTTAAAACTTTGTGACCGTTTTCACCAAGCTCATTTTTAATTTCTTCTTGGTCTGCGGAGGGGTGCATATTGCGAAGAATGACTTTGAAACCTCTCTCATTTTTGTGTTTAAATGTGTACAGCTTCGTACCTTTATGCTTTAGCATTTGGAATATTTTTCTGTATGTTTCCGAGTCATTCGATTGAACTCGTACTTCATTGTTTGTTAATATTTTAAATATGAAGTTACTGTCTGCAACAGCGGTAAGTGCATTTTTGAACGTATTTATGCATTCTACGCCTTGTACGTATATAGGGGGTGGTTTGTTTAAACTTTTTTTTCGGACTAGTTGTTTTTTCTTTTTCGGACTCATTTTGATCAACTTGTCCACTGTGCGAGGGTTCAGCAAGTTCGTTATCATCAACGGTCAAAGCAGCAAATCTATTTTTTCTTTCTGAAGTAGTATCGCTCAACCAGTAGTTTGATAACTTACTTTGGCTTGGGTTTTTTGCTATTTTTTGCTTTTTGTTTGGCGTCCTTTTCGCTTTATCTGTCGTGGGTGAGGTTCGTGCTCTCTTTGGTAGCGATTGCAGTTGACTTACCTGCACGCCTTTTGGTGGAATTTGCACACCGGCAGAAGAACATGTTGATGTCGCAGTTGTAGTCGAGAATGTAGTTGTTGTACCATACGTAGAGAAGGCAGATGTTGTTGTTGCTGACGAATTTGTTGTAGTTGTCGCACAACCCACTGCTGTACTGGAGCTGGACATTACTGGAAGTTTGCCATGTGCACACCACGAAGAGCGAACGTTAGTGTTAATAGGTTGTTATGACTCGCACATGGATCTCGTTCTCTCCCACGGGGGAGAGCGCTGCATACTCATGGCGATTACCGACTATATTATGTTTATTAGTTTATTTTAATTTTATTAGCTATTATTTTTGATATTTTTTAATCTTATTTATTATTATAAAGTATGTAAAATATCATGAAAACAAAATTTTGTGTGGTAACTCTAATCACTTATTATGACCAGAGTTCACTGTGGCAACTCCACACATAACCGGGATTATTTTATTTGTTGTCTCTTTCAACTTTTAACTCATATATGTATATAGGTAGGTAGGTAAGGCGGCCACCCGAAAAGGGCGCACTTAGGCCAACATTGACCCTTTGCGATACCGCATGGGACAACAGGTCCCATCCCTTTCAAAGGTCCAGCCATTTGGAGCTTTTAATGAATCAGTTGATGGAGCTAATCTTTTTTTTTTAGATATCTCCCAAGGAGTCCAAAAAGTAGTCTCCTAGGAAAGTACGCCTGCTTCTGGACAAAGCTGGACACTTGCATAACAGGTGAGCAGTGGCCTCTTCTTCCTCCTCGTCCATGTAACTCCTGCAGAAGTCGTTAGAGGTGATCCCCAGCCTGCAGAGTCCAGTGTCCCGTTAGGACGCTAATCACGGGACCAATGCTTTGTCATTTAGAGCCAGTAGGTTCTTATAGCGCTTGACATTTATGTCTGGCCAGGCTTGTCTAGCTATTTTACATCCTGAAAGTTCAGACCAGCGCCTGCCCGCAGTTCCTAAGGATATTGTATTTACTAAGAGATTACATGTGGCAATAGGAATACCGAATTGCGACCTATCTGGTTCATGCGGTATGGTACTACCCTCACGGGCAAGCTCATCCGCCTTGCAGTCCCATGGAATATCTCTGTGACCGGGAATCCAGCACAGATGCTGACGGGTCTGCTTAGCTATCTCGTCTAAAGATTTGCGGCAGCTCTTGGCGGCTTTTAAGGTGAAAATAACCGAATCCAGGGAGCGCAAAGCAGCTTGGCTGTCGGACAGAGTGCAAATATCAAGTCCAGATATCTTCTTCTTCCTAAACCAAGACAGTGCTGCCTCTATAGCCGCGATCTCTGCCTGAAAAACACTGCAGTGGTCGGGCATCCTAAAGGACATGTTAATGTCCAAATCTGCTAAAAATGGCATCACATTGATGAGTAGCTTTTAGCCTGATAGCTGAGTTTGCAGCCATTTTTTCGCCAAAAAGCCTAACAGGCAGCAGATTAAGCATAATGTCCAATGCTGCCGTTGGAGTCGTTCTAATGTCACTACTTATGAATACCTCTGCCGTTCTTTGTACCTTTGTTATCAGCCTATTGTATGTGGACTTACTTAGGGCTGTCCACCAAGCAAGCACGCCATAGAAAAGGACTGGTCGTACCACAGCTGTATATATCCAATAGGCTACCTTAGGCTGTAACCTCCATTTTTTGCCTATAACTCTTCTGCAAGAGTACATAGCTACCTGAGCCTTCCTAATGCGCTCGCTTATATTAGCCTTCTAGTTCAGCTTCCTATCTAGGATCACGCCCAGATATTTAGCCTCCTCGACAAGGTCAATATCTACACCCATTAGTTTTGGAGCAATAAATGAGGAATTTTATACTTCCTAGTGAAGAGTACCAGCTTAGTCTTGGTCGGATTAACCCCCAACCCACAGTCAGTAGTCCATTTAGAGAGAATGTTTAGTATGTTTTGCATCAAGTCCCTCAAAGTAGATATGTATTTACCCGAGATACTATGTACTATGTATTTCCCTCTCCAGTCGAACAAGCAGCTGATTTACTGCAAGATTCCAGAGTAGGGGTGAAAGAATGTATATGTTCCTTTGCTTGTTTGATTGTTTATTTATCACCTTTAATAAATATAAATTAGTTATTATTTAGTTTATCTAAACAGAACTAGACACTTTATTGAAAACTTGCACTCTCGTTTAAGCGTCTCTTTCGCGGGATTTGGTTTTAAACAACAATAAATGTCACAAGGGCGGAGCGCGTGTGATTACACGTCCGATTGGTGACACGACCGTTTTAAAACTCTGAATGATGAAGTAAAAAAATATTTAAATAGTTTACATTATCTCTATGTATTTTAGTAAATTATGTACCATTGAACTAATTACTACAAGCCTTTAAATGGCTTCAGATAGTTTTATAAAATTAGATGTGCAAGGTTTTAATGGAGATGCAAATAGATTTATATCAAAAGAGTGGGCTATTACTTTTAAATACACGGAATTTCAAAGTTTTACCATTAACACTCCTTTTGAATTTAGAAGGTTATCTCTGAAATATCAAAAAGAAACAAATTGGCTGAAAAAAATCATCATGGCTTTGCGTGGAATGATGGATTTATCTCATTTAATAGTGTAAGCGAATTTTTAAAGGAAAATCTACTGTCTACAACTGTTTATGTTAAAGGATTGGAAAAAAATTTGGATTGAAAATATAGTTAAAATGTTTGCAACTTGGAAGAATTTGGATATGATAATTTAAAAATTCTAAATAAAAAATATCCAATATTTTCCAAATACAATGCACACTGTGGATATTGTGCATTAAAAAATGCTTTGATTTTAAGAAATTTATTGATGAACAAATAGAAAACAATGTATAATAGTTTTATTTTGAAAATATTAAAATCTTTATTATATATTAATAACATACAGTATTTTAATAAAAAGAATACAACTTCATTTATCTCCTCCAATTAATTTTATAATGCACTCAAGCGTATATAATTACTCTATCTTCTTCAGTACTTAATATTATTTTTGACCATTATTGTGTATAAGTTTCATGAACTTTTGGTCTGAAAACACATAAACACACATTTTGTCATAGAATTCTTTATTCTGTTGTTAACAATCCTTATTATCATTTATATTCAGTATCTATAAAACACATTTCGTCACACCTTTTGGCTTCTTTACTTCATAGCCGTCTAAAATAATAAAACAATACATTTTTGAGTGAAGCCCAATGCATTCTTTCATTATTCGACCTATTATTTTCATTCATCATTCCCAATGTTTTTTTTATTTTTCAAAAGTAAATTAAATTTATTATCTCTAGGATGTATCAAACTTTAAATCAATATCAACATAATGGCAAAAAGCCCCTGTTTCCCTCAGTTGCTGGAAATTTTCAACCAATTTAGTTGTTTTTTTTTTTTTAATGTGGATAATTGCATTATCAAAGTAATAAAAATGTATTGGAGAAGTAAAATAGTAAAAAAATTTAAAAACATTTACCAAAAAAAAGGCAAAAGAGAAATTAAATAAAATTGTGCTCACGCTTTTGTATGAGTAAGAGAGAATGTATGTATCAGAGAACACAGAGAAGCAACACTTACACATCAACATTTCAAACGCTTAAAAAAATGCTTTGCTTATCATTACTTGGCAATCTGTAAAGATTTGTTTATCATTGGTGTTAAAAAAAATGCGCATGAGTAAGTGTGCGCAAAACGAGAGCTGTTTCTCCGTATTCTGTAATACGTGTGATCCATTTCATTGTTTATGCTCAGCGAACTCAGAATATGCAAGCTCCCGAGCAAAAACTATAGAGTAAAAAACAATTCATACACACATTCGTATAAATGTGCGTAAGTTATTGGAAAAATAGTTATGTATGAGTTTTTTTTGTTTGTTATTTTGTGTTTTTCAATACTTTAAAGTTAATTCGAAGTAGGTGCGTTTTTTGTGTGTATGTAAGTGGATAATGAAAATATAATTATTTATTTTACAGTATTTTTGCGAACCATGCCAAGTGAATTTAATCTTAGTCGACAATCTACTAATATCAGGAGGCAAGCTTCTCAGTGACTATCAGTAACCGTTGGTTCAATGAACAAAATTTCTGAACATTGCAAGGCACTCAAATTCAGTACTGAGACACCAAGATTTTGCTGCACAAATGTCAGGTGTGCCCCAGAGTCGGATCGTTATTGCCATTTGCAGATAGTTCTCATCAGTTAAGCAGATTGTTTTCTTAGAAATTCAAATGTATTCGAATGTAAGAAGATACATAATTGCTGTTTTACAGGATTATTTTCATCAGCACAACGAATTGCTGACTTTCTTTAAAATGGCATTGGACAGGATGCCGTTGGATAATCATAGAATTGTCATAAGAGCTGACAAAACGCCCGCTGGACAGCACGCCAGAAGATACAATATACCAACAATAAACGATGTAGCAGTGGTAATCGTTGGAGAAGAATTGAATGCACGCGATATCGTCCTTCATTGTAGAAATGATCAATTTCAACGTGTCTCTGAACTTCATCGCTCTTATGATGCTTTTTAATATCCGATTTTGGTTTCACAAGGGGAAGACGGCTACCAAATTAACATTAATTTGGTCAATCCGTCAATTGATTAATATTGCCATCTTCATACACTGGTGGCCTACGTCATATGCATGAGTATGCACAGAATGCGATGGCATATGTACATTCTTATGGTCGACCAGACCTCTTTATCACTTTTACCTGTAATCCACAATGGAGTGAGATTCGAGAATACTTATTGCCAGGGCAATCGCCAACAAATCGCCACAACATAACGTCACGTGTGTTTAAACAACAGCTGGCATCATTAATGGCTTCATAGCGAAGCGCAGTGCTCGATGTATTCTGTCGAATGGAACGCACATATATTGATATGGTTGGTTGAAAAAATAAGACCGTGTCAAATTGATGACATCATATCTGCGGAAATTCCAGATGAAACGACCGATCAAGAATTATTTCAGATACGGTTACAGGCAATGACGGATACGCGTTATATCGTCCCCGGTCGACAAGGAAAACAGAAAATCAACAACTATCAAAATGAGAGATCAATACGTTGAAGTTGATAATCGTTGGATCATGTGTTGTGAGTTAGAATCAAGCTGCCTGCGCGTAGTGTCTCACATCATCGACTCCTAACAGATGCCACTCTTTTTGTGTGATTAGCATGTGTTAAAGTTACTTAAGAAAGCACATATATTTAGGGTGCGAGTATTTAGAATTACCTATGTAATATTTATTATGTAAACTTTTAGGGTGCTACAGTTTTGCAGTCGAGCCACTAAAGGGCATTGAAAGTTAGAATGCACCATCAACATTTCAGAATGGCGTAGGTCACTTGGCTTGACCAACTGACACCAATTAACAGGTGCGAAACTGGAACACCAGAAAGGTTAGTTTTTGTATTGTAATTGTGAATTGCAAATAGTATATAAGAGTTAGTATTCTAAGAAATAAAGGTTTTTGTGATTTTAAAACTAAAAGTGTAATGTAGTGATTTTTTACAAAGAGTAATTTAGGCTTTTCAGATACACGCGCGCAGCAGAAGGACGTCCCCCGTCAAACAAGGACAATACCCCAATATTTTGGCGCAGCCGGTAGGATCCAACGTCGAGTGCCAGGAAAGAGCACTCCTACGCGGGAATCCACCAACAGGAAACCATTAGGACAACCATCTCAAAGGAGTTCAATGGAGGGAGCAAGGATATTGGTGAGTATGTTTATATTAGGACACTTTAGAACTTAAGTGCATTTTGTCGAGGATTCTTCGGTGGCCGTGTGGGCGCTTTTGCGCCGGTCATGCAGAAGAAGCAGCATTGGGGCTGATTAGCCGCTGCGGTTAGGTGACAATAAGTCGATCCAAAAGAAAAAATTTTTACTTACGGTCAGGTTGTATAGGGTTGTTCCACTGAAATTTGGTTCATATTTTTTATTTACCGTTTATTTCAGCATTCTCGGGGGATGTGGAACGTGTCTGTTTATTCACGGATTTTGCGTTATTGAATTGCGAACTTGTGTATACTGGTTGGTTTGGTTCGGAAAGAACGTGCCACGGTATAGGGTTCGTACGGTTATGATAGGGGATTTGTGTTTGTTTGTCGGTAGGGACATTTATACGATTCAATTTATATTGTTTTGAAATCAAAATAAAGATTGATTTAAATATTTGGCATTTTGGGTTTAGGGTATTAGGTGAAGAGGTGCAGACAACACGTGTTGTTGCATCAAAGTTTTTGAAGTTCGAAAACTACGATTTGCGTAGCAATGTTGAAGAAAACATTTAAATGCTATTATTACGGGTTTATTTTTAAATATGGATTCAAATTTCCGGGAATGAATCAAGACACTTTTGCCGGTAAATCAAATTTCGGTTTTTACAAACATATGGCCTTTTCTATGGATTTTTGGGAGTATTAAAGATGGTGAGAGGAAAACAAGGAGTATTTGTGAGGAAGTCAAAGACCAATTTGCATTGAGGGAAGGACTTAATGGACGCCGGTAGACAGCGGAACTTTGTGATGGAAAACAAGCATAGCAGAATATGTATATAAGGATAGAATTTACGGTGGAATGTTTTTTTTTTAATAACTCTGTTTTGAATCATTAAGAAAGATAGAATAAAATATTGTAACAAGTTTTAACAATTATTGGATTTTTATTTGTAATAGGGATACGCCACCTGTTCTGGCATTTGGGATATGACAAAGGAAGCGCAACGATTACTGCTGAGGCAGGAGCAAATTGGCGAAACGATTGAAAAGCAGGTCCGTAACTTTAAGAAAGACGGCAGGTTACGTAAGGACAGCGTGCAAACAGTTGCAACAGTTGCAAAATCTGGGGAGAGAGTTCAACAATAATCACGGACTGTTGTTGCCTCACGCAGTTAAGTACGCAAGGGAAAAAATTTTGCGGAAAATTACGCAGACTACATAAATAGTCTGGTCAACGAATGGGCAGATACATTTAGTTCTGAATTAGAGGGACTAGGACAAGAGATTGTGAGTTTGGTTTCGCCAGACGAGGAAATAAGGAACAGATTCAAATCAATACAGTCAGAGGTGAAACTGTTTACTGGGAAAATAGCTGACCAGTTCGAAGCGAGTACGAGCAGGGAAGAAGCTCAGGAATTGTGGAGGCAGGCGAACGCCGGAGGAGCTGTGTCACCATTAGAAGTAGCGGATCAAGCCTTGACGGCAATCCAAAAAAGGACAGAAGAAAAGTTGTTCAAATTTCATGAGAAAACAGAAGATTTGAGAGCACAAAAAGAGTATCTCGAGAATAGGGTAAAGGAACTTTCTCGGAGATTGACGGAGACAGAGGAAGCAGCATCGCTGTTGGAAAAGGTGTGTGCGGAATTAAAAAAAGGACGGGCGATCAATAGGTCCTCACTGAATAGGGAGAGATCAAAATCAGCATCGGCTGGATTTACAGAGACGGTATTGACATTGCCACCGGAAGTGCGCTGGCCGGAGTATCTAACACCAGAAGTGATAAACCGCGTGGTAAAGCCCATATTAGTATTGAGTGAAGAGAGAGAAGCGGGATTTTTGTTGGCGCATCTGAAATTGGTGTCGAGCCTTTTTCTCCAGGAAGTCCGATAACTAATAAAAATAAGGGATATCCGCCAAAAGAGCCAGAAGCAGAAACAGTGCAACAAATTCCCAATACTGTGGACAGTATTTTGCCTGTACGAACAAACGATCGAAGACTAATTAGTTTGAGTCCGTCATTGGTCAATTACCTCTCAGATCCGAGGGAAGTGAATCTAGGAAACACCCATAAAGATAGCGCTCAAGTTTTACCGGTCATAAGTAAAACTAAAATACGCAAAATGGGTATAGAGGAGATTTCAAAGGCAGTGGCCAGGCTAGTACCTGTGTTTACTGGTGCAGCTTCAGAAGATTTACGGTCAGAAGTTAACAGATTCATTCAAGGTTGTGAGCTTGCAAAGCGAAGCATAAGCCCTGATGAGTTGCAGGATTTCTTCGACTGTGTTAAGCAAAGGTTATTTGGAGACGCGTACAACCTTGTGTTGCCAAAGCAATTCGCCAGTGTGGACGAGCTATACGGTCTTATAAGGAGTACTTATTTGAAGGAGAAAACTTTGGAGGACATAACCCAAGAAATAAGAATCGGGCAGCAGCTGGCAAGTGAAGACATACGTGCCTTTGCCAGACGTTTAGAGTCACTTCAGATGATGGCCCAGGAAATAATCAGGAATAAGTACAATGGCATTGGAGATACAGCGTTATTAGACGAAGTTGACGAGTCGGTGTTGACAAATTTCGTGGTTGGGCTCCGCAACTCCGGTCTAAAGATTCATATGCTGAATAGCAGGACAGGATCTCTGGAGGAATTAGTAGAAGAAGCGATTAGAGCACAAGTTCTCGTGGAACGGAGTACGGCTAGGTTAGGCGAGGTACACATGTTGGAAAATAGACAGGACATGTTCACCGCCGCTGTCGTGAACAGAGATGGAAGTAATTACGTCCCAAACATATACAGAGGAGCATATAATCCCGGTGTCTCCGACAGCAGAGCCGCGAATCCGAGAAATCCGTACAGGGGATTTGTACAGAGGGCATCCACATGCTCGTTCTGCCGTAAGCAAGGTCATACAAGGGATGAGTGCATTACACGAAAAAACACGCCCTACTGTATGGAGTGCCAAACATATGGTCATGAGGCAAGTAGACAGTGCCAAAGAGGCACGGAATGGAATCAGAATAGAAGGCAGCCAGCTACGAGGCGCCCGGTTCCACCCTTGAGGGACAGCAGGGGTAACTTCAGTAGTCCCCGAGCTAATTCAACGGAAGGAATTAACCAAGGAAGAAATCCTTTCAAAACCGGGATTGGTCAGCAGCGACGAAATTGCAATTCCAGAAGTGAACAAAGTATAAGCAACACCAAACAGGGGTTAAGATGCTTCTCGTGTGGACAGATGGGACATCGGGCAGCGGAATGCAGGTATAGACAATCCCAACAAAGGAACCAGGGAAACTTCCAGCGGCCCAGTCGTGGCCAATAGACTGGAAAGCCAAAAGAAAGGAAGTAATAATAAGGCCGGAAGTACGTGGGACTAGTAATGTAAGAACTACAGTCCAGGAGAAGGAGGAGCAGGAGGCTCTCCAGTATCACGAAGAGTTAGGGAATGGATACACGTCCATATTGGGAACAAAAGAAGGTTGCTTCGCTATGAGCAGGATAGGTGATGCCTTCATCGAGGTGCCCTGCGAGAAGGCGGTGAGTGGAAAGCTAGTGCTATTAGTAGATTCAGGGTCCGACACTAGCCTCGTAAAATCTAGTGTTTTACAGAAGGGGCTAGATATTAATCAAATGGACTTAAGAACGCTTAACGGAGCGTTTGGAGGGTGCATTAGGACATTGGGGTCACTCAGAATAGGGCACAGTGGAGTTGAGGGTATGAGTTTAGAGTGCAGTGGAAGTGGATAGGAAAGGTATCCCGGCTGATGGGATAATTGGCCGCGATAATCTTTGGGGCCGCACCATACTGGATGCGCTCGACAAGCAGTTATCGTTTTACGATAATAATAAGAATAGAATCCTCACTCTTCCATTAAAGTCATGGCAGGAAGGGACCGTGAGTAAGGTTAAGAATAGTAGGGAGGTAGTAAACGGAAGGTCAACCAGAGTAGTTACTATGCATGTAAATACGAAACTTAGGACTGTTGTTTTGCACAAGCAGCAGCTAGCGGAGGGCGTATATATGGGAGAAACCATAACGCAAGATCAAAAGGGTAAGGTGTACGCTTGCGTACTCAACGCATCGGAAAAGGACTACCTGATGGATGAGGATTTTAGACCTAAGTTCTAATAAGTTATGATAATTTTAAGGAACCGAATTATAGATCGGTGAATCAGATTAAGCAGGAAGATATAAGAAAAAGAATGGAGAGGGTGCTAGAATCCCTGAAGTTAGACCCAAGCGTGAATTCAGAAGAGAAGGCATCAATAGAAGCTATTTGTGCGTCATTCCATGACATATTTTTGCTGGAAGGAGACCAGTTGACATATACACCAGAGGTAGAGCATGAAATACCTACTAGAGTGGATCAAGCACCAATTAACCTGAAACAGTACAGATTGCCGCAAGCTCACAAAAATGAGGTAAATAAGCAAGTGGAAGGAATGTTAAAAGATAACATAATTTCACCGAGTATCTCGCCTTGGAATTCACCAATAATTTTGGTACCAAAGAAGGGAGGTGCTCAGGGTCAGAAGAAGTGGAGAATGGTCGTCGATTTTAGGAAATTGAACGACGCCACTATCAAGCAAGTGTTCCCGATACCAAGGATAGAAGAAATTCTGGATCAATTGGGGCATAGTAGATATTTTTCTACGCATGATTTAGCGAGTGGCTACCACCAAGTTCTGGTGGATACCCAAGATAAGCAGAAAACCGCGTTCAGCACCGGTTTAGGGCATTATGAGTTTAACAGAATGCCGTTTGGATTAACAGGAGCACCGGCTACCTTCCAACGGCTAATGAACCATATGCTAACAAGCTTGCAATGGTTAGATTGTTTTGTGTATCTGGATGATATTGTATTTTATGGGAAGAACTTGCAGCAGCATTCGCAACGCTTGTGCAAGGTGCTCCAGAAATTACGAGAACACAATTTGAAATTGAACACGGAGAAGAGTCAATTTTTGCGAAGAGAGGTGGTTTATTTAGGCCATCGTTGCTCAGAGGCAGGAGCACTGCCTGACCCGCAGAAGGTGGAATGCGTTAGAAATTTAGCGGTTCCAAGAAATCGAAAGGAAGTGCAAGCATTCGTAGGACTAGTGAACTATTATAGAAAGTTCGTGGAAGGACTAGCCGGAATTGCGTTGCCCATTAATAAGTTGCTACGTAAAGAAGCAATGTTCGAATGGACAGAGAGATGTCAGCAAGCATTCGAGAGGCTAAAGGAAATAATTAGCTCGCCCCCGACTTTGAGCAAACTTTTTGTTGACCACTGATGCTAGCAATGAAGCATTAGGGGCAGTATTGTCACAAGGGGAAGTCGGTAGTGACCGACCAATAGCATTCGCAAGCAGAGCGCTTAGCGACACGGAAAAGATATACTCCACAATAGAGAAGGAATTTCTAGCCATTGTGTGGGCTACGAAGAATTTTAGGGCATATCTGCTAGGACGCCCATTTAAGATATACACTGATTACCAGCCGTTGAGAGGCATAGCCAATTTGAAAGACCAAACGTCTAGGCTAGCCAGGTTCAGACACAAATTGTCTGAGTATGATTTTGAAATCATATACAAAACTGGGAAAAAGAATCTGAATGCGGACGCACTCAGCAGAGTACCGCAGGCACAGAAGGTATCAGTAGTGCAAACGAGGGCCAAAACACGGTCAGATAAGGAGGAAGCCAAGAGAATGCCAGAAGATAAAATTGATGCTACAAGAGATGTTAGCAATGCGGGTTTCGATGCCAATGAGCAAACAGCCAGTAGTGTGGAATGGCTGGAAGATAAAAAAGATATCCAGGCTGTGTTAAAGGGTTTCCATGATTCACCTCTAGGTGGACATGAAGGGATTCTGGAAAACCCATGACAGAATTAGGCGAGTATACGGATGGAAAGGTATGCTCAAGGACATTAAAAAATATATAAGGAGTTGTCCAAAATGTCAGGCCAATAAAAGTTCAAGGCTGACAAGGATGCCAATGGTGTTAACTGACACACCAAAACAGCCATTTGATAAAGTTCATATGGATATTTTTTGTATTTTACCTGAGACAGTTTCGGGAAACAAGTACAAATTGACGTTCCAAGATGATTTCTCAAAGTATATGGCGTGCGTGGCTATACCCGATGCGGAAGCAGGTACGGTAGCCAAAGCATTCTTTGATGAAATTATAGCACGATACAACATACCTAAGGTTTTGATAACCGACAATGGTTCAAATTTCGTATCGAAACTATTCTCAGAAGCGTGCAAAATGCTGGGAATCAAGAAGTTGCACATAACACCATATCATCCACAGGCGAATGGGTCATTGGAACGTAGTCATCGACCTTTGGCCGAGTACTTGAGCAGTTTTGCCAAAGAAGACGGCTCGAATTGGGATCAATGGTTGACAACTGCAATGCATATACACAATAATACGGTACATGTATCAACGAAGCAAGCTCCGTTTAGAACACTCTACGGGTTTGATTTTAACATGCCAGCAAATTTGAAGCGTAATTGTGCACCTGTATACAATGCTAATGACCCGAATAAACTGCAAAAGTATCAGTTACAGCGAGCGCACGAATTGGTTAGAGAAAACCAGGATAGCGCTAAACGAGTAGCCAGGGAGGCCTATAAAGGTATTAAGTCGTTTTTAACGTGGGTGATCAAGTACTCATGAAGAATCAGGCTAGGAGAAACCAATTCTCACCTGTGTGGATAGGTCCGTATGTAGTAGCAGAGATCCGAAGCCCAGTTACAACAGTCGTAACGATTAAGGGCAAAAATAAAAAGTTACATAATAATTTTTTGAAATTATTCCACATTAGACCACGCGACTAAAGACATGTGTTAGCAGTATTTTACAAGTGTAAACACAAGAATAACAATGTAAAAATGTACGTGTGTGTATCAAATAACACACGCAGCGCCGATTTTCAGAGTCAATGCCAGTAAAAGTGTGCCACTTAAACTCGGGCAAGTAAAATTGACGTAATGAAAATCTGCTTATTAAGCACTATTGCCGAACGAAGACAGTAGAGAAAAATATTTTTTGTTTTACGTATTAAATAATAATAAACGGGTTCATTGCACGTATTTAAAAAATTAAATAAAATAGTAAGGCAGTCGTGGGTAAGTAATATAAAACTTTGAATATGTACGTCATACATACGGCGGTGTATGCACTGAATTTTGACGCTTGAGCGTTAACGCCAGGCAACGGAACTGCGGGTGAAGTAAATATGTATGTATGTAACTGTATAATGTACAGAATGAATGTACGAGGGAATATTTAAAGAAGTAAGTATTCTAGTTATAGGAATGGTTATGGCCATATAAGTAAGTATGTAGGGACATATGGTTAGGAATTGGGAATTTGCAGATACTGCAGCAGGCTATATGTAGATATACATAGGTTTTAACTGTTTATTGATTAGGAAATTAGCGTATGGAAATTTGAATAAATGTATATGTTGGGATATAAAAAAAAATGTATAGTTTGATTGGGAAAATAAGCAATTAATTCTAGGTAATTTAAAGCGCCTCGAATGTATGTATGTAGCCATATACGAGCTAATTACAGGATGGAAAATAGAATCGTTAATGGATATATACATATCAGGCTAGAAGAAAATTTAAATAAAAAGTAATTGTATGCGATGAAAGATATAGTCATGCAATGGACAAAGTTTTGACACAAACGGGATTATTTTATATAATCTGGTTTTTGTCGGAGGACCAATGAATTGGTTCAAAACTGAAATGAGTTGTAACGACTCTCTTTATAGCTGGGGTAAAACTCAGCGGCTCCAGGGGTCGTATACAGAAAAATATAAAAATCCTGTGAGTTAAATTAATTTCAGCGTATTTATTTAGTATATTGATTATGGACTCTTGTTAGTCCTTGCTCGAAACAATTCTACTTCCTTAACTCTATGTTTGTATAAATAACTTATTCAATGTGTACTTGTTTTCATATCTCTACGTCCCGGTAAGTGTGTGTCTCAGTGATTCAGTGGGAGAACGATTAAAAACCAGAGGCTCTCACTGAATCCCTATAGTCTCTGTCTGTGTATGGCTTAGCGAGAAAACGATTAAAAAACCAGATGTTCTCGCTAAGCTTTCTGTGTTCGTATTGTACTTTGTATGGCGTAGAGCTGTTGCTAGTCAGGATATTGGTGATCGACGAAGAGACCTACTGCCTGGGCTACGTGGTTTATATAGTCGCAGGTCGCAGCGGCTGACACATGTTGTTATTGGCGGGCCACCGTTGTGTAACTTTACTTCCGTTTGGCCGGCCTCGCTTGTTGTTGTTGTGGCCAGGCTTGTTGTTGTTGCAGTCAGGCTTGTTGTTGTTGCAGTATTTTGCCCTTGGTCCACCTTCAGCTTCTGACGGTCAGCCACCTCACTCCAACGGTCCCTGGTTGGCCTGCAGTATTGTTGGCTGCAAGCAGCGCTGTCCGGAATCCTGTAGTGTTGTTGTTGTTAAATATTTTATGTTCAATATAACTGGCAACCAGCATTTCATTTGCATTCCTCCTTCTGCTTTCACTTGCTGGTCGTTGCGGTGGTGGTTGCTCTGTCATTGTCCCTCTTGTGCTTTGCTCTCGTTTCTTCGTGTTGTTAGTGTAAAATTACCGAGCGAGCGCACTCGGCAAATTCCAACGCTTGAGTTCGTGCACTCACCTTCTCTTGTCCTGCATGTATTTGTTGTATTCTTGTGTTTTTCCTCTATTCGCAAGCGTAGCGCTGGTTGGCAAGATCGTTGGCTGTGGTGGTCGCTTTTGTTGTAATCCTAGTTATTATTCCAACTGGTATAATATGCTGATGGTGATCTGTTCTCCCGCTACTGCTGCGCTGATTGGTTACAACGTATGTAGTTTTTTTCGTTAAATTTCTAATGCAGTTGCTTCGGTTCGGGTATTTTATCGTGATGTGTGTGTGTATATAGTTTCGTAGCGACTCTGTCATTTGTAGTGTGGGCCAAAATTTCCCACAGAAGATTTTAGTCCTCACAGAGTGATAACTCACGTGTTGAAAAAGAGCACGAAAAATTAATCAGAGCAAAATTGATGCCCTATATGGCTATGAAAACACATAGTCCAGTCCTCTTTTCCTCCAGGATACGGTAGCGAATCCGATAATGTAAGGGGAAAAGACGAGTGGACTCAATAGAAAGCATATTGTAGAAATATTGTTTTTTGTTTATATATTCAGGAATAGCATATGTTTAAGGAAAGTTAAAGATTAAAAAAATTATAATCTGTGTAAAAGTGCAGATTAAAATTAAAGGTAGTTTAGAAAATAATTAGAGTTACAAAAATTAATTATTTAAAATACAAATTTGTAATGAAATAAGTGTTATAATAAAAAAAAAACAAAAATTATACTAAATTGGAAAATTATACCCAAGAGTATATATAGTACATTTAGTGTATTTATTTAAATATTATATAGTTTTGAAATTCATTTATTAAATTGACTTATGAAATGTTCGACAAAAATTAAACATAGAAGAAATATCAAACTAAAATGTATACTAGGAAATTAAGAAAATTATTATAGGTGTTCTCTATATAGCTCTGATGATCTGAAGCGAAGCAGGAAGTTCCGGGAACAGCGGATATCGGCAGACGGTGCGGACTAAAGGACCAACGTAGTATTCGGAAAGATGCGTTTTTGAAAAACAGGGATTTTTGGCACTTATCTAAGGTTTGTGACCCCAAGGATGCCAACATATTAGATTGGGGATGAATGGCGACGGATGTAATTTTAATTTTGCGAAACGGCATATGACCGCAGCATTTGAACCCGTTGTGGATGAGTTATTGACAAGCAACGAAAAATAAACAAGTTTCCTTGCGGACTCATGTTTTGAATTGGACAATTTTATAGTACAATGTCCACCCAGTGTATCACAATCTCAACAGAATCGATTTTGGATAAGTTGAAGATGGGTAAAAGCTTAAGGTGGGTGACTGAAACCACCACCAAATATAATAACCAGAAGAAATTTGGCTCGCGGAAGTTAATTGATTCATTGAAGTATATGTCCAATCTAGAGTATGAACATATGAAATGTTATTTACATATGTATGAAATATGATTTAATACAAGAGGACACAGAGACTGGTAACCGATCAGAGTACACAAATTACATCATTAAACGTGTATCTCAGAAAAATACCGATTGTCTCCACATCAAAGCCAAACGATGTCAAATACCATTATGAGGAAGCTCAAGAGAAACACTTCCACCATAAAATGCATTGCTGCAAAGTAAGAAGATGTATTGTAATCTCTCATGTATTCCAAATGTTTTTACAAATTGAATACTATAAGCAGAGGCAGTACCACTTACAGCCGTGGGGCACGCTATATAAATGGAAAGAAGAATGCCACTAAAAGCAAAGTTTTATTGGCAAACCAGATCGCCAACCTATAACATCTTTGTACGTACCGATCCAGAAAGAAGGGAGGGATATGCAGAGTTCATCGAGGGACTTCACTCTCGCAGGACGGACGTTACCAGGACCAACAATTGCAGAGGACCGTATTTATAAGAAGAGTAGCTAAATATGTAATTAGTTTGTAATTTTGTTTGTATATACGCCAGTGAGAAAAGAGTCGATGAAAGACCAAATATAAAAAGGGGAATATAACTTTAAAAAAATATAGATAGAAATAAAAGAACAAAATAAAACAAAAGGAAAATTAAGAAGAAAAAAAGATAGAAATAAAGGAACAAAATAAAACAAAAGAGGAAAAAGAAAATAACACAAAAGTATAAAGAAAAGAATACATCAATTGAACCCAAATAAGGCGAATTTGAAAAAAGAAAAAACTATGCATATGTACTATAGGTTTAAGAAAATGCACAGATTGTTTAAAGTGCAGAAAAGAGAAAAATATTGTAAAGATTCATTAGAAGTTAGTTGCACTAACTTTTTTTAGAAAGAGGGGAGGGATGTTGTGAGTTAGAATCAAGCTGCCTGCGCGTAGTGTCTCACATCATCGACTCCTAACAGATGCCACACTTTTTGTGTGATTAGCATGGGTTAAAGTTATTTAAAAAAGCACATATATTTAGGGTGCGAGTATTTAGAATTAATATTACCTATGTAATATTTATTATGTAAACTTTTAGGGTGCTACAGTTTTGCAGTCGAGCCACTAAAGGGCATTGAAAGTTAGAATGCACCATCAATATTTCAGAATGGCGTAGGTCAGTTGGCTTGACCAACTGACACCAATTAACAGGTGCGAAACTGGAACACCAGAAAGGTCAGCTTTTGTATTGTAATTGTGAATTGCAAATAGTATATAAGAGTTAGTATTCTAAGAAATAAAGGTTTTTGTGATTTTAAAACTAAAAGTGTAATGTAGTGATTTTTTACAAAGAGTGATTTAGGCTTTTCAGATACACTCGCGCAGCAGAAGGACGTACCCCGTCAAACAAGGACAATACTCCAACCTATGCCGTATTCACCGATTTTGTCCAAAATACACAAAGTCCACATTAACGTGGAGTATTGTAATTCGGTGAAGTCCATAAGGTATATCTGTAAATACTTACATAAATAAAGGTTGCGACATGGCTGTGTTTGGTGTACCTGTTCTATATATAAACGACAAAATCACGTAATTTCAATTAGGTCGTTATGTCAGCAGTAATCAGGCGGTGTGGAGGATTTTTGCATTCCCAGTTCATGAGAGATATCCAACCGTAGTTCATTTAGCTGTCCATCTTAAAAATGGTCAACCCGTTTATTTTACCCATGAAAATGCACAGCAAAAGCAGCGACACCACCATCTACAACATTAACCGAACATTTGAATTGTGGGCATCAGATATATTCGCTAGCACGTTGTTATAATCAGAAGTACCACAATATTATACTTTGTATAGATCGAGAAAAATGTTTCAAAGGCGTAACCAAGGAAAACCAATCGATGGCTACCCAAATGTGTTCTCGACAGTTGCTTTGGGACGTTTTTACACGTTCGTAGTCCAACATCAGTTTAAAGTCTTAAAACAGTTGATAATATTGTGTGCAGCATATCGTGAGGCGTTTCAACGATTGCTTTTACTGGAAGATGACGCACACTGGGAGGCTACCCTTGCCGATACTACAGTTTCATCTACTCCTTACCAAATAAAAACAATATTTGTTATAATTGTATCATCATGTTTCCCATCACCTCCACTTGGACAATAGAGAAATTGTCAAAATTTCATGACGGAAGACATTTTGAACAGATTTTGACGTAATACGTCAAATCCACACTTGCTGTACACACCGGAAATGCATACTGAATCATTGATTATGATTGAAGACATTTACGTAAGAATTGCAAACAAAGCATTGGCACAACCTGGCATGGTGGCACCAAATCGCTAAATGCATAATCTGTTTAACCGAGATTTGCAGCGTGAACGACATTACAATTGCAACGTATTGGATGCATTTGCTCAAGCAAATATTCCAAAATTGAACATTGGTCAAAAGCATGCATACGACACGATTATGGATGTTGTTAACGATGAAAGTAGTGGAATGTACTTTTCTCGGCACTTAAACTGCTAACAAAAAATCATTAGAAGCATTGGATAGAACAATGAAAGATCTATGAGGAAATCAAGATTTGTTTGGCGGTGCTTTGATACTGTTAGCTGGAGACTTCAGACAAACGTTACCAGCCATTCTTAAATCTACTGCTGCCGATGAAATAAACGCATGCTTGAAATCTACAAATTCTGTCAAAAATGTAAGATTACTCATACTAAAAACAAACGTACGCGTTCAATTGCAAACGATCCATCAGCAGATGAATTTTCAAAGCAATTGTTGAGAATTGGGGATGGTACAGTGCCAGTCGACAGGAATACAATAACACTACCAAACGATTTTTGCTGTTTCACTCAATCAAAAGAAGAACTGATTCATAGCGTGTTTCCAAACATAGCACAACAGTACAATCATTCTTGGTTAAGCGAGCCGGAAAGATCAAAGGTCCATTTTTCATATTCAAATCAGTGGATACCATCAAGATGAGGTGGTGAATTATCCCACAGAATTTCTAAACGAGTGGAATTGCCAAGAAAAAAAGTTGGAGGGCCAATTATTATGCTTCGCAACATTAACCAACCAAAACTTTGCAACATCAGCCGTAAAAAAAATATTGAGAAATGTGATAAAAGCAACAATTTTGATTAAAAAATTCAACGGCGACGACGTTTTGTTTCCTCGCATCCCAATGATGCCATATGATGTGCCATTTGGATTTAAGCGTTTTCAATTCCCAGTTCGCCTTGCATTCGCCGTTACCATCAATAAGTCCCAAGCACAATCTTTGGAAATGAGCGGTATAAATTTGGAAAATCCAGTTTTCTCGTATGGCCAACTCTACGTTGCATGCTCCCAATTTGGAAAACCACCTGTGCTATTTGATTACACAAGCGATGTTGGAAAAAACCTAATCTAAAAGCATTGCAATAAATGTTTTAATTTTATTTAAATTGTTGGAAAAATTTTTTTTTGTCGGGCGAAGAAAAAATAAACTATTATGACAAAGCCCAAGCATATAAAATATAGATATTTGCCCGAAATTGAGATTATTAGAATCCATGGCAGTCTCCAAATGTATACGAAAAATAATCCAAGGAAAAAAACAACTCAATGTAACTTCAATAATGTTGCAAAATCCTAAATTACACAACCAGAAGCAAAATATATACTATTAATATTTATAAAGGAAACTTTAATCGCCTCTTAACGCAGAAATATCAACCACGCTATAGGAATTACTGCTCTAATCCATTGCCAAATCAACTTAAACGGAATAATATATGATCATAACCCAAACATATTCTAAGATGAAATCCATGTAATCCATGTAAACCTATCCAGAAATCCAGCTGGAGACTATAACAGAAACCCTGAACCGTCAAAAATACAATAATTCAATATGGAAAGTCAAGAAGCTATTACCACAACGAATAAACAAGGAGAAACACAAAATTATACCATGAACTTAACAATAACCAGCCTTGGACTGTTTATGTTACCAGCATTATTCTACACCAGTGTTTCCCATCTTGCAGCGCACGCCCCATAGTGGCCGATTTACGTCATTTAGCTGTACTTAATTATTTATTTCATTTGAGATATATATTTTAATAGAATAGGGGTCATACTTACATAAAATTGAGTCGATGAAATCAAAAATGTTAAATGTGTTTAAGAGTTTCAAATGTAATCCATATACTCGTACATATGCATCTGTAGTTTATTTCAGTAAATCTTCTTGAAATCAGTAGTAGATTTTTTTGTTATTATTCACGTAATTTATTAATAGTAACAAACTAAGTTATTCAAAATCAGTTATTAATTTACTTAATTCGGGATATTTTTGTGGAGGTAGATAAATGAATAAAATTATTTCATTAGAGATATTGCATTAAGTATTTGTACTTTTTCTTAAAAACATGTTATTATTATTATTATTGCGAGATCAGCGTCGTGAAAACAAAAAAATGGTTGCTGAATTTCTAAATGAATCTTCAACATCACCCTAAGGTAATACTTGTTATCAATTGTAGAAGATATATAAATTTAAATTACAGCTGCAGTTCTGTTTGTTTCCGACGAGGCGAATGAAGAAGTTGTTAAAAATGTAAACATCGCGGAAGCCTTTATTGGAAAAAATCAAGAAAATCTTGAAACCAACAGAATTTTCGACACATCAGCATCAAACGGAAGTCAAGCAAATGACTCAAGTGTACGGATTTGGTCAACTCTAGCGCAATAATTTGAAGATTTGAAAGAAAAAACTGCAAGTAGCGCAATGTATACTCGTATAAATAGCGCAATGTATACTCGTATAAATAATTATTTCACTATTTATTCGGGTTGAGACCTATGAAAATTACTTCTGAAGACATTTCGCACGATGCCTAGCACTTCATTTAAAGTCAATGAGGATCCATCGTTCTTTTGGGGAAATCACTTAAGTGAAGGCGGCCCAGAGCTAGCATGATCGAATACGTGAGCAGTCTGGATTCAATTTTTGTTACTTTGAATGGAGAAAATCTCCTTATAAAAAATTATTTTATTAAAAAATATATTGAAGAAGCTTCATATATTAATTGTAATATAAAAATTAAGAAATTATTTTTCAGAACAAGCATACTTACAAATAGCAGAATAATAATAAATTAGAAAGATGCAGAAAATGCTTCCACACGTATACGAAAATACACAAAAACATTAAATTAATTAAATTAGCTTCATTATTCCCTTCTTTTTAATTTTAAAAGTTGAAATGTATGCCAAGTTTACATATAAAATAAAACATAAACAAGTAATAAAAAGGTAATGCAAAAAAACTACAATTAAGGTGCACAAAGTGTTGATGCATGTGAAAATTCGTTGTCAGCGATTTGCGCTGTCGTTGGCCGCAGTCAAGGCCATGCATTGCAGCGGTTGTTGACTACGCTTAGAATGCAATATTCTCCCCCTCGTTGAACAGCGGTTCTACATTTACAGTAAATGTTGGTTCACCGGGTTTCGACAGGTTTGTGATTCACTGATATTCAGTCTCGTCCGTGGAGTTATTGCCAAGCAGAGTAGTAGACCTGTGACTACGGTGCCTAAACTACTAAGTCGACATTTTTCGGTGGTGCTGCAGGCGCGGATTCCTTCTGGGCTTCGGAAGTGTGTTCTATTGGGAGTGGGGCAAGACGGTGTATCGGTCTCTTTAACGTGTTGTTCATAGTACGGAGGTCTGCAACACGAACATAGCCATCTTCGCCATTATATACCTTAGTTATTCGTCCCAGAGGCCATTGACGAACGGGTGTGTTGTCTTCCTTAATTAAGTCCAGCCTTCCAAGTTCAATGTTCTACTGGAGTTGTTTCCATTTTGTTTTCTGTTGCAGTTCACTCAGGTATTCCTGAGTCCATCTGTGCCAGAATTCCTGCTTGATGCTGTTGATTAGTTGCCAGTGTTTACCCAAAGAAACTTCGCAAGCTGCTGCCGCGGTGTCGATGGAGGCAGTCATGGGTTCTCCGATTAGGAAGTGTCCCGGAGTTAATGCCGCCAGGTCTCTGGAGTCAGTTGAAATAGGGGTGATAGGCCGGCAATTGAGTATGGCTTCGATATCAATTATGAGTGTCTCCAGTTCTTCATATTAGAGGGACGCGGTATTGAGACTGCTTTGAAGAAGGTGTTTGGCCGTTTTGACAGCTGCCTCCCATAATCTTCCGAAATGAGGAGCGCGGGGAGGAATGAAGTGGAAGTTGATTCCTTTGGAGTTACAGAAATTTTTTGTTTTTTCTTGGCCCCCTGTCGAGAATATGGACTCGGTGAGCTCTGAAAGTTTGTTTTTGGCACCTACAAAGTTTGTGGCGTTGTCGCAATATAAGTTTCTGTAGTTGCCGCGTCTATCCATGAATCGCATCAGAGCTCCAATGAAGGCTTCGGTAGTTAAGTCAGTTATCATTTCTAAGTGTACTGCTTTCGTAGTGAAGCAGATAAATACCGCAACATAGCTTTTCTGAGGACGCTTTCCTCTTAGGCGATAGGGTGTCCAGACGGGTCCCCAGAAGTCTACGCCAGAGTTGATGAATGGCCTAGCAGGTTCTACGCGATAAGCAGGTAGATTGGCCATGATTTGAGTTATGAGTTTAGGCCTGTTTTTGTAGCATGTAATGTAATTTTGCACAGTCATTCGTGCCTGAGTTTTTCCTATTACCGGCCAGAAACTTTGCCGTGTAGTCGCTATAAGTTCTTGTGGTCCGATATGCAGGTTTTTTCGATGAATGTCCTCCATCAAAAGTTTCGTGAATGGATGAGATGCGGGTAGTAACATCGGGTGTTTTGCATCGTATGAAAGTGATGAGGCTTCCAGTCGGCCTCCTACTCGTATTATGTTGTTTTCGTCGAGAAATGGTGATAGAATTAAAAGATTACTGGATTTGTGAAGTTTTTCAAAGGATTTCAGATGCTTCCACTCTGTTCTAAATTCACCTTGCTGCATGGCTCGCATTATGATGCGTAATCCCTCTTCGAGCTCTTCGCAGGTTAATGAGGAACCCTTCTTGTGATTACGACTGTGTTGAATAAAGCGTGCTACATAGGCTATGAACCTTTGGTGTTTAGGAAATGAGTTCCAATGGTTGATGTTGTTTATGAAGTGGTCTCCGCATGATTGGGCTACGTTCAGTGTAACCATTCTTTTTCGTTCTTCATTTCAGTCCGATTCAGGTTTATATGGCACAGACCATGTTGCTTCTGAGCTATGAAGAAGTAAGGGACCATAGAACCATAACGTGCAGTTCTTCAATTTTGATGGAGTAATTCCACGTGATAGAATATCGGCTGGATTTTCTTTCGATCTGACGTGTCGCCATTGTTGAGGTAAGCTGAGATTTTCTATGGTTGCTATACGGTTGGCAACGAAGGTTTAATACGATGACGATGTGGAATTGATCCATGCCAATACAATTTGAGAGTCTGACCAGAAGAACGTAGGAGTCTCTCGCAGCAGTTCTTCTTTTTTTACTCGATTTACTAGCTCAGCCGTTAACATAGCCGCACAGAGTTCTAGTCTTGGAATTGTGGTTGACCTAACTACGTTGCCCTCAGTAATTGACCGAACGTAAACTCCACCGCCGTAAGCCCGTTCAGAGGCATCAGCGAAGGCATGTATCTGAACAATTTTCGGCACGTGTTTTCCAAAGGCATGTCTTTGTACATCAATTTTGTCCAATTCAGTTAGGTCATCTTGAAAACGGTGCCATCGTGTATGTAGGCCCATTGGTAATGCTGCATCCCAATTTAGCTTTAATGTCCAAAGTTGCTGCATAAATAGTTTTGCCGATACGACTACTGGTCCCATAAAACCAAGGGGATCAAAAAGACGCGAAATGCCCGAGCATAAAATCCTTTTAGTATTCCTTGTTGTATCGGAACAATTTGTTTTGACCCGGAGGCTATCATTTACTGAAATCCATGACAATCCTAGTATTTTAATGTGGTCGTCGGAGTCTATATCGTAGTCAAACTGTATTGCTCGATCTGCCATTGGTATCTCCTGCAGCAGTTTTTGATGATTGGCGCACCATTTTCTCAGTTTGAAGCCACCTTTGGCGAGTAGTTGCTGAAGTTGAGCTTGAGCAAAAATGGCTTCTGTTAGGCTATTTCATCCTGTCATGACATCATCCACATAGAAATCCCTTTGAAGGATTGCGGCAGCGACTAGATGGTTGATCCTTTCATCTTGGGCGAGTTGTTGCAAGCATTTTGTAGCCAAATAAGGTGCTGATGTTGTTCCATATGTTACTGTATTTAGCTTATAGAACTGAATTGTTAAAGTATGTTCAGTTTTCCAAGCAATTAATTGAAGATTTCGATCCTGGTCATTGATTAGGATCTGACGGTACATCTTTTCTATATCTGCGGTGAAAACGAATCTGGGCAATCGAAAGCGCAGTAATATGGAGAATAGATCGTTCTGAAGTGTTGGACCAGTAGCTAGCATGTCATTTAGCGCTAGGTTCGTTGATGACTTCGCTGATGCGTCAAAAACAACTCTGAATTTGGTGGTTGTGCTTGATGATTTAAGGATATCATAATGTGGTAGGAAGTATGATGAGAATCATATGGCCAAGTTAATGATATTCGGTCATAAGGTCAGCATACATTCCTTTCAATGGTGGATATTTAGTGAGCTTGTGTTCCAATGACGTGAATCTCCTCAAGGCCGGATCCTTGGAGTGTCCTAATCTTTCAGGTTTTTGTTTGAAAGGCAGCTGTACGACAAATCTGCCAAGTGCATTTCTTTTCACTGTTTGGCTGAAGTGCTCTTCGTACATCCTTTCCTCCTGTGTTTGTGTGGGAACTTTGGCATCTACTTCATTAGTATTCAAAATTTTATAGGTCAAATTCTGTATTAGCCAGCACTCCGCATGTTAGTTTATCAAGGTAGTAGTTGTCGATTTTGCCCGCCACAATCCATCCAAAAACGGTGTTTTGTAATGTTGGCAAACCCTTTCCCAAACGAATTTGTCCGATGCTAAGGATGTCGTAATACAAATCTGCTCCCAACAGAATGTCAATAGGACCTCGAGTGTTGAATGCTGGGTCTGCCAACTTAGTGTTGTGTGGTATTTCCCAGCTGGTGGTATCTATGTCTATCGATGGTTGAGAGTTATTTGTGGTAGGAGGAAGGCTTCGAAATTGGCCGATAAATTACGTATTCGGGATGCTATTTTTGTGTTGACACGCCTTTGTGACGGTTGACTTTGAATGCTAGTCTATTAGCTAGCTTCACCGTGATGAGATTTAGCTGGGAGCCTGAATCTAGTAAGCCTCGGCATTCGATAGCGGCTCCTGAGTGGTCAATTAATTTCACTACTGCTGTACCTAGTGCGACATACTTAGTGCGTGCAATAGCATGAGTAGCTAATACGCTGTGTTGGTCTATACTTGCAGCTGACGTCCTATCTTTCGTATGATCAGGTTGAATTCTTGAATTATTAGTATTTGACGTTGGAGAGGGTTGGGTTATGGCTCCTTCAAAGTGTAGCATAGTATTATGCTTTTTGGAGCACTTCCGGCATCTACTTGAAACGCAGTTCGAGAGCGAGTGCCCTGATTTGAGACAGTTGATTCAGAGATTATGACGTTTTACTTGTTGCAGCCGCTTGTCAGGGTTCAAAGCCTCTAGAGCTTGGAACCGGGATTGCAGGAAGCTTAGGAAATCCTTGAATGATTGGAGTTCCCGTTGCTTAGCTAGCGATTGTTCATACAGTGTGTGTGAAGCCTTGTCCAATTTCCTAATACATATGAACAATAGAATTGGATCCCAGGTGCCAGTGTCAATCCCGATGTTTTGTAATCCCAATACACATTCTTGGGTTGTGTCACGGAAACGCTTTAAACTGTCGGCTCCTTCTGCTACAACATTGGGTTTGTTGACAAGTTTACTTAGCAATGCGTTTACCAGCAGCCTAGAATTCTCATAGCGCTCCTTTAGAATGCTCCAAGCTGTCAAGTAGTTTTCTTCTGTGGATGGGAGGTGTTTTATCAGGCGCTCGGCTTCTCCTACTAAGTTGGACTTTAAGTAGAACAATTTCTGGCAGTTCGCTATCTTCTGTTTATGGATCATTTCATTAAAGAGGCCATGACTGTACTTCTTTTTCCAGGGTTATATATTGGTGTGTATCATAACCCACAAGAGTAGGATCAGCCTCCAATACCCATAGCTGATTGTTGATGTCTTCGATATGGTTCCAATGTTTTAGTATGTTGCCTTTCTTGAATGAAAGTAACTGTTTCGAGCGTCGATCCGTTTCGTCCAGAATTGAATTTAGTTGCCGCCGTAGTGTCCTTATCACTTCGGCTTGGCGTCGAATTAACCGCGTAGACTCGCTTAGTCGACGATTGGTTGATGAGTCTCGCTGCGGTTTGGTATCCGCTGAATTTGCCGTGTGTCCAGTAGCACCTTGATTACCTGTTGTGACCGCAGGAGAACTACCTAACTTCTCCTCAATTGAAGTTTCTGGGTGTTGAGTCAGCTCCGCGAGGCGGCTCTCAATCATATCCCGATATGTGGATAAAATAGCTGCAATTTTGGCATAATAATCGTTTTGAAAATATGCATGGTCAAGTGGAATCCCTGGCAAGGCTCTTAATTCCGAGTCCTGTTGCTCAAAGGTTGTCCAGTATTCATCCAGTCGTCTTATGCTTTCGTCCTAATAGATTATCGTTTTACGATGTTCGGAGTCCTTTTTGAAGTTGCTTATGAGCGCTTCGATCTGCTGCCCAATCCGCTCCTGGTGCTTCGCAAGAGTCTCCATGCTAAGCTTCTACGATGATTGTGATCAGGCTCAGGGTCACGTCTGGGTCACCAATGTTAAGAGTGGGAATTCTTTTATTCCACCTTACTTAAGCTGGGTCCTGGTAGATACACCAGACCCTTATTTTATGGTTATGAAATAGCCTAGGTGCAAAACCAAGACTAATATTGAATGAAAATACTGGTGCTTATAACCAGATCTTCGATAATTAAGTGGGAAGTAGCGTAGGTACAAAATCAAGACTATTGTTGAGTGAAGGTACAAGTGCATATAACCAGACCTCCGGAATGACCAATTAAATAAAACTCTCGTTGATAGGTCTCAAAAAAATGATTCATATTTCATAATTTCACTTAATTTATACTATTACAATTGAGCCATTATTGCTTACTTAGATATTTTACATATAAAATAAAACATAAACAAGTAATAAAAAGGTAATGCAACGTTAAAAATTCGTTGTCAGCGATTTGCGCTGTCGTTGGCCGCAGTCAAGGGCGTGCATTGCAGCGGTTGTTGACTTCACTTAGAATGCAACAACATCCAAAGACAATTTCACACTCACAAAGAAGCATAAAGCAGTAGGAAGTTTTTGCACTTTTTTATTAGTTTCCATAACTCAAGTCAAAGACAAGTCTCCACGTCCAAGCGAGAGTGTATTCAGTCGCCGGTTGTAGTAATTCGCATGGCATTTGTGCAAAAACATGCTAGCAAGTCGACTTGGATAGGCCATACATATCATGTAGACATTTTTTTAAGTAAATGTAAACGTAATTTTCGATTATGAAAGGGTTTATTATGCGTTGGAATACAATTAATGGTTGAATTACATTTTTCTATAGGAAATACATGTTTATGCAGGTTATTGCATTATATACGGTTTTATTTACAAAAACTTTGTAAAGCAATGTATAACAAGAACATATGCATTTATTACTAGATATTGAAGTTCATAAAATTTACTTCAAATATGAATATATCATATACTATGTAAATTCGGAGAATCAGTGTTCATAGATACGAGAATGTATATACATTAGTGGTGAGCGATCCAGTGATTTTTGAGTATCGCCGTTACCAGTGATTGCTATATTTCAATCACCGTGATTTTAAACAGTGACTGTGATCGCTGTTTCTATTGTGTTCCTACATATACATATATATGTATGCAGTCAACCAAACTGTTATCAAATATGCAAAGTAACAGCGAAAAGCACGATTTTTATCATACAGCTGTAATCCACAGTGATTGAAAATCGCTATTAATAAAAGCTTGAAATAACAGCGAGTGGTGATTTCACTACATTGGTAACGAATGAATATATCAATCACTGTTTTTATCGTGTTAGTTAAGTAAATTTATGTATGTATGTAGTTGTTGCTGTTAAATTATCCCATTGCTGGAGAGTGACAATTTCTGCAAAGTTTGAATATTCATACTTATCGCTTTATATTTTTATCATTTGCGCATAGACAATAGAGAAGTTGATAGATATTTGGAAGATTACTTATTTCCGCGAAATTCCGATGCTGCGAAATCGTTTAGGGGATAAAAATGTAGAAATGTTAATATTTTCAAATTGTAACTATAAATACTGTACAAAAACTTTATTTATTCATATTTTTATTATTTATAAATATTAGATTATTAATAATAAAATGTATTTTTCCAGATGAATATCATAATTTAATTATTAGAGGATAATATATTAAAACGACTACTTATAAGTTATTGATTGAGATATGTCACTAGCAATGCACCAATCGTTCTATTGATTAGTTTTAAGTTAAAATGTATATCACAATGTGTTCAATTTCTGCAATGCCAATATACGAAATTTACTTTTTCAATCAAATAAATTTTATAAAAACATAACTACAAAATGTATAACACCATTGAGAAATTACATTATTGTTAAATTCAAAATTTTATTAATTATTTAAAAAAATTCAAATGAAAAATTTTGCTTTGCATAAAATTTATACATTAAAAGTAGCAGCAATCAAGAAACAAACTGATATTTCACAGTATGTTCTTTTTCGTTGTAGTTTAAAATGACTCCTTGAAATAATAGCAAACTGTCCCTCTCTGTTGATTAGCTTAAATATACGCATAAACTTTCTTGAATGTTACATGAGTAAGTGTGCATGGGTGTAGCCAAAATTTACATAATACCATTCTCTCTCTCCCTTTCTGTATTCACTTAAAAAGCGCCACAGAAACAGTGATTTCTATCAAAGCGTGAAATAAATCGCGGCTGTTATATCACGCTTTAAAGGACGGATTTTCAATTACTGCAAAAAAACAACGGACTATTAAAAATCACTCGTTTGATCAAATCGGTGTTACTTTGTATATTAGATAACAGTTGCTATTAGCGATGTTTAAATAATAGCGAAAAAGCACTGACAGTGAAATTTTGCTCATCTCTAATGTACATATTCATGTACGTGCGAGTGGTTTAATTTGTAAGATAATGTGGCTATAGTATTTCAAGAGGATCTGACAAAATAACAAAAAAAGTTTAAAACCTTGATTTTGTTGACTGTATACTTATTCTAAAAATATTTTAGGTAAATACACCGTTAAAATAGGTATGAGACGAACGTATGAATATTAAAGATCATTATTAATTTTAGCAAAAATTTGTTTTCTGTGCATAATTATTCTTTCTTCGGATAGAAAATGTTTGATCACATTCTGCTAAGATATACAGTTGAAAGAATAAACTGGGTTTGATATTTGCATATTCTGAAAATATTGAAATATCCAGAATTTCATGACAAATTGAATTCTGCTTCACTTTATATTTAAACACATCATAAAACAATAGGATATATGAAGACGCTTTTATTTTCATTTCATTATTTTTATGGCACAATTCGCTACCTGCCAAAATGACCGAAACACAAATATGTCTATACATATGTGTAGGTGTGATGTTTTTGCATTGCACACACATCAATCAGTTTAAAGACGAAGCTCATAAAAGACGGTCGCTCAGCGGATATCACCATTAATCTTTTAAAAATATTTCTAATTAAAAATTGTCAAACAATTTATAAACTTATTAATTTTTAGTTTTTTATATAAATAAAAACTTTATTCTTATTACAATTAATTAAAACCCTACAAAATTCAACCGGGAATTAAAAGAAAAAATAAGAATTTTTTAAAACAAAGAAGCATTGGCTTCCAAAGAAAACAAACAAAAGCAATTTGAAAAATTCGTTACAAAATAACAACAAAGAGTATGGCGTGCCTAGAGTCATTTGAATTTGTGAAAAACTCCCTCAAACATAGCAGAAAAGAGAACGTGGCAGCGCTGCACAGATTTGTGTTTGAAAACGCAGGCGACAGAGCTAACAGAAAAAACTTGCGTATGTTTGCAGGTTTTACTTTTGATGAAAACGACGATGAATATATAAAAAAATGTGAATATATTAAGAATAACCTAACGGCAGTCGATCTTACCGCAATATGCAATATTCTCAACATACACAACAAAAAAGAAAATTTAGTACTCCACATATTTAAAAATTTAAAAAGAGGAAATTTGTTATGTTCAAACATAAAGCCAGAGAGCGGCAGCGACGATGACGATGATGATGATGAGGACGATGATGACGATGACGATTCATCAAAGCGTAGCAACGACGGCGGTTCGCAAAAAGACGAAATAACAAATAAAAGAGGCAAGAAGAAAAAAGAAGACTGTTTGTGAAGATTTTGATATGGCAAAACCAACAAAGAATTTAATGACGTCCAGATTTGCTATGAGTTTTCGGTACATAGAAGATTCAGTGAGAGCATTTGATGGCAGCGAAAAATTACCAGTTGAAGTATGGGTAAATGAGTTCGAAGAAACAGAGGTCGTTATGTGTTGGGATGAATTCCAAAAATTTGTTTTTGCGAAAAAAATTTTAACAGGAATAGCAAAACGTTTTATTAAAAGTGAAAAGAGAATAACATCGTGGTGCAAATTGAGAGATGCTCTCCTAGATGAATTTAAAACGACGGTAAACAGCGCACAACTACATAAACAATTAACAGATCGAAAAATAAAAAAAGATGAGAATATTCAAGAATATTATTTTGAAATGAAAGCTTTAGCTTCGCGAGGAAATATTGAAGATAGTGCTTTAATGCAATATGTAATAGACGGCATAAGAGACTTAAATGTAAACAAAACCATTTTGTGCGGGGCAAAGAATTTAAGAGAATTTAAAGATAAATTAAAATGCTACGAAGTAATAAACGCAAAGTCAGATCAGTCGAATGAACAAAAAATAAACGTATTAAAAACACCAAGAATATTAAAAAAGAACTTTTATGCTACAACTGTGGTAGTGGCGGTCATAAATCTGTAGACTGCAAAGACAAAGAAAAAGACACAAAGTGCTTCAAATGCAACCAATTCGGTCATATTTCTAAAAATTGTTCTTATAAAAAAGATGATAACACGAATACGCGTTGTTTAATACCAAATAATAATATTATGAACAAAAACGTCAAAATAGCCGGTAAAAATTATATAGCGCTTTTTGATACTGGAAGTAAATTTAATATTATTACAGATGTCGTGTTTAAAGAGTTGAACGAACCAAAACTAAAGAAAGTCAACATATATCTTGTCGGTTTCGGTCAAAATAAAGAAAATAAAATAATGCCGTTCGGTAGCTTTAAATACAATATTGAAATTGATGATGAACATTACAATGTAAACTTTCTTGTTGTTTCGCATAAAAATATGGACATTGACGTGGTAATCGGTGAAGAATTTTGCAGTGAAGCCGAAATAAAAATAGATCGTGACGTGATTCATTTCTAAAAGATCTTAAAAAATAACGATGAAGCGGTTTCGATAATGAAAATAAATACTTTTTCGGAAAATTTTGATTTGGATATCGACGACAAAACTAGCGAAACTGTTAAACAGAAAGTGTATGATCTAATCAGCAATTATCGCCCGGTTAAATCCAAGTCAACAAACATCAAAATGAATATTGTCCTAAAAGATGAAACTCCTATTTGTTCGCGTCCAAGAAGACTACCTCTGTCAGAAAGATGTGTGCTTGATAACCAAATTGATGAATGGTTAAAAGATGGAACGGTTGAGATTTCAAATTCTGAGTTCAGCAGCCCAGTGGTATTGGTAAAAAGACGCGACGGATCTCCAAGAACGTGTATCGATTTTCTAGGAATAAACAAGGTAATAGTAAAAGATAGATTTCCATTGCCTTTAATCGAAGACCAGTTAGATAGATTGCAAGACGCCAACATTTTTAGTACCATTGATTTGAAAAACGGCTTCTTTCACGTACCAGTTACTGAATCTAGTCGAAAATATACCTCATTTGTTACACATAATGGGCAGTACCAATTTTGTAAAGTTCCTTTTGGCCTCTCAAATTCACCAGGCGTCTTTCAACGATATGTTAATTCGATTTTTCGCGAATTAAGTCGAAAGGGCGTTGCCCTACCCTACATAGATGACATAATTATTCCTGCAAAAACTGAAGAAGAAGCTTTGACTAATATAGAAGAAGTAATAAATTTATGTAGAGATTATGGGTTCGACATCAATTTAAAGAAGTGTCAATTCTTAAAACGTAAAGTTAAGTTTTTAGGACATGTTATTGAAGACCAAAAAATATCACTATCTCCCAACAAAATACAAGCCGTTATGAAATTTAAGATTCCACAGAACTTGAAGCAGCTACAAGGTTTTCTCGGCTTAGCCGGTTACTTTAGAAAGTTTGTGCCTAATTTTTCATTGATAGCTAAACCCTTAAGCGACTTAACAAAGCAAAATAAAAAATTTGAGATGAAAAAAGAGCAATTGGAATCTTTTAATAAATTGAAGGAAATACTCAGTAATAAGCCAGTTTTGTGTATTTTTAATCAAAGCTATGAAACCGAAGTGCACACTGATGCTTCAATTGATGGTTACGGTGCCATTTGGCTTCAAAAGAATCCAAACGACGGTCAATTACATCCAGTTTATTTCATGAGTAAAAAGACAACTGATGCCGAAAGAAAATATACAAGTTATGAACTTGAAATACTAGCTGCTATTGAGGCCTTAAAGAAATTTCGAGTGTACATCCTTGGAATAAAATTTAAATTGGTTATTGATTGTAATGCATTTACAAAAACCGTAGAGAAAAAGAATCTTTGCACAAGAGTGGCTAGATGGATATTATTTCTTCAGGAGTACGATTATATTGTTGAACATCGAGCGGGTACTCAAATGAGGCACGTGGATACTCTGAGCCGGTACCCCGTAATGATATTAGGAAACGAAGATATAATTTCTAAAATTGTTAGGGCCCAAGTTCAAGATGATGATCTGAAAGCCATAATTGAAATACTTCAAGACAAACCAACATACAACGATTTTTTCATGAAAGGTAATGTTTTATATAAAGCTGTGGATGACTATGAGCTGGTAGACATACCTAAAAATATGCAACGAGATATAATTAAGCAGGCTCATGAGAAGGGTCATTTTGGAGTTAAGAAAACTCGAGAGCTTATATGCAATGATTACTTCATACCAAAATTAGACGAAAAGATAAAATCTTTTATAACAAGCTGTATTCCTTGCATCGTAATAAATCGAAAACAGGGTAAACAAGAAGGGCAATTACATCCACTGCCAAAAAATGACGTTCCGCTTCAAACATTGCACATTGATTTCCTTGGTCCTCTGGAGTCGACGAGTAAGAACTACAAACACATTTTAGCCGTTATCGATTCTTTTTCGAAATTTTGTTGGCTGTATCCTACGAGATCAACTACTGCTAACGAAGTCATTACAAAATTACGAAGCCAAAGCATGGTATTTGGAAATCCAGAGCAAATAATTGCAGATCGTGGCTCTGCTTTTACATCCGAAGATTTTAAAAATTACACGAATGACGAAAATATAAAGCTTTTAACGGTCACTACAGGTTTGCCCAGGGCAAATGGTCAGGTGGAAAGGCTAAACGGAATCATCAGTACGGTCTTAGCAAAGTTAAGCATCAACGATCCAGCGAAGTGGTACCGATATGTCGATAGAGTTCAACAGGTCATTAACTCAACATACTGTAGAAGTACGGATTTGACACCTTTCGAACTTCTTACCGGTGTCAAAATGCATATGGAAGATGACATTAAGATTAAAAAAATTATCGAAGACGAGATGATAACCAACTTCAACCAAGATCGTGATGAGAAGAGGCTCCACGCCAAAGAGCAAATACTTAAGATACAGAACGAAAATACAAAAATAATCTCAGACGTAAACCAGCAACCAAATATAAAGAGGGCGATTTTGTAGCCATAAAACGCACGCAATTTGGAGGTGGGCTCAAGTTGAAACCAAAGTATCTTGGTCCATACAAAGTTTCCAAAGTCAAACCAAATGATACCTACAATGTTACGAAGGATGATATATGTGAAGGTCCTAAACTTACTTCAACCTGTGCCGAATATATGAAGCCTTGGAGTGTCGATGATGACGAATTCGAGGCGAATTCCTAGCAGAATGGCCGAGTTGTAGGAGTGATGTTTTTGCATTGCACACACATCAATCAGTTTAAAGACGAAGCTCATAAAAGACGGTCGCTCAGCAGATATCAGCATTAATCTTTTAAAAATATTTCTAATTAAAAATTGTCAAACAATTTATAAACTTATTAATTTTTAGTTTTTTATATAAATAAAAACTTTATTCTTATTACAATTAATTAAAACCCTACATATGTATGTATGTATATGATTTGTTAAGATTGAATTTCATAATACTCCTCCGTTTCCAGCCATCTTCTATAACAGACATGAAATAATTCTGCTCTAGTTTTGGTCCAGTAAAATGATATAATACTGGTTAATTTATGGAAAATAGTATAATACTTTTATTACTATTTATAAAAATGATTATTAGCAGCCTTTTGCTGAGCTCGAACCCTAAGCCACAAAAACAATAGACCAACTCGCAAACCATTGAGCTAAAGACACTCTTACTATCTTTGTTGATTTTGGAGTATATTAGAAAGTCCAACCATTTGCTGGTGCAATTCTGAATTAACTAAAATTTCTATAATTCTGTACATAATATTCCGCAAAAAATAACTTTTAGTCTTCTGCTGTCCAGTCATGAAGTTTTGCTGTGCAATTCGATGGTGCCTTTTTTGAGATAAAGAAATAAATTAAATATATATATATATATATTTAAATTTATTTATAAATTTTATACACCAATTTTTTTCTATTTTTTTACAAAAATCGAATTTAATTTTAAAAATATTCCCATACTTATTTATATAGATATTCATTCCTACCAACCTACATACTCGTACATATGTATGTATATGAAATCTTTCAAATGCAATTATCTTACATGTAGTAGTACTATACTGTAAGATAATTGCATTTGAAAGATTTCATATACATACATACATATGTACGAGTATGTAGGTTGGTAGGAATGAATATTTATATAAATAAGTATGGGAATATTTTTAAAATTAAATTCGATTTTTGTAAAAAAATAGAAAAAAATTGGTGTATAAAATTTATAAATAAATTTAAATATATATATATATATATATATATATATATATATATATATATATATATATATATATATATATATATATATATATATATTTAAAACTTCATGACTGGACAGCAGAAGACTAAAAGTTATTTTTTGCGGAATATTATGTACAGAATTATAGAAATTTTAGTTAATTCAGAATTGCACCAGCAAATGGTTGGACTTTCTAATATACTCCAAAATCAACAAATATAGTAAGAGTGTCTTTAGCTCAATGGTTTGCGAGTTGGTCTATTGTTTTTGTGGCTTAGGGTTCGAGCTCAGCAAAAGGTTGCTAATAATCATTTTTATAAATAGTAATAAAAGTATTATACTATTTTCCATAAATTAACCAGTATTATATCATTTTACTACACCAAAACTAGAGCAGAATTATTTCATGTCTGTTATAGATGATGGCTGGAAACGGAGGAGTATTATGAAATTCAATCTTAACAAATCATATACATACATACATATGTATAGACATATTTCTGTTTCGGTCATTTTGGCAGGTAGCGAATTGTGCCATAAAAATAATGAAATGAAAATAAAAGCGTCTTCATATATCCTATTGTTTTATGATGTGTTTAAATATAAAGTGAAGCAGAATTCAATTTGTCATGAAATTCTGGATATTTCAATATTTTCAGAATATGCAAATATCAAACCCAGTTTATTCTTTCAACTGTATATCTTAGCAGAATGTGATCAAACATTTTCTATCCGAAGAAAGAATAATTATGCACAGAAAACAAATTTTGCTAAAACTAATAATGATCTTTAATATTCATGCGTTCGTCTGATACCTATTTTAACGGTGTATTTACCTAAAATATTTTTAGAATAAGTATACAGTCAACAAAATCAAGGTTTTAAACTTTTTTTGTTATTTTGTCAGATCCGCTTGAAATACTATAACCACATTATATTACAAATTAAACCACTCGCACGTACATGAATATGTATATTAGAGATGAGCAAAATTTCACTGTCAGTGCTTTTTCGCTATTATTTAAAAATCGCTAATAGCAACTGTTATCTAATATACAAAGTAACACCGATTTGATCAAACGAGTGATTTTTAATAGTCCGTTGTTTTTTTGCAGTAATTGAAAATCCGTCCTTTAAAGCGTGATATAACAGCCGCGATTTATTTCACGCTTTGATAGAAATCACTGTTTCTGTGGCGCTTTTTAAGTGAATACAGAAAGAGAGAGAGAGAGAATGGTATTATGGAAATTTTGGCTACACCCATGCACACTTTCAAGAAAGTGTAACATGTAACATTCAAGAAAGTTTATACGTATATAAAGCTAATCAACAGAGACGGACAGTTTGCTATTATTTCAAGGAGTCATTTTAAACTACAACGAAAAAGAACATACTGTGAAATATCAGTTTGTTTCTTGATTGCTGTTACTTTTAACGTATGAATTTTATGCAAAGCAAAATTTTTCATTTGAATTTTTTTAAATAATTAATAAAGTTTTGAATTTAACAATAATGCAATTTCTCAATGGTGTTATACATTTTGTAGTTATGTTTTTATAAAATTTATTTGATTGAAAAATAAATTTCGTATATTGGCATTGCAGAATTTGAACACATTGTGATATACATTTTAACTTAAAACTAATCAATAGAACGATTGGTACATTGCTAGTGACATATCTCAATCAATAACTTACAAGTAGTCGTTTTAATATATTATCCTCTAATAATTAAATTATGATTTTCATCTGGAAAAATACATTTTATTATTAATCTATATATATAAAAATGAATTGCTGTTCGTTAGTCTCGCTAAAACTCGAGAACGGATGGACCGATTTGGCTAATTTTGGTCTTGAATTATTTGTGGAAGTCCAGAGAAGGTTTAAAAGGTGAATAAGATCCGATAGGTGGCGCTGTTGTCTATATATATAAAAATTAATTGCTGTTCGTTAGTCTCGCTAAAACTCGAGAACGGATGGACCGATTTGGCTAATTTTGGTCTTGAATTATTGGTGGAAGTCCAGAGAAGGTTTAAAAGGTGAATAAGATCCGATAGGTGGCGCTGTTGTCTATATATATAAAAATTAATTGCTGTTCGTTAGTCTCGCTAAAACTCGAGAACGGATGGACCGATTTGGCTAATTTTGGTCTTGAATTATTTGTGGAAGTCCAGAGAAGGTTTAAAAGGTGAATAAGATCCGATAGGTGGCGCTGTTGTCGAAATTTAAATTTTTAACGTCGGTGCCTCCTAGAGGTGTCAAATGTATGACCAACCCTCAACATTTTTGCAATCCCAACACTTTCTCAGAACATATCTACCCTCTATCTTCAACCCTTAGGGTGGTCCCCATACAAAAGTAATTTTTTTAGAGCTATTCCAATGAATTGCATATTCCAGGGTGCCTCCTAGAGGTGTCAAATGTATGACCGACTCTCAATATTTTTGCAATCCCAACAGTTCCCCAGAACATATCTACCCTCTATCTTCAACCCTTAGGGTGGTGCCCATATACATTTTTTTTTAAAATAATTTTTGGCGCGGGTGTGGTTTTATATCGAAATTTAAATGAATTGACCAATTTAACTGAAATTCAGAATGTATGTTAGGGTGGTCCCCATACATTTTTTTTTAATAACTACCTTTCAGATTATTTTTATTTTTATGTACATTGATAAATCTTAGGTTTTGTCACAAATTAAATTGCTGAACGCAACCATAAAATTTGACATTTGACAACCAACTAATATGTCGATCCGTCCTCAATGTTAAGATTCATATAAATATAATTCTATAAAATATAAATGTTAAGATTCATGTAGATATAGATTAAAGCATTTGTGAAATTATGTTCAGCTAAGTACTGCTATCAAACTGATTACACCTATTGACATCACTGACACACTTACACAAATAACTAAGATGTAGACATCACTGCATGTAAGCTGGATAGAAAATAACTAAGATGTAGACATCACTGGATGAAGAAAACAACAACGTGGGCAGCCAAAGGCGACAACGTATACTAAGTGTTTTTGCTCGATTCATTATCAAGAAATCAAGATACGCATACCCATTATCATCAACTGTAATCTTCTATATATATAAAAATGAATGTTTGTGTGTATGTCCTTTATAGAATCGTAAACTATGCATTTGATCATGTGATCATCTTCAGCAAAGTTGTTGTGCATGAGCTCACGAAGGTTTCTCAGTTTGTACCGGTCCAATTGGACAAAGGGGCGTGGGACCTCCCATACAAATCACAAATTAAAAATCCATTATTTCTGTTCCGGTTAACAGTATGTGAACAAAATTTGGTACGTCGATTAATTGTACATATTCTAAGTACTGTTGCAAATATGGGCGGGATTGGACAAAGGGGCGTAGTACCTCCCATACAAATCACAAATTAAAAAGCCATTATTTCTGCTCCGGTTAACAGTATTTGAACAATATTTGGTATATAGGTTTAGTGTACATATTCTAAGTGCTGCTGCAAATATGGGCGGGATTGGACGAAGGGGAGTGGTACCTCCCATACAAATCACAAATTAAAAATCGTTTATACCTGCTCTATGTGGCTTGCTCACGCGTCGGAAAACCTTCTATTTAATCGTTTACGCACCAGCTAGAAAAACAAGAAACATTGTGTATCCCACAGCACTTGAATATATATAAAATTGTAACGAAACGCTGCTCCCGTTAACAGTATTTGAACAATATTTGGTATATAGGTTTAGTGTACATATTCTAAGTGCTGCTGCAAATATGGGCGGGATTGGACGAAGGGGAGTGGTACAGTTATCCCCCCACCTAAATGCTATTTTTGAGTTTATTAAATAATGTTAAATTCCTGACCAAAGCAACGCCTTGGTCAGCATAAATAATTGTTTATACTTTGTTTCCGCTGCAACAGAACAGCTCATATTACATCTGTATTATTCTAAGTATCCACACAGCGAGCGCTTATCAGCAACTGTTTGTGTGAAGTAAGTTATTTTTAAGCTCCCACACTTTTTGTATCTTTAGCTTTAAGTCAATTTTGAACAAATAAAGTTTTCAGTCTTCATACAAATATTAAGTGGCGCAGTCGGCTTAAGAACTGAATCGTGCTAACCGTAACCGATCTTAAGGTTTCGTAAAAGATACAGTTTCTATAAAAAATTATTAATAAAAATTAAACAGTTTAAAAGTTTCTATTAAAATAAATTTTAAGCGTGTTTTTATTAACTGTGTTTAAATAAAAACCCACACAAACAACAACTCTTAAATATAAACTCTCTTGAAAATTAATAAAACTATTCAAGTGTAGTAAATGGAATAACTATTCAAATAAAACAAAATAAAACGTTTAAAATATTTGTATGAAAAAGGAGGACTCAAAAACAAAAAACCAAAATTTAAACAAACAAAGTGAAAAAAACAGGAAACAGGAAGGAAAATTTACACAACATTTGCAACAAATCCGAATCAACAAAAATCAACAAGAAATAATCGGAGGAAGCATTATCGAAATAGTATTTGAAGACCAACCAAAGAAGATCAACCATGGAACCAAGTAGTTATTTTAATTATATGTCTAAGCGTATTGAACAAATCGATAGCTTTTATGGTGATTATTCAGATTTATTTAGGTTTTTAAATGCCGTCGAACGGTATAAGGAAATAATGAATACATTAAGTGCTGCAGAAAAAAAATTGCTTTTGTTTGGTATAATTGACAAAATAAAGGAGAGTGCTTATAGGGCTATTGAAAATGAATCATATGAAGATTGGAAGGATATTAAAAATATTCTTATAAATAATTTTCAAGATAGACAAAGTATTGAAAATTTAACTGCACAATTGAGAACATTATCGATGAGGGATGGAATGACCATCCAGGAATTTTTAAAACAAATAGAAAACATACTGTGTAGGATAAATTCAAAAGTATTGCTAGAAACACTACAGGGAAAAGAATCTCAGTATAGTAAAGAGTCGAATGAAAAATTGGCGGTTCGTATATTTATGGATAAGATTCCAATAGGGACGAGGAACATATTGTTTGTAAGAGAAGCAAAAACGCTTGCACAGTGTAAGCAATTAGTATTTGAGGCTAGGCATGAGCTTCTAGATAGAGATGGAAATTTTAAAAAGAATTCCAATTCGCTTTATTCAAATAAAAATATAGGTATATCAAAATCAAAAAATAAATCAAATATAAATCCGGAAAATCAAAACAAAAATCAATTTTATAACCCAAATTATAATCGACAATTAAACAATGATAACAATAACAACAGAGACTTAAATCCTTCAAGAATCTTTAGAAATGCAAATAATAATAACCCATCTTTAAATGCTAGGAATTTTACAAATAATAACGTAAATCCTACAACGAATTTTAAAAACGTTTCCAATATAAGAAACATTAACCCTACTGGAAATTATAGGTATAACCAAAATAACTATAATCAAAACTATCAGGAAACAAATCAGAATTTATCGAAATAATAGAAGTCATGTAACAAGAAATAGTACAGAATCAATGGACGTAAACAATGTGTATGAAAATAACAACAGTGATAATAAAAACAACACTCCAATAAATGTTTGTCTAGTGACAACGACAGACTTCCCTATATAGTAATTAATACAAAAGTTAAACGTTTAAAATTTTTAATAGATTCAGGTGCTTCCACAAGTCTTGTGTCACCAGGAATATGTAATGAAAAATATTTAATTCCATATCAAAATAATATAACTGCTCTAGGAAAAAATATCGAAGTAAAGAACATAGCTCAAATCCCATTGTTTAAAGAATTTAACCAGCCCAATAAAACTATGCAGCTAGTTGTATATAAGTATTCTGATAACTTTGACGGAATTTTAGGAAATAATTTATTAAAACCACTAAATGCTATAATAAACTATAAAGAAAGATTGTTAATAACAGATAAAGCGAAAATTTCCATTTGTTTTAATGAAGAGGAGGAAAATGAATCTCTTCTTTATTATGAAAAAATAAATAGTGTAATAGAAATGGCTAATAAAAATGATGATATTTTTAATGGAAATTCGAATTGTTTTAGAACAGATCATCTTTTAGAAAGGGATAAAAGTCTACTACTTAATTTACTTAGGGATTATAAAAAATCTTTTTTTTTTTAAGGAGATCAACTAACCTTTACTTCTGAAGTTAAACACGAAATTAAGACAACGACAAGTAGTCCAATCTTCTCTTAACTATATAGGTATCCTGAAGTATATAGAAACGAAGTCAATCAACAAATTGACGATAAGTTAAAACAAGGAATTATTGTCCACAGTAATTCTCCTTATAATTCTCCGTTATGGGTAGTTCCAAAAAAAAATGGATGCCTCCGGAAAGAGGAAATCACCACCAAATCGAGGTGAATCCCGAAGATAGACATAAAACCGCATTTTCGACCTCCCATGGTCATTATGAATTCGCAAGGATGCCATTCGGTCTAAAGAATGCACCTGCGACTTTCCAAAGAATGATTAATTCCGTATTAAAGGAATACATTGGAAAAATATGCTTCGTTTATTTAGATGACATATTAGTATTTTCCACAACAATAGAAGAACATCTTGAATCACTTAAGAACATTTTTAAGAGATTACAAGAAGTTAATTTAAAAATCCAACCCGATAAATGTGAATTTTTGAAACAAGAGAGCGAATTCTTGGGTCATATAATTTCAAGGGAGTGGATAAAGCCAAATCCAAATAAAATAGAGACAATAAAGAAAATTCAATTGCCAAGGAATCAAAAACAAATCAAGCAATTTTTAGGTATCACTGGATTTTATAGAAAATTTATTAGGGATTACTCGAGAATTGCGAAACCTTTAACCATATATTTAAAGAAAGATACTAAGCTTAATTTAGGGGATGAGGAATATATTGAGGCTTTTCATACATTAAAACGTCTTATATCATCGGATCCGATACTCATACATCCTGATTTCACAAAAAAATTCACTCTTACAACAGATGCGTCCAATTACGCAATTGGCGCTGTTCTTTCGCAAAACTCTCATCCAATCGCCTATGCGTCGAGAACATTGAATACTTATGAAATAAATTACAGTACGATTGAAAAAGAATTACTATCAATTGTTTACGCAGTTAACTATTTTCGCCCATATTTATATGGAAGAAAATTTGATATAGAAACCGATCATAAACCACTTATATGGTTATCGAACTTAAAAGAGCCAAATTCAAAGCTACAGCGCTGGAAAAATTAAGCTAAACGAATATGATTTCGATATTAAATATATAAAAGGCAAATCAAATTATGTAGCAGATGGACTGTCCAGACTAGACATTAATCAATTAAATGACGAATATGACACGAATGAAACTATTCATACCAGTAGAAATGAAGATAGTATATATTTGATTCCGATATCAGAAAAACCACTTAACTTATTCAAATTCCAAATAACACTTAAATCTGGTAGAAATTCTACTACAAAATCAAATTTCCTGAATAAAACTAGAGTAATTTTATCAAGAGAAAATTTTAACGATGAAGAAATACAAAAAATTATGAGCGAACTTCCATCAAAGGGACTTATAGGACTTCGTGTAGACGACCCTAGGATATTTGTTAAATTTCAAAATGCATATAAGATTTTTCAGAATGAAAAACATCGAATTTATAAGTGTAGCAAAATATTGAAAGACATAAAAAATTTTGACGAACTAAAAGAACTCATTCTCACCGAACACACTAAAAACAATCATAGAGGAAGCGACGAAACGTACAAAGAAATCTAGGATATTTATTGCTATCCAAACCTCTATAAAGATATAGAGAAGCTACTTGCTAACTGTCAGGTATGTCATTCTGCTAAATATGACAGAAGAAAAAGCCAACATCATCATTACCTAACAAAGACACCAACAGACGAAAGGGAAATAGTAATGGTAGATATTTGGTATCCTGGATCAAAAAATAACATATATTTAACATTTTTAGATAAGTTTTCCAAGCATTTGGTTATTAAGAAAATCAAGGATAGAAATCATACAACCCTAATAGACACATTTAAAGAATATTTTTCACACCAAGGAAAACCTTTAGTTATAAAAGGGGCCGGAGAGTTTGGTAGCAAACTTATTCAGGAATTCTTACAATCGGAAAATATAGAATTAATTATTTCTCCAGCAGAATGCTCAAATGCAATATCTGATCTAAACAGAACACATAATACATTGAACGAGCACTTACGTTTATATAACAGTAGACCGGAAAAGAAAGACCTTCCTTTACACACGAAAATTACAGAATTAGAATACATATATAATAATACAATTCACTCTACCACGAACAAACGACCAATTGACTTTAAAAATAACAAAATAACACAGGAAGAAAAAATCAAAATAATAAACACAATGAATAAAATAAAAGAAAAATCAAACATGTATTTAAATAAAAACAAAGGTAAAGAAGCCAATCTAATTGACCAACAGGATTATTTTGTAAGACAAAATTATAAACACACGTTTAATGTTTCTAAAACCCAGCCTCGATATACTCAAAAGAAACTTTATAAGGATAATAGATATTTTACATACAAAAATTATAATCCTCATATAAAAGCAGATAATAATTTTATAAAACCCCCTTTCAGGTATCAGAACAATAATTCTAATTCTATTAATGAGCCAACCGAGCCATCAACAAACAATCCAAATCCAACATAGTCCCGCTCAGGAAAAAGGATATATTATAATTAAAAAGGAATATATTCAGATAATAAACGACTATAAAACAATTTTAAACATAGTAAATTTAACAACAATTAGTCAGAGTGCTGGTATTATAGAATCTAGTATAATAGAGTATGAAAAATATTATACGAAGGACATAAAGTTGAACATTTTACAAAATAGTTTTAAGAATCTATTAATTAATACAAATATACTTACAAATTTCGACAATAAAAAATTTAAAGTTAAACGCGCAGTAAATATGAGTAGCATAGATGAAAACTCGAAATTTATTCCACAACAATTGCCTTCATTTGGACAGGCATTTTGGTCATGGAATGCAGACCTTGCTAAAGAAAGGGCTGGACTTATGAATGACGAAGACAGGAATCAAATTTATAAAGAACTTAATGCAATTAACGAAAAAACATTTAACCTAGTAAAAAACAATAATAAACAATATAAGATTAATAAAGAACTCGATAATCAATTACAAGAAATTGCCACATACATTAATGCACAAACAGAAGAGATGAAAAAGAATAATAGGAATATAGAGAAAAATATAGGAGAAATTCAGGAAAAATTATTAGCCTTCGATCAGTTTAACATAATAATGAATAATATTGATTCACTTACAAGATATACTGATTCAATAGTCAATTGTATTAATTATAAATACCTTAATATTATTGATCCAAAATTACTCACGTTTGAAGAAATTAACGAATTAAATATAAATAAAGAAATTTTGCCGTATATTAAACAGGATGCAATTTTAACAAAAGGACTTATCGCTTTTAATTTGTCAATTCCAAAAATAGAAATAAGCAAATTTGCTAAAGCAAAAATTGAACCTATACCTAATAAAGAAAATTATGAACTCGATTTAAAAGATTCTGAGAAATTAATAATTATTAAAGGAAACGAAGTATTCGAAAACAATAAAAAAAGATATTATTCATAAAGAAGAACTTAGATATCCAAATAATGAATGTATAAAAAATCTACTTAAAGTAAATCACGTATGTAGCTATAAAAAAAATTTTGAAAGTAAAATAGTAAATATAAAACACAATGTAATTTTAGCAATTAATATAAATGAAACAATAAAACAAGATTGTCTTGAAAATGAAATAAGAATCCAAAATTCTAATATTATAACTATTAATAACTGCAGTGTTACACTTTCAAATAAGACTTTTACATCTATTAATGAATATTATCATCCGATTGAATTAATTCCGATAAATCACTTAAACTCAATAAAGATATATGAAAAACCTATTCCAATAGAAAAACTGTATTTGGAGCATTTATATAATATTGAAAAAATTAAATTGTTAACCTACCACAGAGAAAAACACGAAGTTGGGTTGAAAAAATTAAGAAAACATTTATATCTGTTTTAATATTGTTAATTTTATTATATATTTTGAAATGTATACTTTTAAAAATTATATTAAAGAAATGTGGAAAACCAAATAAATCCCCAGAGGTGATTCTTGTGGAGGGAAGAGTTATCCCCCCACCTAAATGCTATTTTTGAGTTTATTAAATAATGTTAAATTCCTGACCAAAGCAACGCCTTGGTCAGCATAAATAATTGTTTATACTTTGTTTCCGCTGCAACAGAACAGCTCATATTACATCTGTATTATTCTAAGTATCCACACAGCGAGCGCTTATCAGCAACCGTTTGTGTGAAGTAAGTTATTTTTAAGCACCCACACTTTTTGTATCTTTAGCTTTAAGTCAATTTTGAACAAATAAAGTTTTCAGTCTTCATACAAATATTAAGTGTACCTCCCATACAAATCACAAATTAAAAATCGTTTATACCTGCTCTGTGTGGCTTGCTCACGCGTCGGAAAACCTTCTATTTAATCGTTTACGCACCAGCTAGAAAAACAAGAAACATTGTGTATCCCACAGCACTTCAATATATATAAAATTGTAACGAAACGCTGCAATGTCACAATTTTTTCGAAATGAACAAAATCAATAAAATGTATCAAAATGAATTGAATATTGAATGTCTTTTCTTCAAATTTATTTATTTAAACTATTCATCCGATTTCAAAAATTCTTTGACCAGCTGAATGCTACACCCCCCCTACAATTCAGGGGTAACTGGGATCCAATTCTATTGTTCATATGTATTAGGAAATTGGACAAGGCTTCACACACACTGTATGAACAATCGCTAGCTAAGCAACGGGAACTCCAATCATTCAAGGATTTCCTAAGTTTCCTGCAATCCCGGTTCCAAGCTCTAGAGGCTTTGAACCCTGACAAGCGGCTGCAACAAGTGAAACGTCATAATCTCTGAATCAACTGTCTCAAATCAGGGCACTCGCTCTCGAACTGCGTTTCAAGTAGATGCCGGAAGTGCTCCAAAAAGCATAATACTATGCTACACTTTGAAGGAGCCATAACCCAACCCTCTCCAACGTCAAATACTAATAATTCAAGAATTCAACCTGATCATACGAAAGATAAGACGTCAGCTGCAAGTATAGACCAACACAGCGTATTAGCTACTCATGCTTTTGTACGCACTAAGTATGTCGCACTAGGTACAGCAGTAGTGAAATTAATTGACCACTCAGGAGCCGCTATCGAATGCCGAGGCTTACTAGATTCAGGCTCCCAGCTAAATCTCATCACGGTGAAGCTAGCTAATAGACTAGGATTCAAAGTCAACCGTCACAAAGGCGTGTCAACACAAAAATAGCATCCCGAATACGTAATTTCTCGGCCAATTTCGAAGCCTTCCTCCTACCACAAATAACTCTACCGCAACCATCGATAGACATAGATACCACCAGCTGGGAAATACCACACAACATTAAGTTGGCAGACCCAGCATGCAACACTCGAGGTCCTATTGACATTCTGTTGGGAGCAGATTTGTATCACGACATCCTTAGCATCGGACAAATTCGTTTGGGAAAGGGTTTGCCAACATTACAAAACACCGTTTTTGGATGGATTGTGGCGGGCAAAATCGACAACCACTACCTTGATAAACTAACATGCGGAGTGCTGGCTAATACAGAATTTGACCTACAAAATTTTGGATACTAAAGAAGTAGATGCCAAGGTTCCCACACAAACACAGGAGGAAAGGATGTACGAAGAGCACTTCAGCCAAACAGTGAAAAGAAATGCACTTGGCAGATTTGTTGTACAGCTGAATATTCATTCCTACCAACCTAAATACTCGTACATATGTATGTATGTATATGAAATCTTTCAAATGCAATTATCTTACATGTAGTAGTACTAATATTTAAAAAAAAAGTTATTTTTAAGAAATATATTGTAGTTTGCATGAAGTGTTTGTGCGAAATAACATATTTTGTATAATTTAGAATTTTTATATATATATATATATATATATATATATATATATATATATATATATATATATATATATATATATATATATATATATATATATATATATATATATATATATATATATATATATATATATATATATATATATATATATATATATATATATATATATATATATATATATATATATATATATATATATATATTTTAGACGGCATACAATTTGAAACTGACTCACTAAAAAATTATGACATACTAAAGTACAGTACGCAAGAATATTACAATGAAAATAGACTACAGAAAATCATTGAAAATTTAAATTTTAACTGCACAGACGAAATTACAAAAACCCAACTCATAAACATCCTAAGACAATACCAAGAAGTTTTTCATCTTGAAGACGAACCACTTTCGACAGACAATTTTTACACACAAAACATAACGATACATGACAACACCCCCGTTTACATTAAAAACTACAGACTGCCACACACACACACAGAAATTGTGAATGAACAGGTAAAGAAAATGCTACAGGAGGATATCATTGAACCTTCAGTCAGCCCATACAATGCTCCACTCCTTTTGGTTCCTAAAAAGAACACTATTGACAGAAAGAAATGGAGACTTGTAGTGGATTTTAGAAAACTGAATGACAAAATAGTAAATGATAAATTCCCACTAACTCGCCTAGAAGACATTCTAGACAAGTTAGGCAGAGCAAAATGGTTTTCGACCTTAGACATGACCAGTTCATTTCATCAAATAAAATTAGAAAAACAATCACGACCATTAACAGCTTTTTGCACATCCAATGGACATTATCAATTTATAAGACTACCTTTCGGACTTAAAATTTCATCCAACAGCTTTCAGAGAATGTTAACAATAGCACTCTCAGGACTTGACTCAGAAGCATTCCTTTATGTAGATGACATAATCATCTATGGATGCAGTCTAAACCACCATAACCAAAATTTAATCAAAGTACTAGACAGACTAAAACACCATAACTTAAAATTAAACGCAGCAAAATGCAACTTTCTGAGACCAGAAGTCGTTAATTTAGGACATTTGATTACACAAGACGGAGTTAAAACTGACCCAGCAAAATACGAGACTGGAAAAAATTACCCTCAACCGAAAAACGCAAAAACGAAGTAAGAATATTCGTTGCATTCTGCAACTACTATTGAAAATTCATACCAGAATTTGCAGATATTGCAAAATGTTTAAACTCCTTACTAAAGAAATCAGCCAAATTTGTATGGACAGATGAATGCCAAAAATCTTTTGAAGCTCTTAAACTAAAATTAATAAACCCACCACTATTGCAATACCCAAATTTTGATAAACCCTTCATATTAACTACAGATGCATCGAATTATGCATTAGGCGCCGTACTATCACAAGGCGAAATAGGACAAGATTTACCAATATCATATGCTAGCAAATCATTACAAAAACATGATTTGAATAAGCCAGTAATAGAAAAAGAGCTACTAGCAATACATTGGAGTATTAACTTCTTCAAACCCTATCTATATGGTCAAAAGTTCACGGTAGTAACTGACCATCGACCACTGATATCACTATTCTCTCATAAAAACCCTTCATCTAAAATGACCAGAATTAGATTAGACCTCAGTGACTATGATTTCAACATAGTATATAAAACAGGAAAGATGAATACAAATGCAGATGCATTTTCAAGAATACAAATTGACTCGGACATTCTAAAAGAAATGATACCGAAAGAAATTGATGAAAAAGCCAAAAGAACCCTAGTAATAACGAGAGGGATGGCAAATAAAAATAAAACAAATGAAGAGGCAAATAAAAATGAAATAAATGAAGAGGCAAATAAAAATGAAAATAAGAAATTGAGAAAATGCATATCTCAGGAGACTGATCACCTTCAAATATGGGAATGTACATCAATAAATGACGTCAAGAATATAAAAAAATTAAAATTTAATGTCGACAAGAAAAATCAAAGCTTTGAAAAAATGAATATATATATATATAAAAAATGATATTGTGCACATAGGTGAAAGCGACAATTCACCGAATCAAGATTCGACTCTGAAGAAGCTCCGACCTAAAAATAAAAATATAAATGAAAATATAAAGCATGCAGGAATCAATGATAAATCAGCGAGACTAGACTCGATTCTGAGGAAATTGATATCCAAAACGAAGAAAGAAAAAATTAAAGAATTAGCAATTGCAAATAATGATGAAATATTCAAAATATATACAAAAGAAGAATTTAAAGAAGCGTACGCAAAAATAAAAATGAATAGCAAAAGTCCTCAGCTAAAAATATTAATTTATATACCTCCAAAGAGAATAACGGAGGACATTTTAAAATACAAACTAATAGATGAATGTCACAAAACAGGACATCCCGGAGTAAGAAAAACTCTACTCAAATTAAAACAAAGATACATTTGGAAAAATATGCACCAAATGGTAAAGAAATTCGTATCCAACTGTGACACATGCGTGAAGTGTAAACAAACAAGACACATCAAAGAACCAGAAACCATAACAGACACCGCTAAAACAAGTTTCGAAGTCATATCAATTGACACCGTAGGACCACTAAAAATTTCAAACGAATACCGCTACATACTGACCATGCAGTGCGAGCTGACAAAGTTTGTAATCGCACATCCAATGATAACAAAAGACGCACTCACAACAGCCAAAACATTAGTTGAACAATTTATACTCAAATACGGACACTTCAAAATTCTTAAATCTGACAACGGGACAGAATTTACAAACGAGCTAATGGCAAACATATGTGCACTGCTCAAAATACAACAAAAATTTTCGACACCGTACCACCACCAAACGATAGGCTCACTAGAATGCAACCACAGAGTTTTGAATGAATTCCTACTGACATCGACAAACGACGACGAATGGGATAAGTGGATTCCCTACTTCACTTTTACTTACAACACAATGCCACATGTTGACACGGGCTACACGCTATATGAATTAATATATGGGAAACTCCCAGGTTTACCCAATGAAGTAATAGAAAGTAACACAAAAATTTACAACTTTGAAAATTACGCCAACGAGCTAAAAGCGAGATTACGCTATGCCCACGAAAAGGCAAAACAAATGCTAATGAAAGCAAAACAAAAACGTACACTAACTGACTCAAAAACTAATACGAATACACTTAATGTAGAAATAGGAGATTTAGTTCTATTAAAAGTAGAAAATAGGAAAAAGAATATGAATCCATATAAAGGACCACATAAAATACTAGATAAGTTAGGAGTAAATTCATTAATAGAATATAATGGTACACCTAAGAAAGTACATAATAATCAATTACATACAATGTAATTTAAATTTATACAATAAGATTTATAATTAAAACTATCACAATATGTAATCAAAACAATGTAATTAGTAATCACAAGTATATGTAATTATATCAAAACTACATAATTTGTAATTTTAACTATATAATTAAAAACGCTACAATGTAACTTTAATAATAAGAAACAATTTATAAACAAACAATACCAATTATTAGAAAATATGAAAATCATCTAACAAATCTATAACATAAGACAATTGTAATACAACACAAACCATATTTCCAGAAAAATTATTCGCTAACACCCCTAATTTTTCTCTTAAGGGTGAGGGTGTTGTGTACCACACAAGTGTACACTGACGACCACACATCGTCATAAGCACAGCAACAAGTCGCATATGCAAACAAACTGACAATAGCGCAACGTACGCAATTGCACTCAATAACCAAATACGCTAGACTAGCATTTTGGTGGTGCAATAACACACGCTGCCTATATTGCAGCGTATGCATATTGGGCAGTGCAGTGACTTTAGCCCTGAACTTGCACTCAAAATTATTAATATAAACAAAGACGATGATTCGTCAATGAATAATATCGGTAATCCGATACTTGAGACAAATTTCGGGAATATGATTTGTAACTAGTGGAAATAAGATAAATACATTTTATGTTAGTTAGAATAAGAAAACAATAAGAATTCAATAATATAAAAGAGCCAGCGAGCCACCAAATAAACTAAAGTTAATCTGAAGACAACTGAAACTGCTACTCGCATTAGTTTATTATTTTTATCTCTCGTGCTCTAAGTCAGGAAAGTCTTAGAACAGCACAAACAATAGCTTGGCCAACGGCACACTCTGCCGGTCAAAATCTTTGCTGAGGGCGTCTTTCCGCTTCGTGTTAGGCATTTCTATTTTATAGTGCTCTTTTGCATCTATGCATTGCATAGAATCTGCAAATGAACTGAATGCCGATCCTGCGTGACCAACAATCAACATATCCTACATGGCAATCCTGCCAGCCTAACTTCTCAACATTACCCTACAAGCTAAAGTTATTGAATCCACTTCTCGTGTTCAAAAGGTTTAGTACGTCGCAGTTGTCGTTTTAAGAAAAGAGTTTCTGCCTCTGAGCTATTGTAGTTTTTAAGTTTTTCACGTTAATTTACGTCAAAAAATATGGCAAAGCAAACTTTTTTTTCTTCGAAACATTTTTCAATTGCGCTTGTTATTCTGTGTATTTGTTCGGTTGTTGAGTTTTTATCTCTAAAGCCAAACTGATGCGATGGACTAATAATCGATCTATCAGTGATTGGCCTGAGGCATTTTAGTGTCAATTTTTCAGATAAGTTCGATATTGTTGACAGTAATGATATTGGTCTGAATGATGAAGCTTCATGCTGCGTCTTGCCTGGTTTGCAAATCATAACGACTTCAGCTATTTTCCAGCAGGTGGGCACATATTTTAAGGCGAAACTAGCGGTAATTATATCGCTTAAGCTATCTATAGCTTTACACGTTAATTTCTTCAGGATCTCCGCTGTAACGAAGTCAAATCCGGGAGTTTATATCGTTTGGATTAGATCGTTTATGTCTTGAATAGGAAATGGTGGAAATTGTTCGTTGCTTGTATTATCAGAGCTATGATTTATAGTTATATCTACGTTGGCATTTGGGGCATCAGTAGAGAAGGCGAATGAACTGAGTATGCTTCGTATGCCATGTATTTTGTTTACATCTTCAGAATGGTTAAACGTTAGCATTAAAACGTTGAGGTGGTTTTTTGATTTCCACTGCAATTTGTTGACAGCATTAAAGACTTTAAGTTCTTTAATTTAAAAATCGCCAACAATTTCTGAAGTAGGACACGAGTGATAAAGATTTTTAGCTATAACCTTAATAGGACGTGATTGCTTGTCTTGGTATGTGAACCATGATGTTTCACTAGAGAAGAACGCTCTGAGATTTCTATAATCTGTGCTATCTGCAGTATTAACCTTATAGACTTCGTTGCTTAGCAACTTAATTGTATATTTGTTTTTGCAATGGGTGCCAACTCTTTGATTCAACACATTATCTTCTTTGATACCCGATATCATGATGGGTGGTGGCTTCCTAACTATGTTAGGATTTTATTTAGCTATTTTTTGAGCAAGTTGATTTACATATGAGCTAGTTTTTTCTTCATCATCAATATGGTCAATCTCTGGTGAGGATTCCGCTTTTCGTTTTTTATTTCTATTTTTCTTATTATTTTTAACTATCCAGTAGATGAGCGATCCGGTTTTTTCAAAAGAACGCCGTTTTCGGTGAACGTTCTTTTTTGATAACCGTTCTTTTAAGTCGTTCTCGTGATAACGCTTTTCTGCCACCATTCTAGAGGATTTTCACTACTCTGGATTAGTTCATCTTCTAAAAAGCTTTGGACTTCTATTATGGCTCGTGAATTGGCAGTTCCCTTATGTTTGTGTTGCGAAACGTGGTTGTCAAAATATGTCCATATGGAGAGTCCCTTTGGAGAATCTACAGCTTTATTCGCAGCCTCTGTGCTTATGGGAGCTGATTGGGGGGTATATAATCTAGATACAGAGTTAGTAACTTTTTTTCTGACACTCTCTGCTATTGCGGAGTCAGAGAAAGCCAATCTTTTCAACCTTGAGTCTAAAAATGTAGACACCGATAAAGTATTGCAGTTTTCAACATTACCTAGGCGATGCTTTAATCCAACCACAATTTTAAATAGTATGTCCAATATTGGCTGCCGGTACTCATTTGTCTCCAATTGTGTGTACAGATTGATCAGACCATTTGAGATTGGGATAACCAATGATGCAGTGCAATAGGATTCCCCTCTGACATTTCTTGTTGCATCTTCAAACGGCTTTAAAATGAAACATAGATCTTTTAAAATGCACCATTCTATTAGGGTTATTAGAGGCAATTTTTTTTCTATTAATGCTGCCGTGGTTTTGACAGCATCTTCAAGACGCACAAATCGCTGCAGCATGTAAAAAGTGGAGTTCCACCTGGTTTCCACATCCTTGAGTAATTTGAGTGTTTCTTTGCCTGTATTTGTTTGATATGCCAATAGCTTTTCAGTTGCATTATAGCTCTTCTTAAAATGGGACACAATTTGCTTCAATTTGTAAAAAATTTTGGAAATCTCGGTAGCTGCTAACGCGTCATTCACAAGCAGATTAAGTGTGTTTAATTTCAATGTTATGGCATTTGGAATATTCGCGGCGTTATCCGATACAGCGAGCAAAATTTTATTTTGGATTCCCCAACTCCTAATCACTGTCTTTAACTCCTATGCCAAATTATCTCCCATATGCAAAAAATCTGTTGCTCTGCACTCTAGCAGAACGGAGTACAATTTGAAATCCGCAGACCAAAAATGGGCGGTTACGGCAATGTAGCTGGCCGTGTTCCTTGACATCCAACAATCAGTCGTTACACAAAACTGTTTGCCTTGGGACAAAACTTCTCCCATTTTATTATGACATTACTCATATAAAGCCGGAATAGTAGTCCTTGAGATGGTGTGACGACTTGGTAGTTTGTAGGCCGGATTTAAGGATGAGACAAATGCTTTAAAGCCGGTATCTTCTAGAATGCTAAAAGGCTGTAAATCTAAAATAAACAACAACCATTTTTTGTCAATTTGTTTTGATATTTTTTTTTGCGATTTTTGATTTCCTAACGTTTTAGAAACTTTCATCTGATGCATAAAAATTGATGGTCGCTGCCTTGATGGGGTAGTTCTTATGGCAGTTTGTTCCGCTGGCTCTCGAACATAGTGGATGCGGTGTTGGTTGGTGATGGTGCAAAGGAAAGCTTCATTAAATCTGGATGAGTCATATCAACCTTAAAAAATTAAAATACTTAGATTTAATTTGTATTATAAAAAAAAAATTTACATTTCTATTTCTTTTCTAACTTTCCGGCAAGGTCACAGTTGGATGTTTTTCATATGCTTTTTTAGATTGAAAATTGTAGATTTGTATGAAATTCGCATTTTACAAATGTTACATTGAGCGTAAACTATATCTACAATCTCAAAAAATTGCCACATATCACTTCTTTTCCTTTTTGTTAAATGTTCCATTATTTTTCAGTACTTTATAAAACAATTATCCAAAAAAAAAAAAAATGATTAATGTGAAAGCTCCACATTTGAAAAAATAAAAAGTCCCACAAAGTTCAAAGCTACTGTGCGAAACGATAGAAAGGAGAGAAATATTTCAAGAAATACTAGTAATAATCGTTATGAAACAACGAGATAATTAACTAAACGAATGTGCATATATTGAAATAAGTGAAATATTCCGTAACTCTCGTTACTAGTTCTTTTTCAATAACCGTGAATAAATCACCGATACGGAAATATCGCTCATAACTACTATCCAGTATGTCTCTTAAGCAAGCTCTTCTTCATCTGATTGATATTCGACGGCATGAGCAGACTGATCATCAATTATTTTCGAATTGGTTGCAAGTTGTGACCTTAAATTTTAATTTTCATGTTTAAGTTCAGTTACTTCTGCGTGAAGTTTATCGCACCTTGAAAGCTCCACATTTCGTTGCTCTCAGCTCTCTATTTGTTTTTCGCCGCAAAGCAGTTGATTTTATCAACAAATAAAAAAATCAAAAATTGTTTACTTGTACTTACCGGCTTAATTTAACTGTAATTACACTAAAGAAAACAGCAGACCTTTACTGTTCACAAGCACAAATTTTGTAGAGAGAGAGAGAGAGAGAGAAAGAGGTAACCTGCGATGGAAGAAGAAAGAAAAAGAAAAAAACAAGTCTTTTAAAGCAGTTATTTTGCATTTTGAATAAGCAGTTTTTTAACATAAAACGTAAAGAAGGCAAGAATTAAAATTTTAAAAAGAATTTCTTTAAAAAATTTGACTCTCGTAGATAAGTACTTGACTATTACTGGCAGTTCGCAGAAAAGCGACGATATCCTGAAAAAAGAAGAATTTTGATCATTCGTGAAGATGAGCGTGCTTTTCCGATGGGGAGGTTAATTTTGTAAGCTGTAGGAAACCGAAAAAGGGGGAAATGGTTCAATGCGACGACTGTGACAAAAAGGTTTCACTTCGTCTGCGCCGGGGTGTCTGCCGCCACAGTGACAAGAGACTGGCTGTGCAGTGAGTGTGGCAAAGGCAATACGGTGAGCAATATGGAAAATCAAAGAGGCACAATTGGCGCAATAGCCACGGCGGATATGAGTGCACAAGCTGTAAACAGAAGCAAGGATAATTATTTATTTAATTTTCAGCATTATCATCTTGAGAACTGATGAGATCCGTATATTGGTGATGATAATGGATTTGTGTATTCACCGTCTAAAGCGGTGCTTGAACCGAGTTGGTGGTGGGGCTGGCAACCGGCACGTAAACCTTATTGTCGTTCTAATCAATCGACATCGCTTAGTTAAAAGGAAAATTGGCTCATTTGACTGTTGCTGTTTTACTATGACTTGACGGCTATTATGTTATGCTTGAATTTTTCATTCAACGATGCAAGTTTAAACTTTATGGTGATACAAATGCTACATTCATTTATTCAATTTCCCAATAAATATGCAAAGGAAAACTGTCATGCATTAAAAGATTTAATGTTCAACATCTTCACGTTGCAGCTGTTAAAGCAATTAACAATTACATAACTAAGTTGGGACCTACAAGGTCTAATATCCCCTCGTTATGGAAAGCAACCGGAATAATTGCCAAAGCAATTTTCCATCAAGCGCCACTCCAAACTCCAGAAAAAAATGGGCTCGAACTCATTTAGAAAAAACGAAATTACTATCTGATTATTTCCAAAAAACATTTACAAATGAAATAAATGATAAAATATTTGTCGCAGCTACCACAACAAAGAATAAAAATATTGAAATAAAAAATGTACCAAAGAAGGAGATACGGAGTACTATCAACACAAAAATTAAAACAAAAAAGTCTCCTTGTTAAGATAGACTTGCAGGTAAAATTCTAAAAGAACTGCAATTTTAACGCGAAAGTACTATCCCGTAGCGTAGAAAATTGCTGAAATTATTGCTATCCTGAAGCCAATTAAGGAGATAAGGATTTTAGATGAGCATCCCTTGCCATAATATCAACCAAAATTGATAAAAAGTTACTTGCGTGGCAGTATACCATAATGTTGCTAAGGTGTTTGATAGCGTATGACACAAAGGACTCCTGCATAATTTGAGACAAAATCTTCCTCTAGACTTGTACTTACTTCTAAAAAGCTACATTTAAACGACCGATATTTCTAAGTCAAGTATCCAGAGAATTGCTCTGATATTCTAAAAATGAAGGTCGGAACTCACCAAGGAAGTGTACTGTTTTTGATATACAGCTGACATATGGCCACCTAAAGCAGATGACAACAATATAGCAACATTTGCTGACGATACTGTTCTGCTTGCATCGCACAAAGGTATGGCTATAGCTGGGAAAAATCTCCAAACCACTACTAGACGAAATTTTATCTTGGTTTGGAAAGTAGGATATCAAAACAAATGGCGATAAAAATATCCAAGTCATTGACACGAATTGGAGGATAACGCCAGAGCACCTAACCATAGGTAATGACAAGATTAAAATTGACACTAAATATATATATCGGTATGATAGTTACAGCTACACTATTGTGAAAAGAGCACATAACACAAAAGAAGAACATGAAGACCACTGTACTGGCTGTTAGGAAAACAGTCCAATCTTTCACTATAAAATAAAATCTTCATTCATATGTGTGTTTTAATTATAAAAATTATAAAACGCGAAAAACGGATCGAGCGAGACATTCGCATGATTTATGTCATCCTTGGCATTTTTTTTTGTATCTTTTCTCTCTATCTCTCTCCCTTTATTCGAAAAGCAATGCAAAAAAGTACAAGGCGGGCTGTTCATGCTTAAAAAGAAAAGAGTGAACTTCATTGATTGCCAACTCTGGTTAAAAGTTGCTGTTGAATGGAAGTTGATCGCTTACTAAACGGAATCAAAATTAACATAGTAAATAAGTCACACTGTGTGCAAAGAAAATCTGATGAGTTTGTGCAGCCCTTTAGTACATACCCAATGTCGTTATTCACCGTGATCTCAAAATTGACACTGTACTAGAAGTTACCCGTTCACATAACATAAAACATACACACCGACTATCAATGCACTCAAATCTTGAGATGAAACAGCAAACAATGAAGGAGAGTGAGTCGACTCAAAACCCCTACATTTTTATTTAATTACTCGGAAATTCTGATGTAGGAATTTAATTATTATTAAAAACATAACCGTAAATGTTGATTTATTGATAACCCACACTCCTGTAAAATTTATAAGGGAATAAAAAAAAAATAAAATATATATATACTCTATATATATATATATATATATATATATATATATATATATATATATATATATATTTGACATATATACTATATATATATATATATATATATATATATATATATATATATATATATATATATATATATATTTGACATATATACTATATATATATATATATATATATATATATATATATATATATATATATATATATATATATATATGTATATATATATATATATATATATATATATATATATATATATATATATATATACATATATATATATATATATATATATATATATATATATATATATATATATATATTTGACAAAAAACAATCTTGAAATTTTCAGCAACAATAAGATACACAAATGATTATCAATATCAACTATATTAGCGAAATCAATCAGCGGAGAGACGCACGCAAAACTCACTGCGTAAGCACACAAGAAGTTTTTAAGACGTCCGTCCAGTGTTAAAACAGCAAATCCAAAAGGAAAATCACTCAAGACCGGAAAAAGGAAGCTGGCCGTGTTAGCCATTCCGGCAAAGGAGTTGTCTTAGCCATGTTCCCATCTCAAACTGGAAATATATTTCCCGGCAGCGGCAATAGATAACACGTGGAACTAATTGCTTGCGGCGCGCACTCGATAACGTTATGGGTGCGGCCATGTCGCCACACATAAACACGGATTTTCGGTATTGGAAAAGTGTAATACTTAAACCACAGTGGAATTTTACATAAAGAACAGTGAGGAGGGAATTTAAATATAGCAAAAATTAATCAAATGCCTATATTATAAAAGGTTTTGTGTATGCTTTGCTGCTGCTGGAATTAGAAATATAGCTCCCATTATTGGATCCCTTAGTGTTAACCATTATATTTTAGATTATTAAATATTTTATGACTTAATGCATGTTTCATTAGTTTTTTAGTTATTTTTTATGGTATTTTGGGGCAAATTGCTAAAAAAAATCAACTCATCCGAAAGTTTATCCGGCAAAAATTAAACCTTAAGTAATAGAATATCCACTAGAGCAGTGAACAATATTTTGTTCATTTTTTTTTGTTATAGCTCGCGGGACACAAAGTTAGTTATCTTACTTGGAAAAGTTTCTCACTTTCAAAATCCTCCAAAAAGTTTACATTTCTTTCTTACAACTTTTACTTTTGCAAGTAAAGAGCAGAAACTAAAGTTCGACGTCAAAAATATACATATATAAATGAAGTGATACCATGAATTACCGCACTAGGTCGAATCGCCATTCATCCAGGAATAAAGAAAATCAAATATATTAAATATATATTAATAATATATATAGTTACAGGTATGTGGATGTATAATAAATTTGAAGTATGTAATGCGAAATCTGTTGTTGTTTATTGTCAGATATTTCTAGTTTCTTAATATTTGTTTCATAATCCGCATTCATTTAGTTCGACACATTTCAGAGTCTATTCATTTCCAAGCTTATTTCTATTGGTAGATTTGCCAAAATACATTTGTAGCAGTTTACTGATTACTGTTGTATCTATAACTCTACTACTCTACTTCTATAAGACTACTTTTGTATTTAGTACTACTTTATTATATTACCTACTATTAATTACATGATTGTAACAGAATAAAATTCTGTCGCTGCTAAACGTGGGTAGCGTCAGTTTGAAATAGAATATCAAAGCGTACGGAAGTGTTTTATTTACTAAGCTTACAGCCTCAGAAGTGGGAGAGTGTTCAAGTATATAAAGGAAAAAGAAAAAAAATACAAAACGTGACATATAAAGAATGACATACATACCTGTATATAAAGAAAATATACATATATGTATATAAAGAAAAGCAAGAAAAAAAGACAAAGAGTGAAATATAAAGAGTGATATATATACAAAAAAAAGATAAGACATACTGACAATAAACAATTAAAACACAAAAAAGTACAGAACTAATATTAAAATTTCAGTTGAAGAAAATTTTATAATACGAAGGTCAAGGTCACGATAGCAGATGCTATTGGCGCAAGCCAATATACAGCAGCGCAGCTTCGAAAGTGGTCGTCGCCACTTGGTACCAACAAGTGGCACAAAGAGCGCCTTCATTCTGCGAATCAGCGGAATCCCGTTAAATCAGCGTGGAGAATGCCCTGACGCAGAAAATGTCGCTTCTGACAACGATGACGCCGACGACGCTGACGACAGAGACGAAAATGATGCGAATGCAGACAACGAAAGTGTACACGCTGGGACAGTGGAGAACGCAGACATTAGCGACGAGGAAAGCGAGCGTGGCAGTCAGCAGAGCGAGAGCGACGGAGTTCGGCTGTTTAAGAAGGAGATCGAAATATTAAAGCGCGAACGTGAACTACTGCTCAGAGAGAATGCTCTTTTAAAGAAAACGTCGTATGCCGAGAGAAGCTCTACGTTGAACAATGCTGTGTCACGGTCTTTTTTTTCAGCGACTCAACTACGTTAAACAACTTTACATTCAATTCCTCGTACCACCTAGTAAAAGATATGTTGCCCGAATATGACGGTGGAGTGAATCTCGATGATTGGATTTCGCAGCTCAACAGCGAGTGCGATGTGTTTGCTTTTAGCGACAACAACATGCGTGCTGTCGTGATGAGTAAAAAAATAATTTCGCTGTTGAAAACGTATAAGATGTGTTCGAGCAAATGAGAGAAGTGTTCGGGTGCAAGGAAAGTAAACTAGTGCTGCGACGTATGTTCGAGTCACGAATCTGGAAATACAACGAAACGTTTGCAGAATATTTCAGTGAAAAAATTAGAATGGCAAACACAGTGAATATCGATGACAGCGAACTGGTTGATTACTTAATTGAGGGGATTCCTGATAATCAATTTCGAGTGCAGGCTAATATCCAAGGTTTCACAAATAAAACACAGTTGCTTCATGCATTTGGAAAAGTCCAGCTGAAACGACGCGCAATCACAAAAGGAGAACCCCCAATCACCAAAGGACAGCCGCAAAGTTTTGCAAGCCACGCTGCACCAAAGGATCCTCAAGCCAAAGTTAGGAGCTTTAATTGCAAATAGTTGGCAACTATTACAAAGAGAAAAACTAATCCGATAGTGATAATAAAATTTAACAAACATCGAGGTATTTTATGAGAAAGCGTGAAAGTGCAAAATTTTCTGCGTCGGAAGAGTGCCGAGCACAGTGGTTCTGAGAATAACTAACCTAAAATTCTTTAATTTTATAATAAAGTGTAAAATCAAAAACCAAAATATACAAAAATTAAAACAACAAAAATTATAAAGTGAGAAACAACAAATAATCACAAAGTGAAACAACCACAAAATAGCACTGCTATTATACGGTTATGTATGCACACATATACGTTAAATTAAAAGCGGACTAGCAAGTATCTAGGGTAGGGTTGCCAAAGTTCATTTAAAATAAAAATTAAATAATAAAGAAGAAAATGGGTGTAGACCGTACCCCACCTAGAGGGGAAGGTTCACAACAAGAAGAGCAACAACAACAACAACAGCAACAGCAGCAACAACAAAAGCAGCAACAAAAACAACAAACAGCAGCAAAACCGAGAAAACAAAATCAGGAACAACAACAGCAGCATCAACAACTGCAAACACAAAAGAAACACCTTCCTCAGAATCCGCTCCAAATTTCTTGCAGTACTCAATGCCCCTCGCCACAATCAATCTCGTCTTATCATAATATCATATCATAACAGCTCACAACAAACTGTTCAACAACAAATTGAACAACTTCAACGCCAGCTTCAGCTGCTATATAAACAACAGCAACCAGTTGCCTCTCCCCAAGTCACAGTAAGCATACCCCCCCACGACGAGGACTGGAAAACAGTTCTACACAAGAAAAGACAGAGAGAGAGTCCAGGCAAGGCAAAAACTATTCAAAAACAAGCGAAACTTGCTAAATACTGGCTAGGAGATCCGAAAGGAACCGAAAATCGATTTTCGTCCCTAAAAGAAATTGAAGAATGTGACCAAACCCAGAACATAAAGAAAACGTCTCTAAACCCCCACCAATATTTGTTGACAGAGTTACCAATATAGTTCCTTTAATGAAACTATTGTCTGAAGCTGCTCCAAATTCATACGAATTAAAGCTCATAAACAATGAGCAACTTAAAATCCAGGCATTTTCTCCGGAAGCATACAAGAAAACAGTTAACTACCTTGAGCTAAAAAACTCCGAATTGTTCACCTATAACCCAAAACAAGAAAGAGGTTTCAAAGTAGTACTCAAGAATATGCACCCATCTATAGGCACAGATGAAATAACCCAAGCCCTGCCAAACCTCGGTCACTCTGCCACGAATATATATAACATAAAGCGAAGAAACACAAAAAAACCTCTGCCAATGTTTATCATTGAACTTCAAACAAACTCAAACAATAAAGAAATTTATGAAGTCAAATACCTGTTTCATACAAAAATTGTTTTTGAGCCCCCAGTCCGACTCGCGATATTCCCCAATGCGCTAACTGTCAGCAGTATGGGCATACAAAAACGTACTGTCGCAGGATACCAACGTGCATTAAATGCGCCGGAAGCCACACGTCTTCAGATAGTGAAGTCAAATGCGCCTTGTGTGAAGGTAGTCACCCAGCAAATTACAAAGGTTGTGTAGTCTATAAAAATCTTCATAAAATGAAATACCCACAATTACCGAAAAACGACAATTTACCCATGAATCCTACTCTACAACAGGAAGTTCTGGTAAATCCCAGTACATAATTTCATACGCTCAGGCACTGAAACACTCAACACAAGCAATTAATGAAAACACAACGGCCCAGCACACATACTGGGGTTCCCGTCTCACTACCCCAAAAGGTCGAGAGCTTTATGCGGCCATTGGAAAGTTAAATTTACTCCCTGTCTCTCCAACATACTGGCCAACAGATGTAAGAAAAATTCCCGAATTGATTGACTTCTGTGTGACGAAAGGTATCATGCATAGTGATCTTAAATGTAGCCCATGTTTTGAGCTGCCTTCTGACCACTCTACAGTTGTGGTCGACCTTGTCAACAATCTTGCCGTTCTATGTAGCTTTCTCCAATGTGGCTTACATAATCACAAATCTGATTGGAATCGCTTCCTATATAAGGTATCTTCCACAATTGATTTAAAACTATCACTGAAATCTGAAGAAGACATCATTGCGGCTGTTGAACACTCCAACAACTGCTTGCATCAAGCTGCGTGGGGCTCCACCCCTTCACTGAATGAACGAAAATCAACGAACATCTCCAAACCTATAAAAGAAAAACTGAGAGAAAAGTGATATGCAAGAAAAAAGTGGCAACCGACTAGACTTCCTGAGGACAAGAAAAAATTAAATGCGCTTACCAAAGAACTTAAAGAGATCCTTAATAACGAACGAAACACCCAACTCCATCATTACCTCAGTAATCTCGATGCAACAGCTGCTACAGAATACTCTCTCTGGAAAGCAACTAGGAATCTAAAGAGACCCACAATATTCCAATCCGCTTTCCGAATTGAAAATAACGAATGGGCTAAAAGTGACCTTGAAAGAGCAGTCACATTTGCCCGACACTTAAAAAAAGTATTTACCCCACATGAAATCGAGCCCCCGGCATGTGTAATAGAATAAGTGAAAAGTGTTCTGAGTAATACCCATCAGATGGACCTATCCATACGTAAATTTTCCAAATCTGACGTGAAAGCAGCTATTGATAAGCTAAATATTAAACAAGCCCGTGGGTACGACGTTATCACTGGAAAAATAGTAAAACAACTTCCAGAAGAAGGAGTGACATATCTTACCTACTTACTTAACGCGGTACTAACATCTGAATTTATACCTCCCCAATGGAAAGTGTCACAAGTAAAAATTATTCTCAAACCCGGAAAAAGCGCTGATAAAGTTAAATCGTATCGCCCAATTAGCTAGTTACCGATTGCTTCTAAACTCATGGAAACCCTTTTCCTAGAAAGACTACTCCCAATTATAGAAGAGCGAAAGCAAATTCAAAATCATCAATTTGGATTCAGGAAAAAACACAGCACAATCGAACAGGTTAATAAGATTGTTGAGCATATACACACTGCATTCGAACAGAAAAAATATTGTACAGCCGCGTTTCTTGACATCTCGCAAGCATTTGATCGCGTTTGGCACGATGGCTTGCTTTACAAAATAAAAACTACACTCCCCATTAACTACTATGTCTTAATGAAGTCCTATCTTACACACAGATATTTTTTCGTAAAGCAAGTTGAAGAATAATCGGAGCTCCATGAAAGCTCAGCAGGCGTACCCCAAGGAAGTGTCATGGGCCCAATATTTTATCTACTTCACACGTACGACTGACCATCAGCTGAAGGAGTCACTATAGGTATCTTTGCATATGACACTGCTGTCTTAGCTGTTGACACTCTCCCACACTTAGCTTCCTCTAAAATCTATTATATTAATATAATTATAATATTGCAAATAATCCAACATTTCCTTTAAAACATTACTTATTTTGGACAACGCAAAATCACATACAGAATGTCTCAGAGAATTGTATCCAAACATAAAAGTTTGCTTCTTGCAACCGAATACAACTTTAATCCATCCAATGGAACCAGGAGTAATTTCAACTTTTAAGATAAACTACTTAAAGCATACAATTTCTGAGTTGATGAAGAAGACGGTGTTGACACCATTCGAAGCTGTTGGAAAGAGTTTTCAGCTTTGGATGCAGAGCGCAATAAAAAACTAATATGTGGAGAACTGAACCAATCAACTTTACACGCCGCTTCGAAAAAAGTTTTGAACATCCAAGTGTCCCCAGGTGACATCAAAATGGATGTGGAAGGGTTAGTTCATCTTGGATCGCAAATTACTGGAGAAATATTTGGAAACATGGATCGGGAGGATATAACCGAAATTTTTGAAGTAGATGGACGGGACATTGCTGTAGAAAAAATGATTAACCTTAACCCACGCACAAAGCGAGGGATGAGTGTTTATTATACATGTTAAAACCGCAACTGCTACTTTTTCTAATTACTTTTCTCTTTATTTTTCATATCTTTTCACTTTATTAGTTTTTAAAAAAAGTCGATAAGCCGCTATATGTTTGTTTTAAAAGATGCTCTTCTTGTTTTTCTCAAGTCAAGACACACACACAAAGTTTTTCTAACGACAATACTTGTTTCGTTAAGGTCTTGAAGCAATTGAATACATTTCTACATTATTTAAGTCGTTATGTATTATTGTGGCAACACCGTCACAAAGGGGAAAAGGTAAAAAAGGAGAGAAGGTGGCTACACCCGAGGGAAGAGGGAAGAAAAAGAAAAGAAAAAACCAAGTTTTTAAAGCTATTATTTTGCATTTTGATTTAATTACTAGAATAAGTGATTTTTTTCAAAGATAGAACATAGAGAAGACATTAATAAAGTTTTGAAAATAAGAAAATCACATTTCGAACTTTTCGCGAAGGATGAGTGGGTGATTGTGACGGAGTTGGCAAGGACGGAAGTGGAAATTATTTTGAAGCAGGTGGGAAAAATGAAGAATATGACGATTAAACTTTTTGAAAAGCAATTTGCGGCCAGTGGAACTGTGTAATGATGGGCTCAAAGATTTGAATAACGGCGCGAGAGCTAGCGCACAATTTAATTCGGCGACTTCAAGAGTACAGCCAGATATTTGAGTGAAAAGCGAAATGTATGATTGCCATGTAATGTTGGGCTCAATATATTATATAGCGGCGCGGGAGCTAGCGCACAATTTTAATCGGCGGCTACAAGAGTACACCCAAATATTTAAATGAGAAGTGATAAGTTTGGTTTCCAGATCGAATCTGATTTATTGATAAAACATTATTGCTATTATTTGTACTTTGTTACGTCCCCATGGTCATCATACCTGGCACAGACACCCTGGCTAGCTCACTCTTTTTTTTTTCTTTGGTGGGTTCCCAACCCGCTGTGCCAGATCGTGGGGCAAATATGAAGTTCTACTCTAAACCAATTCTACGTTAATCATTTATTTTTTACACCACTCACCTCTCCACCGGCTTCCTCCCTCCCGATCAGCCTCTCCTCATCCTCCCCCTCCTGTCTCCACCTTAGCCTACCATTATTTTTTTATTTTGTTATACAAACACATATATACACGAACAATTACTACGGCTTCCACTAAGCTGCGTATAGGCTGCCTAATTCAGGCAACAAAGACTAACTCAAACCCCGCTTTCGCTCTACCTCTATCTACTCTTAGGAACTCCCTCTTACCGAGCGCGCCACCGCCACGCTCTGTTGAGACCGTATTACACTCACGCTTTAAATTAGGTTATACATTCTACTAATACTTATATTTAAGAACTTATGCTTATCTTAATACGCTGGACTTATCTTTATCTTTGCCGCTCTGAGTAGGAGGAGTCTGGTCTTCAGCGGTTGATCCGTATCCCTTTGCTTCCCTTATAATCGGGAAGAATTTGAAAAATGGAAACTCGATGTAATTCACCTTCTACTACACTTTTTATACAAAGTCGAAGCCACTTTTTTACTTTTCTAATTCGACGATAATGAAAGGAAATCGAAACACTTTTTTTCTTACGGAGCATTAAACAACTTCAATACCATTTCTTTTTAATTTAACAATTCTATATACTTAATTTATTAAAATATCGTATTCCCGCGTTTCCACACGACAATAGCACAGAAATTCTCACAAAAATAATTGCACTTGATTTAGATGAAGATAGACGAATCGAACGACAACGACCGTGAATTTTACTTTACTTCTTGCCTTGCAGAATCTGACTGCTCTCTCAAAAATTTTTCGCATTAACCACTGACTACCAAAATCAGTCTCCACCGGTACTTCAACTCCCAGTTCTCTCCCTCTGACACCCTACTTTTCACTATCCTATCCACAACGTGTCCATCCATCTTTGTCCCACCCACTAAGCATACCCCCTGGCAACAGCTGTGCTTTGTGGGTCAACCAACCATTTCAAGGACAGCTACTAACCCTTCATCATCACTTTTATTTTTCTTCTCCTTTTCCTTACCAACTCGCACTCACGTATTTACCCCACACTAACACTCGATCCACCCACACATGCACCCATATTAGACCAGCTCTCGCGTATTAAAAGTCACTCAACCTGAGCTTTCAGCGCAAAAGCTGTCTAATCCTCTCACACCAAAAAAAATAAACCAAAAGTGATGATATAAAATCTCTCCCATATACTCGTATATATATACCTATTTATACATATTTAGAGAAAGATTACCAACCGGAGTATGATGACACTAAACCGAACAGTAATCTGATGCACCAAATAAGGTAGCAGTCAGCTGATCGTAACAACTTTAATTTCTTATGTGCTAAGACTTAGTATATAATATAGTTCTTAATACATAAAGAGGGATTTTGCAATGTCAGAGAGAAGTATCACGGTCAATGCTGGCGTACATTTGATCAAGGGCATTGAACATTAGAATGCAGCGTAATCAAAAACGTGCGCGCTGTTCGCGCTTCATAACGTGGACATTCATTATATAAGAGTTCGATGTACTTTTGTTGGATCTCCGCTCGTATTGCATGTGCCTACGCCGCGTATGGTGTTGGCGTTTGTGTGTATATACATATATTATACTTTTCATACAGTACACCTTTATCCTACTGGGAAAAAAAAATGTTTGGTGTTAAAAAAAAAAAAAATTTTTGTTTTGTTCAAATATTTATGCTATATTAATTACTTCAAATTTTACTTGTTTATCTTCACAAAGTTATATATTTTTTTTAATAAGTTTTTATGGAGTTCTTTTATTTCTCCTTTTATTTCTGAGAGGTAATTTACATTCCGAATTTCAATTACTCTATAAGGACCATTGTAAGTTTTTTGGTTTTTCTTTAAATTCATATTTCTTACTAATACCATATCTCCTATATTTATATCTAGTGTGTTTATATGTTTTTGAACTACAACACTTTGTTGTAGTTTAGATCTTTCGATACATGCTTTTGCATTTTTTTATTGAATATTGTAGTATAATTCTGAGTTCGTTAGCGTAGTTATCCATGTTGTATATTTTTGGATTTTCTTGGCTGTCAGTACTTGATAGGTGTGGTAATTTGCCATATACAAGCTCAAAAGGTGTATATTGTGTGTATACATGGGGGGTTGTATTATATGCAAAGGTATAGAAAGGGATCCATTTGTGCCAGTCATAGTCGTTGGTAAAAGATAACATGAATTCATTTAATACGTGGTGATTTCTTTCTACTGATCCTAATATTTGGTGATGGTATGGTGTTGAGAATTGTTGTTCAATGTCTAGAAATTTGCAAATGTAGTGCATGAGCTCATTTGTGAACTCAGTGCCTCTATCTGATTTTAGTGTCTTAAAATGGCCATATTTTAAGATACATTGTTCTACTACTGTTTTAGCGTATTTGGTTTCTATTGGGTGTGCTATTACAAATTTTGTCAGTTCGCACTGTATGTTGAGTATATATCTGAATCTGTCTGACATTCTTAGTGGTCCAACTGTGTCTATTTCAAGTATTTCAAAACTAGTGTTTGGTGTGTCTGTTATTATTTCTTTTTCGTGTTCTTTGTGTTATTTTGTTCTGTGCGCATTTGTCACATTGTTTTATAAAATCTTTCACCATGCGACTCATATTTTTCCACACATACGAGGTTTGATCAAAAAATAACCGTTATTTCCAAAAGTATTTATTTATTCATCAACAACTATCTTGTCCCCTTCAAAGTAATTCCCCTCAGATATAATACACTTATGTCAGCGTTTTTTCCAATCCTCGAAACACTTCTGAAACGCTTTTTTTGGTATCGCCAACAGCTCCTATTTCGATTTTTCTTTTATCTCCTCAATCGTAGCAGAACGCTTTCCTTTCATCGGTGTCTTCAGTTTTGGAAAGAGGAAAAAGTCAGCGGGGGCCTAGTCCGGTGAATACGGTGGTTGAGGCATAATAACGGTTTTGTTTTTGGCCAAAAAATTACGCACAAGCATCGATGTGTGAGCTGGTGAGTTATCATGGTGCAAAATCCATGATTGGTTTTTCCACAATTCTGGGCGTTTCTGACGAATTGCTTCTCGCAAACGGCGCATAACTTCAAGGTAGTATTCCTTGTTGACCGTACGACTTTGTGGCAAGAATTCATGATGCACCACGCCATTGCAATCAATGTCATAGCTTTGGTTTCAATGTCATAGCCATACACCCACGATTCGTCACCAGTTATGATCTTTTTTAGGAAATCTGGATCGTCGTTGACGATGTTCAACAGCTCCTGAGCGATGTCCATGCGACGTTGTTTTTGCTCAAAATTTAGCAATTTTGGAACAATCTTCGCTACCGTACGTTTCATGCCTAAAACATCCGTAAAAATCGAACGATATGCCAACATCATCAGCAACCTCTCTGATAGTGATTCGACGATTATCCAAAACCATTTTTTTCACTGCGTCAATGTTTTCATCGGTTGTTGACGTGCTCGGGCGACCAGGACGAGCATCGTCATTGACATCTTCTCGGCCTTCCTTAAACCGGTTATACCACAATTGAACTTGTGGTCTGCCACAGTCAACATTTCAAATGTCTTTGCGCATTTAATTTCATTTTTTACACAAAACTGAATACAGTTTCTTTGATCCATGTTTTCGAATAGTACAAAATCGAAGAGCACACCAAAACACGACTAATCTTTTTATCTGTCAAAAACAAACTGACAATCCAAAATAGTTGGTATTGCTAACATATATAACAGACATGTGTACCAACATAATTCAAATTTCAATTTTGCAATGTATCTGACGTCATGATAGATGCGCAGTCCCAGATATGAAGTTGATCAGACTTCTCTTGGGTTTTGCATTTTATTTGTTTTTGTTGGTCTGCATATTTTTTTGGGCCTTTGTTATAATTAATGTTCTTTTAGCTTTTTCATCGGTTTCTTTAGGAATCATTTGTTTTAAGGTTTCTGAATCAATTTTAATTCTGGAAAGTGCGTCTGCGTTGGTATTTGATTTTCCTTTTTTGTATATTATTTCGAACTCATATTCTGATAGGTACTGTCGTATTCTTGTCATTGTAAGAACTGATACTAATGGTTAGTGGCAACTGAAAATATTTTTGACTATATAAATTGCTAAAATTTCTTTTCTATTACTGGTTTAACTACACATATTTTCTTTTCAAAACTTAAATGTAAAATTTGGTTTTTGTGAATTTACCATTAAAAATTAAGCACAAAATTTATTTCATTTTAATCTGCCATTTTACATAACAAATTTTTGTTGTTGTTCTTGCAACATTTTGCAACTAATTTTATAATTTTTCTTGGTTTCCTTTTCCTTTTTCTTGCTTTTGCTTAATGTTTCTTTCTTTCCATTACATATGTATATGAATTATCAATTAGTTTCTGATGCGTATTAATATATTTATAATAATAACATTTATATTATATATGGTCTTTAAATTAAATTAAAAGTCACGTATGTATACGTATATAAAAATATTAAAGATTCTTAACTAATATTTAAATGTATTAAGTACCTTAACTATAATATTAAAATAAATTATGTGTAAGAAGTTTCGCTTACTTTGTTTCTAAAGACAAAATTATGCAAAGCTAAAATTATAACCATTTCCGTTGTTATTCTTTTTTTTAAATTTATAAAGATTTGCAATTAAAGTCAAAGATATATATATATATATATATATATATATATATATATATATATATATATATATATATATATATATATATATATATGTATATATATATATATATATATATATATATATATATATATATATATATATATATATATATATGTATATATATATATATATATATATATATTATATATATATATATATATATATATATATATATATATATATATATATATATATTTATTTATTTTTTTTTTATATTAAATACAAAAATAGTTTAAGAAAATGAGATAAAAAAATAGTTTCAAATGTTTACAGCGCGCTCCAAAAGATCACTGCCAAATTTCGATATTTCCGATTGTGGTCGTTTACAAAATGACAATATATTCATGATATGAGATATTCTTATGTCATCTGTGTCCATATCAAATTTCATCGTTGTCTACCTATGTGGCTTCGCCCGGTGGATAAAAGCCAGTCTCTTTCGTATTACACTCATCTGATGGAAACCATATTAGCCGGTTAGGAAATTCTCCTGTCGCTTCTTAACTTCGGAACCTCTCTCATTAAGATTGACGCGTTTTGTTGGTTCGGTAAACGCTCACAAATATTCATTTTTTTGGGACCGCACTGCATTTTGAAAACAACTTTGGTCGATTTTATGTTGTCTTATTACTGCATTTTGTTTGAAGTGGGTGTGATATTGTAGCTTGGAGTCTTCCCTCTGGATATGTTGCTCTGCCAGTTGTTGAACTTTTTCAAATAGTCGGTGGAACTCGGTGTTCATCTTCTTATTGGAGTTTTAGAATTATTTTAAGTGTTGTGGTTTTAAAAATTTTTGGTTTTTAATAATTTGACAGGATTGATATCAGAATTGCCAGATCGCCATGTAATGATGGGCTCAAAGATTTGTATAACGGCGCGAGAGCTAGCGCAGAATTTAATTCGGCGACTTCAAGAGTACAGCAGGATATTTGAGTGAAAAGCGAAATGTATGATTGCCATGTAATGATGGGCTCAATAGCGGCGCGAGAGCTAGCGCACAATTTTAATCGGCGACTACAAGAGCACAGCCAAATATTTAAATAAGAAGCGATAAGTTTGGTTTGCAGATCGAATCTGATTTATTGTTAACACCTTATTGCTATTTATACTTTAATTTCTTATGTGCTAAGACTTAGTATATAATATAGTTCTTAATACATAAAGAGAGGATTTTGCAATGTCAGAGAAAAGTCTCACGGTCAATGCCGGCGTACATTCGGTCAATGACATTGAACATTAGAATGTAGCATAATCAAAAACTTGCGCGCTGTTCGCACTTCATAACGTTGACATTCTTATATGAGAGTTCGATGTACTTATGTTGGGTCTCCGCTCACATTGCATGTGCCTACGCCGCGTATGGTGTTGGCGTTTGTGTGTATATACATACATTATACTTTTCATACACTACAACTGGTAGCCTAAAGCGTAGATGTGAAACATCAAAGCAGGAAGTACGTGCAACTATAAAAAAATCAAGCAGAACGTGAAAGCATTGACTCTACGAAGTAGAATACGCCGGCAGTGAAATATTGAAGTAGGCAATAGGAAATGGAACAAATGCACTCTGTTAATGAAGACATAGGAATGAGACAGAGGAGGAACAAGTGGATTTATCACAGTGTTTTAGTTTGAGGAGCATTATTTCCGATGAATTAATAGACATATAGGAACGCTAGCAAACATATGTAGCGGTGGTTGACAACCTATTGCACCGATAGCTGCATTCAACTTTGAAAGAGTTGCAAGAGTTAGCACCATCATCTATGAGAATCAACGCTTGGTATAATGAAGCACCGGAGCGGGTCTACAAACTAGCCGAAGTGCGGACCTATTGTGAGTTAGAATCAAACTACCTACGCGTAGTTGACTCACAGCACCGGCTCCTATTAAATTCATTAAGAGATATACAGTTATGCATTAATTATGATGTAAACTTTTAGGGTGTCACAGTTCCCCTGTCAAGCTGACAAGGGGCATTTAGAATGCACCGACGACACTTTTACTTTCAGTAGGTCAGTTGGCTTGAGCAACTGCCACCAAACAAGAATTGCGTAGCTGGAACACCATAAAAGTCAATACGTAGACTGTAATTTTTACTCGTAAATAGTATATAAGAACTAGTATTTTAAGAATAAAGTTTCTTGTTCTTTTTAAACCAAAAGTGATGTAGTGTTTATTGAAACGAGTGATTTAGGTTTACAGGTACACGCGCAGGACAAGTAGCAACAGGACGTTCCCGACTACAACCAAATACAGTCCCCATCATTTTGCCGCAGCCGGTCTAAAGGACCTACAGGAGGAATCCCAGGGCAAGGAACCCTGAAGCAGTGAAGCAACCTGCAACGAATTCGAAGGACACTAAGAAAAAATATGTCATCAGACAAGAGAATGGTGAGTAGAGTGTGTAGTAGCGTAACTTAAATAGATACTTCTGCGACCCTGAAGTTTTTATTTTAATTGTTTTTAAATTTATCTGAATATTTGACATTATAAGCTTAGGGTATGAGGCAAGAATATTTCAAGAGGTGCAGACTACACGTGTTGTTGCATCAAAGTTTTTGTAGTTCGGAAACTACTATTTGCGTAGCAATGTTGAGGAAAAAAATTTAAATGCTATTATTATGTGGCGCATACGTAACGGGTTTATTTTTGAATATGGGTTCAAGTTTCCGGGAATGAATCAATTCACTTTTGCATGTAAATCCAATTTCTGTTTTTGGGAACATATAGCCTTTTCTATGGATTTTTGGGAGTATTAAAGATGGTGAGAGGAAATCAACGAGTATCTGTGAGGAAGTCGAGGACCAATTTGCATTGATGGAAGGACTTAATGGACGCCGGTAGACAGCGGATATGGAACTTGTGATTGAAAACAAGTAAAGCAGAAAATATATATAAGGATAGAATTTAAGGTGGAATGCTGTTTAATAAATTTGTTTTGATCAAATCATTAGATTAAGAAGTCTGATATTGTTGGTATTTTTATTTGAAACCAGCATAGATAAAAAAATGTCGTATGAGTTGAAGTGTATTTTTGTTTGTAGAAATATGTATTGTAAAAAAAACTGTGTAGTTATAATGAGATTATGGTTTTATGAATTGGCATTTGAAGCAATTGTCAAATAAAGTTAACGAATCATTGAATGCTCAGAAAGCAGTGCAACAGGAAAAACAGATGTTGGTCCTTAATTTTGAAAAAACCACTTACGGGCAGTATAGAAAAGATGGGTATAGGTTAGATTTCAAAGGCAGTGTCCACGCTAGTACCAGTATTTACTGGTGCTGAGTCGGTGGATTTAAGATAGGAGGTTCATCGAGTTATCCAGGGGTGTGAACTAGGAAAGAGGAGTATACGTCCTGACGAAATGCAAGATTTTTTCGACTGTGTTAACCAAAGGTTATTTGGAGATGCGTACAACCTTGTGCTGCCAAAGCAGTTCGGCAGTGTGAACGAGCTTTACGGCCTTCTAAAGAGAACCTATTTAAAGGAGAAAACTCTGGAAGACATATCCCAAGAGATCAGAATCGGGAAGCAGCTGGCAGGCAAAGACATACGCGCCTTTGCCAGTCGTTTACAGTCACTTCGGATGATGGCCCAGGAAATAATAAAAAATAAGTACAATGGCGTTGGAGATACAACACTATTATACGAAGTTGACAAGTCGGTGTTAACAACTTTCGTAGTGGGCCTCCGCAACTCAGCTCTAAAGATTCATATGCTGAATAGCAGAACAGGAAATCTGGAGGAATTAGTAGAAGTAGCAATTAGAGCACAAGTCCTTGTGGAACGGAGTACGGCCGGTTTGGAGGAGGCATATGTTCGAAAACAGACAGGACAGTTTAACTGCCGCTGCCATGGATAGAGAGGGAAGTAATGCCGTTCCAAACATATGCAGAGGAGCGTATAATCCCGGTGTCTCCGAAAGCAGAGCCGCGAATCCGAGAAATCCGTACACGGGGCTTGTACAGTGGGCACACAGAGGGCATGTTCGTTCTGCCGAAAGCTAGGTCATACTCGTACAAGGGATGAATGCATTTCACGCAAAAACACGCCCTACTTTATGGAGTGCCAAACATATGGTCATGAGGCAAGTAGACAGTGCCATTAAGACACAGAATGGAATCAGAGTAAAAGGCAGCCAGGTACGTGGTGCCCGGATCCACCCTTAAGGGACAGCAGGGGTGGTAGTCCTCGAGTCAATTCAACAGAAGGGATTCACCAAGGAAGAAATCCTTTAAACACTGGGAATGGTCAGCAGCGACCAAATTGGAATTCTAGAGGTGAACAAAGGATAGGCAACATCCAACAGGGGTTGAAATGCTTCTCATGTGGACGGATGGGACATCGGGCTGCGGAATGCAGGGATAGGCAGTTCCAACAAAGGAACCAGGGAAACTTCCAGCGGCCCAGTCGAGTCCAGTAGACTGGAAAGCCAAAATAAAGGAAGTAACAGTTAGGCCGGAGGTACGTGTGACTGGTAATGTAGGAATTACAGTCCAGGAGAAGGAGGAGCAAGAGGCTCTCCAATACCACATACCGGGTAATGTTAGAAGAATGGTTCAAGGTACGGATGAGCAAGAGTCTCTCAGTGAAAAAATTATTTGATTTCGTGTTGATTTGGGTAACTGTGATGATTCTAGTACATAGATTAAGTTTTAATAAGGTTAGATAGTATAAGCCAATCGCCGCGTACGTGGTACGAGGATGTATAGTTAAGATACTCACGGTAATTTTAAGGGAGTATAGGATTGTAAAGGATAACTGTGGTCCATGGAGGAACAAATTTGAAGAGTTAGGAAGTAGATACGCGATCATTTTGGAATCAAAAGGGCGTGGTTTTGTTGTGAGCAGGATAGTTGATGCTTTTACGAGATACCCTGCAAGGAGGCAGCTAGTGGAAAGCTAGTATTTTTGGTAGACTCAGGGGCGGACACCAGCCTCGTAAAATCTAGTGTTTTACGGAAAGGAATAGTTGTTAACCCAAAAGATGTAAGAGCACTTAATGGGTCGTTTGGAGGTTGCATCAATACATTGGGGTCGCTCAGTGTAGGGCACAGTGGAGTTAAGGGAATGAGTTTTAGAGTGCACGCAGTGGAATTGGATAGGGAAGGTATCCATGCCGATGGGATATTTGGCCGCAACAATCTTTGGGCCGCACCATACTGGATGCGCTTGTAAAGCAGTTATCATTTTATGACGATAATAACAATAGAATCCTTACTCTCCCATTAAAGTCATGGCAGGATGGATCCGTGAATAGGGTTAAGAATTGTATGGAGGTAGTGAACGTCTCAGAAAAGGACTACCTGATGGATGAGGATTTTAGGCCTAAGTTCACTAGTTACGATAATTTTAAGGAACCGAATTATAGATCGGTAAATCAGATTAAACAAGTTGATATAAGATAAAGGATGGAGGGGGTGCTAGAAACACTGAAGTTAGACCCAAGCGTAGATTTAGGAGAGAAGGCATCAACAGAAGCCATTTGTACGTCATTCCATGACATATTTTTGCCAGAAAGAGACCAACTGACGTATACAAGAGGTAGAGCATGAAATACCTACTAGAGTGGATCAAGCACCAATGAACCAGAAACAGTACAGATTGCCGCAAGGTCACAAAAATAAGGTAAACAGGCAAGTAGAAGGAATGTTAAAGGATAACATAATTTCACCGAGTATCTCGCCTTGGAACTCACCAATAATTTTGGTACCAAAGAAGGGAGGTGCTCAGGGTGAAAAGAAAGAAAGGAGAATGGTCGTCGATTTCAGAAAATTGAACGACGCCACTATCAAGCAAGTGTTCCCGATACCAAGAATAGAAGAAATTCTGGATCAATTGGGACACAGTAGATATTTTTCAACACTTGATTTAGCGAGTGGCTATCACCAAGTTCTGGCGGATACCCAGGATAAGCAGAAAACCGCGTTCAGCACCGGTTAAGGGCATTATGAGTTTAACAGAATGCCGTTTGGATTAACGGGAGCACCGGTTACCTTCCAACGGCTGATGAACCATGTGCTAACAGGCTTGCAAGGTTAGATTGTTTTGTGTATCTGGATGATATTGTAATTTATGAGAAGAACTTGCAGCAGCATTCGCAACGCTTGTGCAAGGTGCTCCAGAAATTACGAGAACACAATTTGATATTGAACACGGAGAAATGTAAATTTTTGCGAAGAGAGGTGGTTTGCTTAGGCCATCGTTGCTAAGAGGCAGGAGCACTTCCTGACTAGTAGAAGGTGGAATGCGTTAAAAATTTAGCGACTCTGAGAAATACAAAAGGAAGTGCAAGCATTCCTTGGACTAGTGAACTATTATAGAAAGTTCGTGGAAGGACTAGCCGGAATTGCGTTGCCAGTGAATAAGTTGCTACGAAAGAGGCTAAAGGAAATAATTAGCTCGCCACCGATTTTGGGGTACCCCAACTTTGAGCAAACGTTTTTGTTGACCACTGATGCTAGCAATGAAGCATTAGGGGCAGTATTGTCACAAGGGGAAGTCGGTATTGACCGACCAATAGCATTCGCAAGCAGGGCGCTTAGCGATACGGAGAAAAGATACTCCACAATAGAGAAGGAATTTCTACCCACAGTGTGGGCTATGAGGAATTTTAGGGCATATCTGAGAGGACGCCCATTTAAAATATATACTGATCACCAGCCGTTGAGAGGCATAGCCAATTTGAAAGACCAAACGTCCAGGCTAGCCAGGTTCAGACACAAATTGTCTGAGTATGATTTTGAAATCATATATAAACCTGGGAAAAAGGATCTGAATGCGGATGCACTCAGGAAAGTACCGCAGGCACAGAAGGTATCGGTAGTGCAAATGAGGGCCAAAGCAAGGTCAGCGAGGGAGAAGGCCGAGAGAATTCAAGGGGATAAAATTGATGGTACAAGAAATGATAGCAATGCAGGTTTCGATGCCAATCAACAAACAGCCAGTAGGGTCTAATGGCTGGAGGATAAAAAAGATATCCAAGCTGTGTTAAAGGGTTTTCCTGATTCACCTCTAGGTGGACACGAGGGATTCTGGAAAACCCATGACAGAATTAGGTGAGTATACGGGTGGAAAGTTATGCTCAAGGACATTAAAAAATATATAAAGAGTTGTCTAAAGTGTCAGGCCAACAAAAGTTCAAGACTAACAAAGATGCCAATGGTATTAACTGACACACCGAAACAGCCATTTGATAAAGTTCATATGGATATTGTAGGTATTTTACCTGAGACTGTTTCGGGCAATAAATACATATTGACGTTCCAACACGATTTCTCAAAGTATATGGCGTGCGTGGCTATACCCGATGCGGAAGCAGGTACGGTGGCCAAAGCATTCTTTGATGAAATTATAGCACGATACAACATACCAAAGGTTTTGATAACCGACAATGGTTCCAATTTTGTATCGAAATTATTCTCAGAATCTTGTAAGAAGATGGGGATCAAGAAGTTGCACATAACACCATATCTTCCACAGGCGAATGGCTCATTGGAACGTAGTCATCGACCTCTGGCCGAGTACTTGCGCAGTTTTGCCAAAGAAGACGGCTCGAATTGGGATCAATGGTTGACCACTGCAATGCATGTACACAATAATACGGTACATGTACCAACGAAGCAAACTCCGTTTAGGACGCTCTACGGGTTTGATTTTAACATGCCAGCAAATCTGAAGCGCAAATGTGCGCCAGTGTACAATGCTGATGACCCGAATAAAGTGCAAAAGTATCAGCTACAGCGAGCGCACGAGTTGGTCAGAGAAAACCAGGATTGCGCTAAACGAGTAGCCAGGGAAGCCTATAACAAAGTACTAAACCCAGTCGTTTTTAACGGCGGTGTATGCTCTGAGTTTGACGCTTGAGCGTTTACGCCAAGCAACGGAACTGCTGGTGAAGTAGGTATATATGTGTATATACATATGAGTATGGGATAAAGTATGAAAGTACGAATGTGTATTTAGAAAAAAAAAAGTAAGTACGATTATTATGAGAAATGAGTATGATTAAATACATACACACATACGGCAGTTGGAGGCCATAGATTGGACCGCTAATGGATGGTGAGCATAAGGGCATCAGGAGAGAGAGGGCATACTTACGATATCTGTGAATGGTAATTACAAAATAAGTAGTCAAGTATTAAGTTTTTTTTTTTAATATAGTTTTTATTTTTTATTTATGCAGTTTATTTTATTAAGGGAAAAATTTGGTGATTAAGATTGGATTCCCGGGTGGGAATCCGGGAACGGTCATCTCGTGCGCCCGGTGCAGCACAACTAGGAGTTGCCCGAGCACTCTCTTGACTCCTGGTTCGTCTGGATTGAGTCTTGACGTAAGCAGGAGTTTCCAGCAGGCGTCCACTGCCTCCGGGTAATCCCATTGGCTGTCAATCTCCTTTAAATAGTTTGCTGAGGATGGCGTAGGTCGGCGTGTAGGAGCCGGGGGGTAGATCCATTAGGCGGCGGTGTTCTTCAATGCTTAGTGCAGCGCAAGCGGGGTGTACCAGAGGCGCCGACTCTTCTAGCAGGGTTTTGGTCACCTGCTTGAAATCCAACATCCGTTGTCCAAGGGTGAAATTCATGGTAGTTGATGAAGTTTAACTGTGCTGAAATTCAGTGCAAAAGCACGGCTTTATAGTAAACCAACAAGCGGTTTGTTTTCGGAAATTTGCTAACAAGGCACATTTCAACAAAATAAAACAAAATACCAAATTAGCTGACAGAATAAATATCGATATTTCAACAGAATAACATAAAAAGTTAACCAAAAATAGCTGAGCTAAGTTGCTGAGTCGGCCAGCGATAATCGGGTCATAATGTAGGGGGCAGGTTCGGCCAAGAGAAGGATGAGCATCCTACGACCAAATTTCAGGTATGGGGTTCTAGGTATTGAGTAGGTGTTCGGATATATATTTAAACAAGCAGGTATTTTTATGATGTGGTATGAAGTATATGAAGACGGGTAATTAGAATTTAGGAGGTTGCAGACTTGGCAGCGGGTTAGATAAATATACAAAGTTTGGTTTTTTTTTGTTTATTAGTTTGGAATTTAGTGAAGAAAAGCATAATTTAGGAAAATAGTATAGGTTACTGAATAAGATAGTGCCTTGATATGTAGCCATATACGATCTAGGAAGAGACGATCGTTAATGGGTATATACATATCAGGTTGTGGATAAATTTGGATCCAATGATTGACTTCGATGAAAGATATAGTCATGCAATGGACGAAGTTTGAAACAAACGGGAATATTTTATATAATCTGGTTTTTGTCGGAGGACCAATGAATTGGTTCACAACTGGAGTGAGTGATAACTCACGTGTTGAAAAAGAGCACGAAAAATTAATCAAAGCGAAACTAATGCACTATGTGGCAATAATAAAACATAGTCCAGTCCTCTTTTCCTCTAGGATGCGGTAGAGAATCCAAGAATGTAAGGGGAGAAGACGAGTGGACGGAAAATTGAGTGATATAGCATTCAATTATAGAATAAGCAGTTTATGAAGATATTATTGTATATTTATTCTGAAGTATGGTATGCTTAGTGTAAAATTCTATCATTTTATAGAGCATGTTAGTGATGTTGATTGCGGTTACCAACTGGATACGAGCAGGAGTGCGGTTGGACAAACTACCGAAAACGGATGTATTGATGGAGAAAACAGCAGATGTATGGATCGTCAAAGATTCTTGGGTGGTTGTAACTGAGTTTCCACGAACGGAATTGAGGATTATTGTGGAACAATTCAAAGGAATGCAGGAGACAACCAGGAAGTTATGTGAGAGGCATGCAGCGGCCAGCGGGACCGAGCTAAAACGTAGATGCGATTCTTCGACTTCGGAAATAGAGACTATAATGAAAAGATTTTTGGAAAAAGAGAAGACATTGTCTCTGAAAGGAAGGATACGCCGGTCGCTAATAGATGCTGGCGATGAAATTCTCAAAGGGGCAATTGGTACAATGGACCACCAAGATTCAGATCGAATTTATGGTCATTTACAGGACCTTGAGAAGAAGCGATCAAAGATGTTGTCATTGCTGGGAAAAGAGGTGACTGCAGAGGAGCAGCATTACATCGGCCTATCAATAGAGGACGAGGGGAAACGTCGAGAGGTGGGCACAGCAAAACGTTTATGCTATCATCCTGGTAAAGTAATTACGCAAGCAAGCGATTACTGCGAGATAGAAGTCTTGAAGCATGAGCAAGATCAATGCGATCACATAGCCATCCCAGCCACGGGAGGAATTCTGGTAGTTACCAGAACGATAAACAGATGGCTCTACCATTTTGACGACCAGGTGATTTTCACGGCGGTGTGCTCAGACGAAACCACACGGTTGGAATTAGTAAACACCTGGTTTATGACCATCGAAGCTGGTTACTGAGTGATTGGCAAAGGGGTAATACTGGTCCATAAAAGCCAAGAGGAGTTACCGTACAAATTCTCGACGTCCGTCATGGGAACAAACCGTTTAAAGACAAAGCTGCAGGAGCTGCTGGAAAATCACAAACGAAGAGATTCTGACCATGCTCTCACAACACCGAACGCAGTCTCACTCATGCATTTCAAGGATCTACGGAAAACCCTTACAACGAACAGCAGAGCGATCAGCGATTTGGTAAAGGAGGCAGAAAATGTTGAAAGGGTATCACATCTCACCAATTCCTGTGAGATAGTGCACACCTGGATGAAGGGAGGGGTAGCCAGTATAGCTGGCCTCATTCTGGTGGTAATGATGGTGACGACTCTCATTTCGAAGAAATGGTGCAAGATAGTAGCGGCCCTTCAAAGACTCGAATCAACCACACCAACGGCGCAGCACAACAACCATACCGACAACGGCAGCCGACAACCGGATCATCAGTTAACAGAGGCTGTAGCATAAGATCGTAGATGTAAATATCATAGCGAAATATAAGATTTTAAGTATAGAAGTAGATTGTGCTGTACGCCAGTGGGAAAAGAGTCGATGAACGACCAAGCATAAAAAAGGGGAATAGAACTAAAGAAAAAAAAATAGAAATAATAAAAGAACAAAATAAAACAAAAGAGAAAAGAAAAAAAAAACTACAAAAGAAGAAGTAATAAGAAAGCAAAAAAAAAAAAAAATAAATAAATAAATAAAAAGAACCCAAAATATAAAATAAGGCGAACTTGAAAAAAAAAATAAAATAGAATAAAGAGATAAAAAAATATATATATGTATTGTACGTTTAAGAAAATGCACAGATTGTTTAAAGTGCAGAAATGATTGTAAACTCTCATTAGAAGTTAGTTGCACGAACTTCTTTTAGAAAGAGGGGAGGGATGTTGTGAGTTAGAGCCAAGCTGCCTACGTGTAGTCGACTCACAGCATCGACTCCTAATAGATGCCACACTCTGTGGGATTAGCATGTGCTAAAATTGTTTAATAATAAGACATACTTTTAGGGTTTAAGTATTTCAAGCTAAAATGGTTTGTGAAATATTACTATGTGAACTTTTAGGGTATTACAGTTCCGCAGTCGAGTCGACGAGGACAGCGTAATGCACCGTCGCCACTTTTGAAGTAGGTCGGTTGGCTTGAGCTACTGACACAACAATTGCGTAACTAGAACACCAGAAAAGACGTAGACTGTAATGTTTATTTGTAAATAGTATATAAGAACTAGTATTTTAAGAATAAACTTCTTGTTATTTTAAACCTAAAAGAGTGCAGTGCTTATTTAACAAAGTGGTTTAGTGTTTTCAGCGACGCGCCCAGCGAACCGAGACAGGACGTCTCCCGAGGACAACAAGCAAGGACACAATACCACAACAGTTGTATTGTTGTGCGACATACGCCTGGTGATTCCTTTCCTGTCTTTCGTTGTTCTTTCCTCTGCGTTCGTATTCTTCTAAGAGTTTGACCTTGAGTGCGCTGTACTCGGGAAAAGTATCCCTTGTTTCCATGCCAATGACGAAGTTTTCGTACTGCTTTGACAAACTGGGCAACAGTATAATGGCCAAAATTTCGTCCCCTAGTTCAATGCCCACTTCGGTCAACTTGTCTAAGACGTCAGTAAATGAATTCAAAAGCGCTGGCACATTATCGTCATCCGATATACGGAGATTCAGCAAGCTCTTGTATAAAGTTTCTTGCAGAGTCTTTTGGTTTATATATGCCCTCGAGCCTCGACCACGCTTCGGCAGAGGTTTTGCAATTTTTAGTGTAGTTCAGCTGATTAGGTTTGACTGACAAACCCATTATTGCTAGGGCTTTCTCATCCAGCAATTCCCACTCGTCACCGTTAGACGCATTTTTCTTCAGCTTACCTGATACCACTTTCCACAAACTCTGTACAAATTAAAACGCCGCGCATCTGGACACACCAGTTGTGATAGTTCTGTTCATCTAATTTTTCGATGGCGTATACACTCGATCCCATTGTTGAGCTTCGTTCTGTCACGTTCTCTAAAACACTTTCTCTATTCCCGAAAATTTTTATTTCTGGATTTTGTTTGGACAACTTCGGACTTTTACTTCTTGTCTCAGGCATTTGGACACACCACGCCTGGGCCCATAACCTATTGTAGCAGATTTCCCAAGAAGTTAAAACACACGGAGAGTACTTAACCCATGGACAGTATATTAAAGACTTAATCTAATGTAACAAAAAGAAAAAGAGTACATCGTGATATTCGTGTTGCCAACTAATATAAATACGACTACTATTTCAACACATACATACATCGAATGAAGCACCGTAGAGAAATTCAACAAAAAAAAAATCATGAGGCAGTCATGGGTAGGTAACATAAACTTGACGCGTAAGCGTTATAGCCACGCAACGGAACCGCTAGTGGATATGGAGCATAGGGGCATCAAGAAGAGGGCATACTTACTCGATAGCTGTAAAATAAGAGTGAAAAAGAAGTAGGCAATAAATTGCAAATAATAATTGGTTTTTTTTTTTACTTTTAATATTAACTCGTTTGATTCCTTGGTCTTCTGGTTTCAGCTTTGATGACAGAAGGTGTTTCCATGCGAGGTCCACTGCCTCCGGATAATCCCATTGAGATTCAACTTCTTTCAAGTAGTTAAGCAGTAGGGAGTACATCTGAGTATCAGCTCCACGGGGTCTATCCAGTAGGTTACGAAGTTCCTCAAAATTTAGTGTTGCATTAGCGGGATGAATCAGTTGCACTGACTCCTAACTCAGGGTTTTAAGCACCTGAGTGAAGTTTAGTATGCAGCGTCCTAGGTTTAAGAGGAGCGTTCATGATGTCTGGATTGGAAGTTGCCTGTGTTGAAATGCAGTGCGAAATCATGGTTTTATAGCAGATTTCGGTATGGTATTGTGCTGACATAAGGAGAAGAATGAAGCAATACGGGGTGTCTGACAGGGCAAAATGTAAGCAACAAGTATTGAAACGAAAAGAGTAAAAAAAGGTTAGTTGCAACGCTGAAATATTTTACCAATGCAACCGTCGCGAAAAGAAGTAGGTCATTCTGTAGTACATGACTGCTGACAATAAATTTTATCATAGTTACCCTACTCCCACTTTTCGGTCGCTATAAGCGGATATATATGGATGTATATTTAAAGATGGATGTATATTAACGTTTAAATATGGATGTATTTTAACGTATATTGAAAAACAAAGAATAGTAAGTATATGGGGTTATACGTTGGAAAATTGAGAATCTGCAGAGATTTACATACTACAGTAGGCTACATGTAAATATACATAGATTTTTCGGTTTAAGAATTAGGAAATTAGCGTGTGGGATTTGAGATGTACTTGTATATATTATATTAGAATAATATATTTAAGTTACCTACTGGACTAGTAGTAAATTGAAATTTATAGAGTAGTTATATGCAAAAAAATGCACTGGAGAACTTTTGGACATAAACAGGTTTATCTGGGATAGTCTTGTTGTGGGCAGAGAGGCATATACATGGCTCGAAGTTGAATAGAGTTAAAATCACTCAGTTGTTAAAGTAGAACAATTAACCGTTAAATTAAGTAAATATAATGCCCTATATGGCTATGAAAACACATAGTCCAGTCCTCTTTTCCTCTAGGATGCAGTAGCAAATCCAATAATGTAAGGGCAAAAGACGAGTGGACGTAAATTGAATGATATAGCATTCAACTATAGAATAAGCATGTTATAATATATCCAGGATTAAGAGTATATTTAGTGTAAAAATTTACTTTTATGTGCGGTTCTAGATCATATTGGTGATGATGCTGGTGGATACCAACGGGGTACGTGCAGGAGTACGGTTGGACAAATTACCAGACACGGACATATTACTAGAGAAAACAGGAGATGTATGGTTCGCCAAAGACTATTGGGTGATTGTGACTGAATTGCCACGAACAGAATTAAAGATCATTCTGAAGCAGTTTAAAGGCATGCAAGAGACAACGAGGAAATTATGTGAGAGACATACAGCGGCCAGCGGTACTGAACTAAAGCGTAGATGCGATACTTCGACACGGGATATAGAGGCAATAGTGAGGAGATTTCTGGAAAAAGAAAAATCACTGTCCCTAAAGGGGGATACGGCGGTCACTAATTGACGCTGGCGGGGAAATTCTGAAATGGGCGATAGGTACGATGGACCAAATTTATTGTCATCAGGATCTTGCAAATATCACTGCTAGGAAAAGAAGTAACTCTCATGAGAACATGATATCAGGGTCTACATGAAGCAGTGAATAGAACTTTCCAAGAGATGGATCAGATGCACTCGGCATTGGAAGGCGTTGGGAAGAGAGAGGAGGAAGCAGAAGTAAACTTGGCGGAATCCTGCATGTTGGGGAATGTTATTTCCGAAGAATTAATGAGCATTCAGGATCAACAACAAACATAGATAGTGGTACTTGACGACCTCTTACATGGCAGGCTACACCCATTGTTCCTACCTTCGGACGAGCTACTCCAAGCAGCGCCAACGTCGATGAGAGGCATAGCATGGTATAGCAAGGTACCGGAGCGGTTCTACGAACTGGCTGAGGTTCGAACTAAAGAGGCGGAGAAGGGCTTAAGAGTCGTCCTAAAGATTCCGGTGCCATTATTGGAACTATTTACGATGCACAAGGTGTGCCCTATCCCCAAACGACTAAACCCAGATTGGTGCATATTGCCTAAGACAAGATACGACTATATAGCTGCATCCAGGAACAGGAGCACTATATCGGTTTGTCCATAGAGGAAGAGGAAAAATGCCGGGTGGTAGACACAGCAAAACGTTTATGTTACCATCCTGGGAAAGTAATAACCTAAACAAGCGACTACTGCGAAATAGAACTCCTGAAGCATGAAAGGGACCAGTACGACCACATAGCCATTCCAGCAACGGGAGGATTTCTGATAGCTACCAGAACCATAAATAAATGGCTCTCACATTTTGACGACCAGGTGACGTTTACGGCGGTGTGCTCAGACGGGACCACACGTTTGGAATTGGTAGACATCGGCTTTATGACAATCGAAGCAGGTTGCAGAACTATTGGTAAAGGAGTAATTTTAGTACACAAAGCTCAAGAAGAGTCGCGGTACAACTTCTCAATGTCCGTCATGGGAACAAACCAGTTAACAACAAAACTACAGGAGCTACTCTGAAATCTCAAACAAAGTGACTCTAGCCATACACCCACAACACCGGAAACTGTCTCACTCATGCATTTCCAGGATCTACGAAGAACACTAACAACAAATAGCAGAGCGATCAGCGACTTGGTAAAAGAGGCTGAATATGTTCAATAGCCAATTCCTACAAGATAGTACGCTCTTGGATGAAGGGGGGTAGGCGGTATAACCGGGCTCATCCTAGTAATAATGTTTATGACGATCCTCCTAACGAAAAAATGGTGCACAATAGTAACAGCTCTTCGGAGACTCGAATCAACCACATCAGCGGCACAGCCCAACACCCACTCCGACAACGACAGCCGTCAACTGGGCCAGCACGTAGCAGAGGTCGCGGAATTGCATTAGGTTTTAGGTATAAAATAGAATTGTGTTATTGTATAGATGTTTGTATATACGCCAATGAGAAAAGAGTCAATAAAAGACCAAATTAGAAAAAAAAATTATAGAAAAAATAATATATATACAAAAGAAAACGAAAACAAAGTAAAAACAAAAATACAAAAGAAAACGAAAACAAAGTAAGAAAAAAAAATATGAAAAAAGAGAATAAAAAAATAAAAAAGAACCCAAATAAGGCGATTTTAAGAAAAACCTAAAACACATTATATGTATATACTATAGAGTTATAATTATTTACAGTGCAAGAAAAATATTGTAGAGACTTATAAGAAATTAGTTGCACTAACTTCTTTTAGAGAAAGGGGAGGGATGTTGTGAGTTAGAATCAAGCTACCTACGCGTAGTTGACTCACAGCACCGGCTCCTACTAAATTCATTAAGAGAGCACATAGTTTTAGGGTGCAAATATTGTAAATGAATAGTATTTATGCATTAATTATGATGTAAACTTTTAGGATGTCACAGTTCCGCAGTCCAGCTGACGAGGGGCATTTAGAATGCACCGAGGACACTTTTACTTTCAGTAGGTCAGTTGGCTTGAGCAACTGACACCAAACAACAATTGCGTAACTGGAACACCATAAAAGTCAATACGTAGACTGTAATTTTTACTCGTAAATAGTATATAAGAACTAGTATTTTAAGAATAAAGTTTCTTGTTCTTTTTAAACCAAAAGTGATGTAGTGTTTATTGAAAAGAGTGATTTAGGTTTACAGGTACACACGCAGGACAGGCAGCAAGAGGACGTTCCCAACAAAAAACTGCAAACGATTGAACGCAAATTTGAGAAGAATTTTCCTATGGTTTGTGAACAAGAGCAGACAAAAATTGACAAAAGTGTCGATCTAGCAATAGGGTGAGTAACTTTTTCGGAAGGGAATGAGCAAGTAACATTTATGAAATAGAAGTTCTAAAGCATGAACGGACCAGTGCGAACATGTAGCAATGCCAGCATCTGGTGGATTTCGGTTAGTCACCAAATCTATAAATATATAGCTATATAATAATGACGAACCAGTTGCGATTACGGTGGTTTGCTCAGGCAGAGCAACACATATGGAACTAAATAATACAGGCTATATTACTATTGGAGCGGAATGCGGAGCAATAGCAAGAGGGATAGTCTTGGTACACAGAACGAGTGCGCTACGTCGAATTTACCATCAGAACTGGCGACGTCTAAAACTGCCGTCTTTACTACCGGTGTAAAGTGCTTGACAAAGTGCTTCTGACCTGACCATCCTTTGCCACCAATGCGTCAACCAGGATGCCTCTAGGCCAACAATTTCGTGAGAGGCCCTGCTCCAAAATCACAACGACATTTCCGACTTTTACTGGGGGCGGATTGGCAAACCACTTGCTTCGCCTTGATATGGTCGGCGCATACTCTTTACGCCATCGGCGCCATAACTCATCCGAAAAATCTTTGGGGTTGGCACCAGCGTGGTTGTAAGTCCGTGTTATCACCGCTTATGTGTATGTAGCCATCGGATCATCGAATCAATAAATGATTCGTAGTCATCGCCTCGTCATCATTTGGTTCGACAGAAACGAATATTAGCGGACGAGAGTTAATATTAAATTCAACTTCATGTCGTGAAGTATAGTTGCGGATTTCTATGATGCACGAAATTGTATCCAAGCTGCGTGCCACTTCAATGTCCACAGCTCGAATAATTAAACATGTGAAAATTACGCTCCATCTTCTCTTACGTCGTCTGCCTCTAGCCACGAAGTCACCTAGTCTTGCTCGCGGATAGAGCTGATATTTGCGGTATTTCTGGTTTGGCATTTTCGTTTTTACAATGTTTGGACATTCGCGCACCTTCCTATATAAGATTCGCAGTCGAGGTATATAGTACTGAACTTTTATTTTTTTGATGATGGCTTCAAGCATGTGGTGATGGAAATCTTCATGGATTGAGCGCACCAGAAGTAAGGTTATATGAATAGTGATGTAAAACCAGATCACATATATGGTGTTTGGTCTAAATATACATTTAAAGCTTTTAACTTACCTTGCTTGAGGCGACTAAGCTCTTCGCCGTACTCTTCGAATTGAACGTATTTGAAAAGAAATTGTTGAGCTCTCTGCAGCATTTCGAAGGTGTGGCCTTTTTTGCTTTAAGTTGTAGCGTCCTTGAGTTTCTCAATGTACAGGATTAATGTGGCAACGGCTCGGTATAATCGCCCCCAATTAGAGCAGTACTCTACATTCGGCTTCATATGCGCATCAGTTTTCCCTATGACTAATACGCGTCGCTTAAGCTCGGTGAAGGCCAGCATCGCCTGACTGGAGCGTTCCACATTAAAGCCAACTGTTAGCGAGAGATAATAAAAATGCAGGTCGTAAAAACCAAGTTTCAAAATTTGTCCGCGTAGACATTTTCGTTGCAAAGTCAGCGGGTTTCATCTAGGAGGGTACCCACCTCCATTGGTTTACATTTGAAGTCTCAATAACCCCGCCCACAAGTAGCATGACGTATTGTTGGAGTGTGTCCACCAAAATTGCGACGTTGTGCATATGCGACTTACGAAGAGTGCCTTGTTTGCTAGTCGTATACAAACTACTGCCCCCTCCAGCTCTAACCGTGGGATCAAAAGCGATTTTAGTGGTGCAGCGTATACATTTTCACCAGCGTCGACGAAGGTGTGGAATTGTACATCAAGCGTCTCTTTCAGTCCCAACGAGTATCATCGAGGTATTTGAAGAGAAGTAATAAGCTGTACGAATGAATTCCGTTTAAACCAGTTTTCAAATAGAGATTCGGTCAGTGGTGCGTTCCAGCCTATAGCAGAGCACCATACATTTTCGAGCAGAATTTTTAGTCCTATGGTGTATCACGATACGAATCCAAGAGGATCTAAATTTCCATAAGAACATGCAGCATATCTCTCTCTGTCATTACCACGAGCTCGTTTATTACGTCACAATGTAATTAAGCAAATCTGCATGTACGAGGAGTGCTCAAAAAATAACCGTTATCACAAAATAAAGTATTTATTTATTCATCAAAAACTATCTTGTCCCCTTTAAAGTAATTCCCTCAGATATAATACACTTATGCCAGCGTTTTTTTCAATCCTCGAAACACTTCTGAAACGCTTTTTTTGGTATCGGCAACAGCTTCTGTTTCGATTTTTCTTTTATCTCCTCAATCGTAGCAAAACGCTTTCCTTTCATCGGTGTCTTCAGTTTTGGGGGCCAAGTCCGGTGAATACGGTGGTTGAGGCATGATAACGGTTTTGTTTTTGGCCAAAAACAGCTCCTGAGCGATGTCCATGCGACGTTGTTTTTGCTCAAAATTTGGCAATTTTGCAACAATCTTCGCTGCCGCACGTTTCATGCCTAAAACATCCGAAAAAATTGCTTGGCATGAGCCAAACGATATGCCAACATCATCAGCAACCTCTCTGATAGTGACTCGACGATTATCCAAAATCATTTTCTTCACTGCGTCAATGTTTTCATCGGTTGTTGACGTGCTCGGACGACCAGGACGAGCATCGTCATTGACATCTTCTCGGCCTTCCTTAAACCGGTTATACCACAATTGAACTTGTGTTCTGCTCATAGTAGACTCGCCAAAGGCCACAGTCAACATTTCAAATGTCCTTGCGCATTTAATTTAATTTTTTACACAAAACTGAATACAGTTTCTTTGATCCATTTTTTCGAATAGTACAAAATCGAAGAGCACACCAAAACATGACTAACCTTTTTATCTGTCAAAAACAAACTGACAATCCAAAATGGTTGCCAACATATATAACATACATGTGTACCAACCTAACAGAAAAAAAATGCGAACATCGAACATACGTAACTCACGAAAAGATGAAAATAACGGTTATATTTTGATCACACCTCGTATACCAATAAACATATCATTAGTGGGGCCCCAAATCATAGGTGAGACTTTGGTAGCGGAGCTCCATTCGTGTAATTTTTTCCCGGTTCATGGATCTTCTTCGAGTTGCTATAACAGACTGGTAGAATTTGATGACCAGTATCGAATTTTGGACACGGCTGCGGCATGAATTTGCTAACTCGTCGATGAAATCGTCTACGAAGTGATATTTTTATACAGCTCCTACTGCTCGAGGAAATTTGGTTTTCAATTGTTTCGCATTTCTGTTGCAAATAAAGTGTGGATACATGTGGCACAACTTACACCAAATGCGAGCATCGCGTAGATGCTTGGACGATGCAATCCGTCGTTTGCGTCCCACCAAAGAAAACTTTTAGCGTGCATGTAGCTTTGTCCTTTGTCCAGAATAATCTTTTGCATTGCCTACAACTGGCTGGTAAACCAGAGAACATTGGGGTAATCAGGTGGTGTGATGCCGACTTTTACCAGTATTTATAAGTTTGGAGGCAAACGTCATTTTGGCAACATTGGCCTAAGTTGTGTTCGCCTTTTGTGCAGACGGTCTCACTGGCGACCTAGCATCCATAAGACCCGAGCTTCTTTTTGGAGTATTTTGTTCCAGGGTCGCTGTGGTGGTTTAGGAGCGGTCTCTCTTAACAATATTATTAGTTAGTGTCGTCAGCTCTAAAATAAGGTAAAACCCTGCGCCATTGGGAGCTCGGATAATCTTTGGCTGCATCAGGACTTGCACCTCTTTGAAGGAAAAAATTTATTCAAATGCGTTGATCACCTGACGTTTTTTTAGCCTTCAACTTCGATTCCTCTGGTGGGGGAATAGTAAAGCACCATCCTCATCCGTTTGAATTGGGATGATTGCAATGTTTGGACCATTGTCCATGTTGTCGACTTCCACCACCTTTCTGTCACCAGCCTCGTTGGGTTTTAAAAAGTTGCCACTAGGGCAGAAGTCTAGGTCGTTTTTTGATTATTTTTCATACAAATTCCCACGAGTAAAAGCAGCAAAATGTCACCCAGAGCAGAGGCCCTTGCTCTGGGAAGGCTAGATGCAACCAGAGGTAGTCAGGAGACGTGTTATCTGGAGACCTCCGCTAATTTCGTTTAAGCAGGGGCACCTCGAGCAGGGTGTGGGCTTACCACGTATAATCGGTCTTGCAGTTTCTAGATAGAGTGAGCCTCCGACTTTCAGAAACTCAAAGACTTGGTCCCCATATGCGCCAGTAACAAAATAGCCCAATTAGAATAAATACAAAAATATATAAAATAAAAAAAGCAGGCAGTTTCGATGTCTCGTAACGTCTTACGTAAAATAACGTTGTTTTTTTTTTGATAAAATAACTAATGCATGAGATGAATAATTTATAAAATCTGATAAAGTAACTAATGCATGAGATAAATAATTTATAAAAATTCTTCTTTGGTATCGGTGTCAAACACGATCTTATACGTGTGTTTTTTTTTTGTTCATTAGTTCATACTGTTCGGACGTGTTTTTGTACGCTCAGTGTTTGATTGGATTTACATATTTCTCAAATATTATTTTGTTGTATTAATATTATCAATTAAATCAAAATAATCTCGAGAAATTTAACAGTTCGTTTAATAAATTAAATACATATATGAAATATAATTCAAAAAGTAAACACTAAAACTATAATCATAAATATATACATAAAGCTATGAGTGTCGCTCACTCTCCTCATAGAGAGCGTCGGCACTCGGTGCATATACCCGTTGCACCAAGCAATAACACTACAACAATACAATACGGCATATTATCGGCAACAACAATGCCACTAGCAGAGTCATCATCGGTGTCAGTAGCAGCGTCGGCAACAGCAGCGACCTCAACAGAAAAGTCGATCCCAGCAACTGTCGCTACAGGAAAGAGCGCGATGACTTTCGTCGAAACAACAACGAAGGCAAGGCAGCCCAGCATAGCGCCGTCACCAAACTCAGCAGCAGTAAGGAGTCCAGCAACAATGCCTCTGCAGGCGGTAATAAACGGTGAGGTAAAGAAAATAAAAAAAGTGGCGGTAGTGCAGACTGGTATTGACCGCTACATAAACATTAATATTAAAAGAAAGATAAGTCCACAAAAGGTCATGGGCGTCGCCAAAAGGGCAAACACAACAAACTCAGGTGCTCCTCTGGAGAATAACAGATTTGCACTTCTTAGTGTAGAGAATTCTACTACTACATCGAAAGGTGAACCTGTAGTCAGTAATGCCAGACCGCCACCAATTTACCTGCGCGAGCGTAGTTCTAATCAATTAGTATTGAACATCGCAAATATTATAGGCACAAATAATTTTCACATTGTGCCTCTTAGAAAAGGTAGTATTGAGGAGACAAAGATACAGGCATATAGTGAAAAGCACTATCGTGATATTATAAATTTTTTAACGGGGAACAAGAAAAATTATTATTCCTATCAGCTAAAGAGCTCAAAAGGCCTTGTTATTGTTTTAAAAGGAATCGAAGCCACAGTAGATTCTGGCGATATTAAAGAGGCTCTTGAAGAGCAAGGGTTCCCCGTTAAGGTTGTGATAAATATTGTGAATAGAAATAAGGTTCCACAACCTATATTTAAAGTTGAACTGCTCGCCAACTCAACCCAGCTTAAAAAGAACGAGACGCACCCAATATATAACCTAAGATATCTTTTACACCGCAGAATTACGGTTGAAGAACCGCACAAACGTAACGGCCCAATACAATGTATAAATTGTCAAGAATTCGGCCACTCTAAATCGTACTGCACTCTGCGCAGTGTTTGTGTAGTTTGCGGTGATCTCCACCCTACAAGTACTTGCACCTTAGCTAAAACTGACACATCCGCAAAGAAATGTAGTAACTGTGGTGGTAGCCACACGGCAAATTACAGAGGTTGCCCTGTATATAAAGATCTAAAATCAAAACTGTCGCAGAGTATACAATTAAAACGTAACTTATCCCCAAATCCTATCTATATCCAGCCTGCCACCTCAAATCCTCAGATAGGTGACCCTATTATGCAAAAACCTAATTCTGGTCAAGCAACCTACGCAAGTGTTCTGCAGGGTAACGTACGGCAAGTTAACAATAACAATGCATCTAATAGTGGAGTAGAAGCCATGATCCTAAATCTTACTCAGTGTATGACTCAATTCATGTCTACAGTGCAAAATATGCTACAAGATTTAATTAAAGCTCAAAATCAGATGATTCAAACTCTTGTAAATAAAAAATGAGTTTGTTAAAAATATGTTTATGGAACGCAAACGGTGTTAACCAGCATAAACTAGCCCTTAATAAGTTTCTACATGACCACGAAATTGATGTTATGCTTTTGTCTGAAACACATCTCACAAACAAATACAACTTTCATCTCCCAGGCTTCAAATTTTATAACACAAATCATCCTGATGGTAAGGCACATGGCGGTACGGCTATTCTAATCAGAAATCGGCTTAAGCATCATCTTATTCAATCGCATTCGATGCAATGGATGCAAGCTACATCAGTATCTATTAAAAATCGTGGCAAAGACCTGACGCTTTCAGCTATATACTGCCCACCCCGTTTTACTGTAACAGAAACTCAATTTAAAGAACTTTTTGATTCCCTTGGTGATAGATTTCTAGCTGGCGGTGATTATAATGCGAAACATAAACACTTTTGGATTAATTAGGCTCTCGCCTAATTAATCCAAAAGGCCGACAATTGTACAATGCAATAACTAACAGACATAGTAAATACGATTTTGTCTCACCAGGACAGCCCCATTATTGTCCAACAGACCCAAAGAACATTCCTGATCTTATTGATTTTGCTATTTCTAAAAATATAGATAGGTCTTTAGTATCAGCGGAAACCTGTGTCGATCTGTCCTCTGATCACTCGCCTGTAATAATCAACCTTTATGAACAACCAGAATACACAAGCCCACAGTTTCGCCTAGGGACCAACCAAACCGATTGGTTAAAATACAAAAAGTATATTAGTAGTCATATCTCTACAAGAGTTGAGGTAAAACTTGCAGATGATATAGATAATAATATTGATATTTTCAACTCCATGCTAGCGACTGCAGCCGTAGTGGCAACGCCAAAAAATACTTCCAGAAAGTGCAAGTATGCCTGTACAAATAGCCAAATTGAAAAACTTGTAGCACAGAAACGACGGCTGCGCTGAGAATGGCAGAAACATCGCTCACCCGTCTCTAAATACAATCTTAAAGCAGCCGAAAGGGCGCTTAAAGATGCTCTTACAAAGGAGGAAGATAAAAACCTAAAAGAGTACCTGAAGAAGGTAACCCCAAATTCTACCGAAAGGTATTCCCTTTGGAAGGCATCTAAAAACTTTAAGCCTCCAATGGAAGGTGTAAAACCTATAAGAAACCCGAACGGCGCGTGGGCTCAAAGCGATCAAGAAAAAGCACTCTGCTTTGCACAACATCTATGCAACGTGTTCCAGCCGAATATGGCTACAAACTCCTTTGCACTGCCTGCCTTACCTTGCAGTACTGAGATTGCTCAGCCTATTAAAATTTCCCTTCCAGAAATAACCAAACAAATTAAACAACTGAATCCAAAAAAATAACCTGGATTCGATAATATTACCCCGAAAATGCTAAAACAGTTACCAGATTCTGCATCAGCATTTCTCTGTAAGCTTTTTAACGCAATCTTGGGCATCGGTTACTATCCGAATGCATGGAAGAAGTCTCAGATATGTATGATAGCTAAACCTGGAAAAGACGCAACGCTACCGTCATCATATAGACCTATCAGCCTGTTGCCTTGCCTTTCCAAATTGTTTGAGAAACTACTATTAAATAAACTATCTGCTTTTCTTCATGAACATAGCGTAATACCGCAACACCAATTCGGTTTTCGCGAAAAGCACTATTGAGCAAGTCAATCGAATTTCAAATGAAATAAGAAAAGCATTTGAACTCGGGGAGTTTTCCTCTGCAATATTCCTTGACGTGGCTCAAGCATTTGATAAGGTATGGCATCAAGGACTGATGTTCAAAATCAAAAAGTTTCTTCCAAAAAGCTATCATAAAATTCTTGAGTCTTATTTATCCAATAGACGTTTCAGGGTAAAAGTAAACGAATTCATTTCCGAAGATTTTCCAATTTTAGCCGGTGTGCCCCAAGGTAGCGTTCTAGGCCCTACATTATATGTAATATTCACATCTGATACTCCTATAAGTGAAAGCACGCTAATTTCAACATTTGCGGATGATACCGCCATACTCAGTTGCAATAAATGTCCGATAAAGGCGTCGAGAGCTTTACAAGAGCACTTAGTTAGGGTAGAAGAATGGTTAGGAATGTGGCGTATAAAAGTCAATGAGCAAAAAAGCAAAAACGTAACATTCTCTTTGAGGCCTGGAACGTGTCCAGCCATTCGGCTCAATAATATTGAGATTCCACAAGCTAATGAAGTCACCTATCTCGGCATTCATTTAGACAGGCGCTTAACTTGGCGTACGCACATTTCAACTAAAATTTTAAATATGAAGTTGAAGGTCGCCAAGCTGCATTGGCTAATAAACCACAAATCTACCTTAAGCCTAGAATACAAAAGCCTCCTATACAATGCAGTTATTAAGCCGATATGGTTGTACGGGATTCAACTGTAGGGTAATGCATCCGCTTCTAACATTGCCATAATTCAAAGGTTTCAGTCGAAGACACTTAGGTTAATAACAGGTGCTCCATGGTACATGCGTAACGAAAATATTCACAAAGACCTGAAAATACCAACAGTTATCACAGAAATAAATGCTAGAAAGCAGATATACATAGCAAAACTGAACAATCACCCGAATCCACTAGCTAAATCCCTCGCAAAACCGATAAGCCGATCCCGCCTGCAGAGAAGAGACCTTCCGGCCTTTTGAAGAGCGAAGCAGAACCGAAATTTTGATGGCCAAATACAATTTGGGTTAAAATTATTTTTTAGTGACTAGTTTTAAGATTTGATATACTTATTGTTAGGCTTAATTTAAGCAAATTCAATAAATAATAAATTCTTGTAATAAAAAAATAAAAAAAAATACGTGTGGGGCACGAACTCGCTGTCGCATTTTTGAGAGTCCCTGATGTAAAGAAACTAAAGAGCAATCAGCTTACTCAAATATACCCCTGGCCTCACTGCTCTTTTGGACCTAAATTTTGCTGTGTAACATACCCGCACTCACCACTTTACCCTTTCTTTTCTCAAAATAAGACACTCTTATTTTGAAATTGCATGAATGCCGTAGCGGTAAGCGTTATTCAACGCTAAAAGAGAAGAAGTAAAAGAAGAGGACGAAAGAGATGAACAAGAAATTTCCAAAAAAAATAATAAAAAAAAGAAACCACAAAAAAGAGAACCCACAATATGGCAAGCATTAATATATTATAGATAATGAGAAACAAACTGTATGTATTGAATGATGTAAGAAATATACCAAAATGTTTACGGTGCAAGTGTAGTACTGGATAATTATCCACTATTTTCTATGAGAGAGGGGAGTGATGTTATATAAACTATAATAAGGTACGCATATTTCTAGGATGCGAAGATTGTCAATCATTAAAAATAAGACAGTATGTGAACTTTTAGAATGCTACAGTTCCACATTTGATTTGAATACCGGCAATGGCCTACAAAATGCATTATCGGCATTTTTAATTTAGTTGCTCGTTTGATTAAGCAACCAACATCAAAAAGCAATTCCTTAACTAGAGCACCAGTAAATTAAAACTCCTAGTTAAGTAAGGGGTCAAGCAACTTAGGTTTAAGAACCATGAACAAGACTAGCAAAACCAAATAAAGATGCTTTTTGATGTTTGTAATTAAACAGGAAGTAACATGTCATCAATTCCGCGGCTGCTAAGGGCCACTAATAGGAATACTGGAATATTCAGGCAGCTACAAAGACGTCAGAGAAAGCCTCCATGCAAGACGAATAGAGTAATTACCCAAAAGTATGCAACCATTTATATTTCAATATTTTAGAAAGTGTAAATATAGAGAGGGCTTGATTTGCAAGAAAACCGACGTAATAATAAATAAAAATTAGTCGTTATATATTTCCTAAATTTGTCATGTGCGCCACCTATCAGATCAACCTCACATTATGCCCATAACTTTTCTGTGATCGAAGTGCACATTTATTTATTTTATTTATTTATCTCTACAAATTGATCTTAGGACATTAAAGTAATAACCTTTTTAAGATGTCCTAACGACATGAAGTATATATATATTTTCAATAATTAACTTAACTGGAACAATTCATTCCAAGGTAAAATGAAATATAAATTATAAAAGAAATTGATTTACACAAATAAAATTATAAAGTTTTAAAATTATAAAATTATATAAGTGGATGATTTAAACAATTAAAATTAAATATTGTTAAACGTACTCTCCGTTCTTTAAATATTAAATTAAAAAATATAACAACAAAACAATAAACAATAAGATAAATACAGATCACAATTTATGAACAAAGCAATACAGATTGCCCAGAAATTCACCGCGCCCGAAAGTAGCCCTCAAGTTCATTCCTGAACTGTACAGTGTTGCCAATACTGCACATTCTGTGAAATTTCAAAATTATCTGCCAAATATTTTCTGACAACATTATTTATATATATATATATATATATATATATATATATATATATATTTATATATATATATATATATATATATATATATATATATATATATATATATATATATATATATATATATATATATATATATATATAGATGAAGAAATACAAAACATAAAACAATTGATATTAATCAGTTTGGTGACGGCTCGACTAATATTGCTCCTTTATTAATGCACTAAAGGAAAAGTACATGGAGATTTGCAAGAGATTTGCATGGAGCGATATGCATGAGATTCAATAACAATTTGCATCTGTTTATACAAAAGTTGATTGCACAATTATACTCTAAATCAGTGCCGACAAAGTTCGTTATTTTCTGTGTTAATTTTCTCTGATTAGTTATTTCTTGTTTGTTTTTGCCGCAATCTTCAGCAACCACCATCACATAAACATTTCTGATGTTTATAAGTTTGTTTATATTCCCATGTTGAGGGCGGCTGAAAAGAAGTGGTGCACACTGAAAGCACTCCCTTAATCCACGGTGTTACGCGAACCATGCCGTCGCATCTCTTTGCAGCGGAGGGATACGAAAGCTGTATTTGAACGGAGCCTCTCCGGTGCCTGGTCGCATCGGGGCGAAACTATGACCTTGCTACATTATCGGGGGCTATGATGTGGTGGACATACAAATCCTCTACACTCGTGGGAATCAAATGGAAAACACAAAATCAAACAAACAAAAAAACACTAAACACCAGATCGTCGACGAAAACTTGGAATCTGAAAATAAAACAGTTAATGGTAACGACGTTGTACAACTCAACGGTACAACGAATAAAACTGCAGAGAAATTAGGAGAGCCGATAAGTAACTCCTCTTTATCTGCTATACCTTTAGGTATTATATGCACCCGTTCACATTCACTGAGCAACTATTTCACATATGTCACGAGCAAAATTAAGTTCAAACCGGTATCGATCGTTCCACCACAGTCACAAAAAGGCAGAGAAGCCCGAAATCAATATTTCCAGGAAATTAATCAAAAAATTTGCTGGTAGCGATATTGTCAACTCAAACCGTTTTGCTCTTTTAACTGATAAAAAGGAAGAGGCAGTCAAAATGGTAAAAACTGCGAAACCTCCTCCAATATATTTGAGAGAACAAAATTCAACCACTTTAGTGAGGCGCCTGGAAGTCCGTTAAAAGTGACCATAAATGAGACCAAGATTCAAATTTATGAAGAATGCAATTTACGTATATTGATAAAAGATTTCGATTCTAGTAAAAGAAACTAATACACCTATCAAATAAAGTCAACCAAATTGTTAACAGTTGTCATCAAAGGCATAGAGCATTCTGTTGGCAATGACGAAATTACAGCTTCTCTAAATGATGAGGGATATTTAATTTAATTTAATTTAATTTGAATCATACAAGAAGTTACAAAAACTTATGCTGTACATTGAACTTGGCCACAATTGTATCTTAAATAAAAAACTTAAAGCTAAAATTAATACTATTGCCAATCATTAGAAAACAAGAAACAAATATAACAAAAAAAAAGAAAAATATTGTTCAGTCACACTGAACAGATCAACAATTACACTTTATGTTTATTTTTTATCAGTACAGCGAAAATGCACCATTGACAAAAACCAGCACACGCAAAACCAAAATTTCATAGTATCAAGGGCAAGACTTGCTTGTTGAACCCATTTCCCTTCAAAGTAGCTGCCTAGTGCATTGACTTGGGCGATCATATTTCACTTGGTTGCAATGTGCGCTAAATTATGTATGGGGCTCGTGTTTGAATATTGACAACGGTGCAGTTTTGTCCGTCACTTTATTGTTATTTATATTTTAACTAATCTGCATAAAATTGATATAAATAATTGTACAATTCCAATAAAGAATCAGAATCATCTTAACTGCCTAAGTGTTCTCTATTACAGTTATTCGGTTTCAAGTGACCTATAACATTTCAACAAGTTCTTGGTTTATGTACCAAGAACTAAGTTAAACATTTGGTGACCCCGCAACTAAATTGAATAACGTCAATCATCTGACATCATGGCTACTTTCGGCGAGCTAGTGGCACTCCAGAAAGAAACTGAGGAGGAAATTCAAGGAATCATTAAGAATTTCAGAAAGGACCCAGCTGACAGGAAGACAACCGCTACATATTTCAAGAATCGTTTGTGGCGCCTGAACAGTGCATGGGACAACTTTGAAAGATGAGATAGCAAGCTGAGGACACTGATCAGCCCTTGAATCATGAATACTTCGCATCGGCCTATTACGAACAAATCAACCAAATAGTCACTGCCCATGTGCAGCTCTTCATTGACGAAATAAAAAACTCGAAGCACAGACTACAACACCATACGTAGGTCATGCTAAGACACCAGCGGACTCAGCACAGCAACCTGGGATCAGCAACACTAAATAACACGAGGTACTTGGATCAGGACCAGTCAAATACCAATCAAGGAAGTCTTCAGGCGGGTCATCCAAGACAGAAGGCACCATTGCAAGCACTTTGCGTAAACAGCATGCATTAATGATGTCACTACAACGACTTCTCTCTGGAATCTCATCAATCGCGGAGGACCAATCACGCCAATACTTTGAAGCGAATTAAATACATTGCGCGAATTAAAAGATTGTTGAGCGAAATTTAAACTACAAACTTCAAAGTATGGGAAGAGTCCCCAGCGCCGGAAGAGGAGGGCTACGATTTCAATGCCTATCTCGAGATGGAGCACCAGGTGCATTGCCGGCTAATAGAGCTTTCCACAAAATCAGGAAAAAGGGAACTTCCAGAAGTAGTTGAGCAACAAGCCTTCCGGTTACCACAAATTACCATACCCAAATTTGGTGGTGATTACTTAAAATGGAACCAATTCTACGACATATTTACAGAAATGGTTCATAAATCGCCAATTTCACCAGGTCAAGAAATGTGGTACCTGAAGGCCAATTTGGCGGGAGAAGCTGAGCGGGTAATCAGGCATCTCACATTGACTCAGTACAACTATGAAACAGCATGGAAATTGCTCCAGGAGAGGTACAGCAACAAGAGAGTGCTAACTTCCACCTTGATTCAGCGAATACTAGGACATCCAAGTCTCTCATCTGACACAGCATCGTCGACAACTATAAAAGATCTCCACGATGCTGTACGCTAAAGTCTGCTGGCGCTCGAAAACCTAGGCGTATCTACGTCATCTTGGGATCCATTGCTGCTACATCTTCTCATCAAAGAACTAGATTGCCAAAGCCATATTTTATCTGAGCAATCATTGGAAAGTCCTAAGCAGCTACAAACTATTGATGATTCAATTGTCAATTGTCTTAAAAATGATCACACCTTACGAGACTGCAAATCTCGGAACTGCACCAAGTGTAACAAAAAGAACAATTCATTGTTACACTTGGAATCGAAGGATCCAGAGCTAACAAATAACCAACAAATAGCAAGATCAAATCAACAATCCAGTACAGAAAATAAGTTGACTGCAACCAATTCTTCGGTAACATTAGCTGCAATTCTTCGGTAACATTCAGCGGTAACACTTTGCCGGCCTGCCAGGGCCATGTTTTATTAGCAACAGCTAAGGTCAAAATCACAGCAAATAACAGACAATCTGGTGTTTTCAGGGCAATCTGGGTTTCCGAGTCTCAGATCAACCTAGTAACTGAGCGACTCATTAAAAAATTGACTATTGTTCCAACCAAGGCTGCGTTAAGCATTGAAGGTATTGGTCAAAGAGTAAAGACCGCAACTCAACGGGTGAACGTGAAACTACAATCAAGAACAGGCCGTTTCGAAACCAGACTAGAGGCTTTTGTACTACAAACAATCATTCCAGCTCAACCAGCTCAACAAATAGACGTCTCATCATCGTCGATTCCTGAAAACATACGATTATCTGACCCGGAATTTAACCAACCAGGAAAAATCTATGTTCTCCTGGGTGCTGAGTTCTACTTCAGCTTAATGGAAATGGGCCAAATCCAACTATCCACTGATCTACCAGTGCTACAAAATACATCACTGGGCTGGATCGTAGGTGGAAAGAGCAAGGGTGAGTCGACAAGCACGGCAACTTGCGCGGTTTACAGTGAGGACGAAGTATCAACCAACGAATTGATAATGCAATTTTGGAAGCTTGATGACGCCAGGGAGGCTAATGATAATCTGACGATCGCAGAAAGGCAATGCGAAACTCATTTGATACAAACCGTACGTGAAAAGGCAGAAGGCCGATACATAGTAAGGCTACCATTTTGCAAAGATCCAAGCACCTTGGGAGAGTCAAAAACTCTTGCATATAAAAGATTCCTGGCAATAGAACGACGTATGGAAAGGAACCCTCCATTAAAGGCACAATACGCCGAATTCATGAGGCAATATGAAAAGTTAAGACACATGAGCGAAATCAACCCCGAAAACATTTTACACCCGCATTACTTCATTCCTCATCACAGCGTGCTTAAGCCAGAAAGCACTACGACAAAGCTGAGGGTTGTGTTTGATGCATCAGCCAAAACTGTGTCTCGACTAGCCCTAAATGACATAATGTACACTGGCCCAACGGTTCAAAGCGATTTATTCTCAATACTGTTGGGCCTCCGACTACCAAAATTTGTCGTCACAACAGACATCGAAAAGATGTATCGACAAATCCTAGTCGACCCAGCCGATAGAATGCTACAGTTGATCATGTGGAGAGAAAATGAGATCAAGCCCATAAGGTACTATCAGCTTAATACAATAACTTATGGAACATCGTCAGCACCATATTTGGCCACAAAGTGCCTACAACAGTTAGCAGAGAAGAACATCGGAAGGTTCCCACTAGGCGCACAAATATTACGCGACGATTTCTAGGTCGATGATGGCGTGAGTGGCTCAGACAGCCTATCCACGGCTATCGAAATGCAGAAACAATGGACAACACTACTCCAGGGTTCAGGAGTCAAACTACGGAAATGGTGCGCCAATCATCCTCCGGCGCCAAAGTTTATTTACGATCGAGGATTCAAGATCATATAATAATTGTTAGACTTTTGTGTGCCAAATCACGTGTCGCACCTCTCAAGGAACAAACGCTGCCTCGCTTAGAATTATGTGCAGCGGTGTTAGGAGTCGAGTTAAAATCAAGAGCAAAACGGGATTTACACTTAGCCAACAACACTTCTCATTTCTGGTCAGACTCGGAAATTTTATTATCTTGGATAAATTCGTCATCATCATCCTTGCGAACATTTGTAACTAACATAGTAAACACAATCCAGAAACTCTCTAGCGCTCACTAGTGGCGCCATGTGTGCTCCCAGGACAATCCTGCAGACGTCATCGCACGAGGGCTTCAGCGAAATAAATTCATGACTTGCAATATATGGTTCTATGGGCCTATCTTTCTACATGGAATGGAGTCACACTGGCCGAAACCATTTTTAAGGGAACACCACATTCCAACAGACTTAGAACAAAAACACATGGCTCCGATTGTGGCAACCACAACCACCTGCACAGGACTAGAAGACATCATTTACAACGTGAAGCATGGTAATTCATTTAAAGTTCTACAAAGGACCATTGGATATGTTCTAAGATTCATTAAAAGTCTAAAACTGTCACGAGATAAACGTTCATCACAGAAATCATTAACTTCTGAGGAGTTGGAAGCATCATTAAGGATCATAGTAAGTACCATACAAGCCTCTGAGTTCGAGTATGAAATCAAACAATTAAGAAAACACAATGGAATCGACAGAGCCAGCCCACTCAGCAGCTTATCCCCTTTCATAGACGACAATGGAGTTCTACGAGTTTGTGGGCGATTAGCTGCATCAACTTTATCATATGATGCTAAACACCCAATGCTGCTTCCATACATTGACCCAATTTCAAAAATTTTACTTGCCATGATACATGAGAATAATTTGCATTCCAGCAGTCCACAGACCCTGTTAGCAGCATCTAGGCAGCGATTTTGGGTCATGAAAGGAAAGACAATGGCACGAAATATTGTGCAAAAATCCATTCGCTGCACCAGAGCCAGGCCGAAACTATACAAGCAAGTGATGGGAAACCTGCCTTCACCCAAAGTCACTCAAGCACGACCATTCGTCAACGCCGGTGTCGATTATTGTGGACCCTTCTGGGTACACTACAAAATCCGTGGAAAAAACCACATAAGGTTTACATCGCCGTCTTCTGCTGCTTCGCCACAGAAGCAGTTCATTTAGAGGTAGTCAACGATTTAACTACCGAAGCCTTCATTGGATCACTAAAACGTTTTACGTCTCGTCGCGGTCGATGTGATACCATATACTCGGACAATGCAACCAATTTTGTCGGAGCTAAAAATAAACTAGAAGAGTTAAACGACTTCATTTTTGCCAACGACTCTCAGGAGAAAGTCATTAAAACTTGCAGTGATCGTGGAATTTCAAATTCATACCCCGCCAAATTCAGAGCGTCACACTTTGGGGGCTTATGGAAGGCTGCGGTCAAATCATCGAAACATCTATTGCTTCAGAGCGTTTCAACAGCCTCACTCACGTATGACGAGCTTGCAACCGTAGTCATCGAAATAGAAGCAATCCTTAACTCTCGACCGTTAACTCCAATATCAACAGATCCAAACGATTTAACAGCATTAACACCGGGACATTTCCTTATTGGAGAACCATTGACTGCACAAATTGACAGAAGCGCGCCAAGTTTCAAGATTTCCATGCCAACAAGATGGAAATTGGTGACGCAACTCAAGCATGAATTCTGGGATCGTTAGTCCCGTGAATACCTCAATCAATTACAGCAAAAACATAAGTGGAAGGACCAATCACAAAATATCCAGGAAGACAACGTGCCCACCTTACAATGGCCACTTGGAAGAATACAACGAGTCTACAAGGGAAACGACGGAATGGTGCGAGTGGTAGACGTAAAAACATCAACAGGTGTGTGGAAACGACCGATTGACAGACTTGCACCATTGTTTAGTGGGAAAGTTTCTGAATGCCCCGACATAAATCGAGATTCATCACAAGATTAGCAGCCAGAGCAACAACAGTTATAATTAACTTCTGAGGATAATTTAAATGACATACCCAGAAAGCGACGGAAACCAACTAACAATACCATTCTCGTAACATTCCTTCTATCCCTACTGTTACTTCCTGCAGTACTGGGCAATACTATTCAGGTTCAAAATTTTTGTACAAATCCTGGAATATATTTTGAAGGAATTGGCATAACAAGGATTGTCACATCAGAATGGAAATTGGTGGTCTACTACGATTTGAATCCATTCTGGCAAGAAATGAAAATATTCTCGTCTGGGGTAGCGACCCTCGACCCTTCAACGTCTGTGCTCAAGACGTCCTGATTACGAATCTTGACGACACAACAAAGGAGCTTACTCAGGACAGGGATCTGCTTTCGACTAGTCGTCAAAAGAGAGCAGCCTTCAATATCGTTGGAAATGTCGCTCGTACCTTGTTCGGTGTTCTGGACTCTGACTATGCGGAACAGATGTCGGAAATAATCAACAACGTTAAGACAGACGAAGCTCACACTGTAAGTTCCTTAAAAACCAAACCTCTATCATTGATTCCACCATAAATGTCATCAAACACAATGCGGTTACAACAAAATCAAATATCGTAGATCTGCAGCAGAAGATGATCTCAATGATGAAACAAATGGAAATTGAAGGAGAACAATTCAAATTCTCCCTACTCTTTGCACCACTTTCAAACCAATTAACACTGATGGCAATCAATTTACAGCGGGTACAGGCAGAAGTAATAAGTGTACTCACTGACACCCACCATGGAAAAATCAGTCCGTTACTAATCACGCCTCAACAACTGAAGACTGAAATCAACATTATTAAGGCCCATCTTCCTCCATCACGACTTCTGCCCATAGAACAAGATAATATGGTGAAGTTCTACAAAATCACGAAAGCGGAGGGAGCAATAACGAAGAATGAGGTCATCTTAGAAATTAAGCTGCCATTTATCGATCAACAATAATTTGATCTTTTTAATCTCATCCCAATTCCTATGGTCAAAAACAAAACTATGATCACTATTGCAACCGGTGCACAATTCTTAGCAGTAAATGCGCATCGAGATGAGTACATTCCACTGAGTGCAACCGATCTGAGAGCATGTTTTAAATCTAAGGAAGACACCTACGTCTGCGATAACAAGAAACCCATATTTGGAAAGGAATCATCCATGCATTCCTGCGAAGTTCACATGTTCAATGACAAGAACACTACGCAATGCAGCGTGACACAACTTTAAGGAACCCTGGCATGGATAAAATGCATCACAGAAATCAATGGATATTTTCAACTACATCAGACTATGAAATATCAGCAGTCTGTAGCACAAATCTGACGCAATTAATACTATCAGGATCCGGCATATTAATAATGAAGCCTAACTGTGTAATTAAGGGAAACCTAGTCACCATTCAAGGCTTCCATACCTCGTCTAGCACCATACATACATCATACGCCAGATTCACGGTCAACGGATTTTCAATACAACAACTCACCATACTCCAAAACCAACTGGCAAGTGCAGACTTCACCAATCTACCAAATTTAATACATCACCAATACGCATCATCATGCGGTAAGCTACTCCGCACTCATCATCTCCACGTTTATTTTCATCATAATACTGAAATTCAAATGTAAACGCAGTGCTCCGACTATCCCCACACCTCAACCACGTCAGCGACAGCAAACAAATAAATCATCGTTCACTGTTCACATATAATCCAAAATTGAACAAATACTCAACGCCCGGCAGAATGTTCAGTCACACTGAACAGATAAACAATTGCACTTTATGTTTATTTTTTATCAGTACAGCGAAAATGCACCATTGACAAAAACCAGCACACGCAAAACCAAAAATTCATAGTATCAAGGCCAACACTTGCTTGTTGAACTCATTTCCCTTCAAAGTAGCTGCCTAGTGCATTGACTTGGGCGATCATATTTCACTTGGTTGCAATGTGCGCTAAATTATGTATGGGGCTCGTGTTTGATTATTGACAACGGTGCAGTTTTGTCCGTCACTTTATTGTTATTTATATTTTAACCAATCTGCAAAAAATTGATATAAATAATTGTAAAGGGTTTTTCAAAAGAAACGCTACAAAAGTAAATCGATAGTGACAGCAAACGATGCCATATTTTTTCCCGCTCTTTTGATATTTCTTTTCAGTAAAGTTTGCCATTTCATCATTTAAAGCTATACGAACCAACAACGAGTCGAAATTATTTAAATCTACTACCGAAATTCGGAGTCAGTCGCCTCAACTTTAAGAGCGCTACGTCCAATTTATGATGAGGCTCATTTCTGGCTGAATGGCTTCGTCAATAAGCAAAATATGCGTTATTGGTTAGACAGCAACCCACACGTACTCCATGAGTCATCATTACATCCCGAAAAAATTACGATTTGGTGCGGTTTATGGGCCGGCGGCGTCATTGGGCCGTACTTCTTCCGTGATGATCAAGACCGGCACATTACTGTGAATGCGAATCGCTAACGTTCAATGATAACCGAATATTTTTGTCCCCAATTGGATAATATGGACTTGGAGGACATGTGGTTTCAACAGGACGGCGCCACAAGCCACACCTCGAATGCCACAATCAATTTACTGCAAACCAAGTTTGGTGAACGTGTTATCTCACGAAATGGCCCAGTCGATTGACCGCCTTTGTCGTGCGATTTGACGCCGTTAGATTTTTTCCTGTGGGGCTACGTCAAGTCTATGGTCTATGCCAACAAGCCAGCGACGATTGATGAACTTCGTACGAATATCGAACGTGAAATTGCAGCAGTATCGGCCGATTTATGCTTGAAAACCGTTGAAAATTGGGTTCAGCGTCTGGACTTCTGCAAGAGTGCCAGTGGTGGCCATGCAAAAGAAAACGACTTCCATACATAATGGCATCGAACGTACGTTAACAGGTTTAAAGAATTTCTTTGATATCTAAAACCGGTTTTGTTTTATTTAAAAAAACTTTTGTAGCACTCTTATTCAAAAACCCTATACAATTCCAATAAAGAATCAGAATCACCTTAACTGCCTAAGTGTTCTCTATTAAAGTTATACGGTTTCAAGTGACCTATAACATTTCAACAAATTCTGGATTTATGTACCAAGCAGCTATCTTCAACATTTGAGCTTAACTGCCTAAGTGTTCTCCATTACAGTTATACGGTTTCAAGTGACCTATAGCATTTCAACAAGTTCTTTTTTTATGTACCAAGGAGCTAACTTCAAGAAATATATAATAAAATAAAAACAAAAGATAAAAAAGTAAAAAAGAAAGAGGGTAGTAGAACTAGGAGGGAAAAGAGAAGAAATAAAGCGTCAAGTGTTACTACGAAAATTAAGATAAATAAGATGCTTGAAGTTGTTGTGACTCACAATATTTTTTAAATCATTAGGTAGAGAGTTCCATAGTCTAGTGGTGCCAACGAAAATCATTCTAGCCGAGTTTCGGAACGTAAACCTCGGCATAATGAGATTATTGCAACGATTTGACAGGCTGAAGCTCAACTTGTCTTAGAGTATATTAATTTATGCATAAATATACAATTTCTTGCCTTTAAATAGCTCTCAATATCGCAACATAGAACCATTTTTCTCCAAGATGAGATATAGTCATATTTGCGCAACCCACACACATAAAGAATAGCATTATTGAATGACACTCGCAGCTTATGTAAAGACCGAGAGTCCAAACCACTATATACCACCTCAGAAAAGGTAATAATAGGCACAAGCAATTGCACAACCAACCTGCGCCTGGTTTCAACGGGAGTAAATCGAGCAGACATCCTCAAACAGCGCAGAGTCATATACGAGTACATTCTGCAAACCACATGGTTGATATGATCCGAGCAAGTCAATCACGAGTTCAAATGAAACCCATGCCCAACAGTCTTGTTAACAAGTGTAAGGCGGCAACCAGCAATAAACATCGGAGGGATCTCAGCAAAAAGTATATTGTCTTTGTAAATAGGCAGAACAAAACGATTCGCCGGATTTAGACACAGATCATTGCTACGAGCCCAACCACTAAGAATATCAAGGTCCTCATTAAGTCTACAAACCAGATAATCCATAAGGCCTACCCTGCGTGACAGATATAACTGAATGTCATCGGCATAAGCATGCATCACTCCATTACAATCAAGTGGAAAAATGTCATTGATGCACATACTGAAAAGCAGTGGTCCAAGACTTGAGCCCTGTGGAACCTCAGAAAAAACTGGCCTGCAATGAGAGAAGATATCAACAATTTTCACTCGCTGAGATCTACCACTCAAAAAGCTCGTCATAAGCAAAAAGGCATTGACAGAAAAACCAAAATAAGTCTTTAACTTAAAACATAATAGTCTATGGTTGACACCATCGAAAGCCTTTGAAAAGTCCAATAAACAGAGCAGAGTTACTTGGTCATCATCAAATGATAGCTGAATATCATCAACAACTTTCAGTATAGCAGTCGAGCTGCTATGACCCTTACGAAAACCAGACTGTAGTGGTGACAGCAGCTTGAACTCATTCAGGTGTCGAGATATCTCATCAGCCATAAGTGACTCACACACCTTAGAAAGACATGAGAGCAAACTAATGGGCCGAAAATCTAGGAGCAGCGGCAGATGCCTTTTTTGCAACCGGCACAACAGTCGCAAATTTCCATAGACTTCTGAAGCACGAAGTGGTAAAGCAGTAATTTATAATGTGAGTTAATGGACTCAAGAGAAACGGAATAATTAATTTTATAAACCTAATAAAGACTCCATCAGGACCTACAGCGTTAGATTTTATCCGCATAATCCCTTTATGTACATCACAATCACCAACTGCATGAAACTCAAATGAACTTTGACAGACAATTCCATCAACAACAGACAGCTCACACTCACTAGAATTCTCAGGGGGAAACCCATTCAGGAAATGATTATTTAATTCATTCGGTTACACTACATAATCAGTACTATCCTTGCCATGAACACCAAACCGTTTTAGATTCTTCCATAATTGCTTAGAAGGAAAAGATGCATCAAGCTTAGAGGAGAAATAATTTTTCTTTGCTAGCCTCATAGCAGCTTCAGCCTCATTACTAGCCAGCCTGTTGTGCGGCCCATAGACGATACATCATGATCATACTCATTCGTGTACGTGTTGAATGAAGCTCCGCCACAGACGAGTGATCAAAATCGAACATCATCATTTTTTCATAGTCGTTGTTGAGTGAGGTTGTCATGTCTCTGTCGGATGACGAAGTTTTGTGTGCGCTAGCGCTTGTACTGTATTGTAAAAAAAATAAAAAAACGATTTTGAATGAAAGAAAGGTACAAACGAAATAGTACAGTAGCATTCAAGGGACTCCAGCAGAAACGTATTTTTATTATTTTTATCCGCACACATCTTTACACTTTGGCAGTCAAACTCAAATGAGCAAAATTTGCATGTAAATTCCCCCAATCGACGATCATCCATACATCATGATCAACATCGTAATAAAATTTCCCCTCAAAATCTAAATGATTTAGATTTTCGACGATCAGTCAGTAATCACAGCGCGATCATGTCTGCGTGACACATACATGCATATTTCCTCTCTTCTTCACACATACTATTAAATATGAGTATGATCATGATGTATCGTCTATGGGCCGCATAAGAATCCCAATTCTAATCGGTTGGAAATTTTCTCCATCTAACATGCAACCTGTTCCTTTTCTTAAGATGCTGTTTCACTAGCGCGTCAAACCAAGGACACGCTTTTTTTTTACTTGAATAGTGCGAATCGGGACATATGCGGTCAAATCTGTTTTCAACATACGCAATGGTAACAAAGTGCCGCAGCCCTTATTTAAGGTAGAACTTGAACCAGAGAAAATTAAATTGAAAAAGGTGAGTCTCACCCCATCTAAGCATTAAAGTTTTTGATGCACCGCAAAATTACAGTAGTAGAGCCTAGAAATAAAAATACAGTGCCAGAACTGTTAGGAATATGGGCACACGAAAGCATACTGTACTCTACGTGTGGTCTGTGTGATATGTGGAGATATGCATGCATCTAAAGATTGTGATAAAAAAAGGGAGATCACACAGTGAAAAATGCAGTAATTGCGGAGATAATCATACAACAGATAATTATAAAGGCTGCTACACTGTATGCAAGCTTGTGAAGAAATCGTTCTTCCACAAATCGACATTTAGCTACTCATCAAAATGACAGAGGACAAACACAAACAAATTTGGGTCCCTTACAAGAGAACTACCAGCACGAGAGTTACTCTGATGTTGCCAAACGTGCTATACAACAAAGTGATACACCAAGTGGCACATTCAATACTTACCAGCAGCACCTAATGCAAACTCTTAACACATTTATGACATCTATGCAAGGTATGATGACTATGATGCAACAAATGATGAAAACGCAAGAACCGCTCCTGCAAAAATTCTTTCCAAGGAATTAATTTATCGTTCAAACCATTTATCGTCTTATGAACCATAAATTGGAACTGGCTGACTTTCTGACAGCTCACCAAATAGATATAATGCTAATATCTGAAATCCACTTAACAACAAAAAACAACTGTAGGTTATACATTTTATTATTCAAAACATCCGAACGATAGAGCGCGAGTTACGTATCCTCGCCCCCAGTCCAGCAACAGTTGTGTTGAGGTTGACAACATCAACATAATCGTTCAAACATATTTATCAAAATAAAGTCATTTTTTAAAATTGAGCAGCGTAGACATCGTCATTGCCTTCGTCGGTCATATATGGCTCAAGTTTAGCAAGACTGTTGAGGTGGACGACATCAACATAGCTGTTCAAAGATATTCGATAATTATAATCAGAAATAAGCAATAAAAAATTTTTTGCTTTGATATAAGCAACGTCAGGATAGTCATTGCTTCCGTTGCCTATGATTAACAAGCATTTTTTATTTTTGAGTATTGAAGTTTGAATTAAACAGAAGTTAGTCTTAAGATAAATGGAAAACTGTTAAGTTGCCTAAATATAATTTTAAATAAAAAAACTTAAAATAAAAAGTTCTTGTGTATACGTAGTAGAATTAAGCATGTAGTCCTTGAAGACGTCAGCGAAGTCTACCTGCAAGCAACTAGCATCAAACTATTAGAATGAAATATCACCATATCCGCCATCTACTGTCCACCAAGATATTCAATTGAGTCTATAACCGTCTAACGCTTTTTTAAGTCACTCGGGAAGAAGTTCATTGTAGCCGGTGATTTTAAAGCAAAGCATTCATTCGGGGGATCTCGCTTTGTCTCACCGAAAGGTGGACAACTTTATGATCCCATAAGTACCTTGGGTCTAGAGGTTATATCAACCGGGAGCCAACCTACTGGCCACCTGATTTCAACAAAAGACCAGACCTCATAGACTTCGATGTGTTTAGAAACATAAAAAAGGAAAACATTACTGCTGAGATTCCTTTGATCTTTCGTTTGTCCACTCGCCAACCTTCATTCATCTGAAAACATCTTCAGTGTCTTCAAATTCCAACTCTGTTCACCTGACAAATAGATGCACTGACTGGCTTAAACACAAAAAATGTATAAGTACTCACATTAACTATAAAGCCTCCTTAAAACATGATCGTGACATCGAAAATACCTTGAATGACCTGGTAAATGTTTAAAAGGATGTCGCATATTTATCCACCACACCCGTAACACAAAAAGATGCCCTATTGTACCGTCCTAGTGATGTGGAAAACTGGTCAAAGAAACGACGTCTTAGAAGAGAATGGCGAAATCATCGGTCACCAAAATTAAAGAGTGAACTCGCGTGTTGCACCAGTAAACTCACTTGCAAACCATTTTCGAAGCTTGAGTCCTCATGGCGACAATGAGTATTCATTGTGGCGTGCTACTAAGAAGTCCATAGTTCCAATACAACATAAATCATCACTTCGTAAAGATAATGGCACTTCGGCTAAAAGCGATGATGAAAAATGCATTGCCTTAGCACATCACCTGAGTAATGCCTTCTGTTCAAATTCCCCCATTTTATCGTTTGAACCTCGAGAAATACCGAGTAGCGGAAACCTTCAAGGAAGGAGGTAAATAACATCATTAAAGACTTAAATATTAAAAAAGCACCAGGAATGGATATATAATATAGCTGTACCTCACTTAGTCACAGTATTCAACGCTATTTTACGTACTGGGCATTATCCAGAATGCAGGAAGATTTCGAAAATAATAATGATGCCAAAGCCAGGAAAGGATATTACACAGGTCTATTCCTATAAACCATTAGTCTACTGTCCATCTTATCTAAAATCTTCGAAAAAATAGTTCATCGGCAGGTCTTCCAGTATTTAAATAAAAACAATGTAATTCCCCAATACCAGTTCGGCTTCCGTGAAACGCATGGAACGATAGAGCAAGTGCATCGCATAGTAAGAGTTATACGCTCAGCATTCGAACAAAAGAAATACTGCTCTGCTGCATTCCTTGACATTAAGCAAGCCTTTGATAAGGTGTGGCACAAAGGGCTCATATATAAATTTAAAGAAATTCTTCCAAAGAAATTCCACAAACTATTTGAAACCTACATTAAAGGAAGAAAATTCATGGTAAGCCAAGGGTCCTTCACGGCAGAGTTCGTGGACCACTGCTGTGTTTTCTTCTTACAGAAGACATGCCCACTTCCGATCACACGACTATATTCACATTTGTCGATGATACCGCCATACCTAGTACAAACAGCTCCCATCTTGAATCCTCGCAATGGCTACAGAGCCACTTACTGTCTATTGAACAGTGGCTTAACAAATGGAGAATAAAGGTCAACGAAACTAAATGTGCACACCTAACATTCACCTTAAGGAAGAACACGTGCCCCCTGTTCGCATCAATGGTCAAAACATTCCACAACGCTCTGACATAAAGTACCTGGGAATTCACTTAGACAGACGATTAACCTGGACTAAACACATTGACTCAAAGTGTGCTCAGATCAAATTGAAACTCCATACCTTGAACTGGCTACTAACTTGACTACCATGCCTTAGAATATAAGGTACACTTAATATTTGTATGAAGACTGAAAACTTTATTTGTTCAAAATTGACTTAAAGCTAAAGATACAAAAAGTGTGGGAGCTTAAAAATAACTTACTTCACACAAACGGTTGCTGATAAGCGCTCGCTGTGTGGATACTTAGAATAATACAGATGAGCTGTTCTGTTGCAGCGGAAACAAAGTATAAACAATTATTTATGCTGACCAAGGCGTTGCTTTGGTCAGGAATTTAACATTATTTAATAAACTCAAAAATAGCATTTAGGTGGGGGGATAACTCCTCCCTCCACAAGAATCACCTCTGGGGATTTATTTGGTTTTCCACATTTCTTTAATATAATTTTTAAAAGTATACATTTCAAAATATATAATAAAATTAACAATATTAAAACAGACATAAATGTTTTCTTACTTTTTCAAACCAACCTTCGTGTTTTTCTCTGTGGTAGGTTAACAATTTAATTTTTTCAATATTATCTAAATGCTCCAAATACAGTTTTTCTATTGGAATAGGTTTTTCATATATCTTTATTGAGTTTAAGTGATTTATCGGAATTAATTCAATCGGATGATAATATTCATTAATAGATGTAAAAGTTTTATTTGAAAGTGTAACACTGCAGTTATTAAAAGTTATAATATTAGAATTTTGGATTCTTATTTCATTTTCAAGACAATCTTGTATTATTGTTTCATTTATATTAATTGCTAAAATTAGATTGTGTTTTATATTTACTATTTTACTTTCAAAATTTTTTTTTATAGCTACATACGTGATTTACTTTAAGTAGTTTTTTTATACATTCATTATTTGGATATCTAAGTTCTTCTTTATGAATAATATCTTTTTTATTGTTTTCGAATACTTCGTTTCCTTTAATAATTATTAATTTCTCAGAATCTTTTAAATCGAGTTCATAATTTTCTTTATTAGGTATAGGTTCAATTTTTGCTTTAGCAAATTTGCTTATTTCTATTTTTGGAATTGACAAAGTAAAAGCGATAAGTCCTTTTGTTAAAATTGCATCCTGTTTAATATACGGCAAAATTTCTTTATTTATATTTAATTCGTTAATTTCTTCAAACGTGAGTAATTTTGGATCAATAATATTGAGGTATTTATAATTAATACAATTGTCTATTGAATCAGTATATCTTGTAAGTGAATCAATATTATTCATTATTATGTTAAACTGATCGAAGGCTAATAATTTTTCCTGAATTTCTCCTATATTTTTCTCTATATTCCTATTATTCTTTTTCATCTCTTCTGTTTGTGCATTAATGTATGTGGCAATTTCTTGTAATTGATTATCGAGTTCTTTATTAATCTTATATTGTTTATTATTGTTTTTTACTAGGTTAAATGTTTTTTCGTTAATTGCATTAAGTTCTTTATAAATTTGATTCCTGTCTTCGTCATTCATAAGTCCAGCCCTTTCTTTAGCAAGGTCTACTAGATTCTATAATACCAGCACTCTGACTAATTGTTGTTAAATTTACTATGTTTAAGATTGTTTTATAGTCGTTTATTATCTGAATATATTCCTTTTTAATTATAATATATCCTTTTTCCTGAGCGGGACTATGTTGGATTTGGATTGTTAGTTGATGGCTCGGTTGGCTCATTAATAGAATTAGAATTATTGTTCTGATACCTGAAAGGGGGTTTTATAAAATTATTATCTACTTTTATATGACGATTATTATTTTTGTATGTAAAATATCTATTATCCTTATAAAGTTTCTTTTGAGTATATCGAGGCTGGGTTTTAGAAACATTAAACGTGTGTTTATAATTTTGTCTTACAAAATAATCCTGTTGGTCAATTAGATTGGCTTCTTTACCTTTGTTTTTATTTAAATACATGTTTGATTTTTCTTTTATTTTATTCATTGTGTTTATTATTTTGATTTTTTCTTCCTGTGTTATTTTGTTATTTTTAAAGTCAATTGGTCGTTTGTTCGTGGTAGAGTGAATTGTATTATTATATATGTATTCTAATTCTGTAATTTTCGTGTGTAAAGGAAGGTCTTTCTTTTCCGGTCTACTGTTATATAAACGTAAGTGCTCGTTCAATGTATTATGTGTTCTGTTTAGATCAGATATTGCATTTGAGCATTCTGCTGGAGAAATAATTAATTCTATATTTTCCGATTGTAAGAATTCCTGAATAAGTTTGCTACCAAACTCTCCGTCCCCTTTTATAACTAAAGGTTTTCCTTGGTGTGAAAAATATTCTTTAAATGTGTCTATTAGGGTTGTATGATTTCTATCCTTGATTTTATTAATAACCAAATGCTTGGAAAACTTATCTAAAAATGTTAAATATATGTTATTTTTTGATCCAGGATACCAAATATCTACTATTACTATTTCTCTTTCGTCTGTTGGTGTCTTTGTTAGGTAATGATGATGTTGGCTTTTTCTTCTGTCATATTTAGCAGAATGACATACCTGACAGTTAGCAAGTAGCTTCTTTATTTCTTTATAGAGGTTTGGATAGCAATAAATATCCTTGATTTCTTTGTACGTTTCGTCGCTTCCTCTATGATTGTTTTTAGTGTGTTCGGTGAGAATGAGTTCTTTTAGTTCGTCAAAATTTTTTATGTCTTTCAATATTTTGCTACACTTATAAATTCGATGTTTTTCATTCTGAAAAATCTTATATGCATTTTGAAATTTAACAAATATCCTAGGGTCGTCTACACGAAGTCCTATAAGTCCCTTTGATGGAAGTTCGCTCATAATTTTTTGTATTTCTTCATCGTTAAAATTTTCTCTTGATAAAATTACTCTAGTTTTATTCAGGAAATTTGATTTTGTAGTAGAATTTCTACCAGATTTAAGTGTTATTTGGAATTTGAATAAGTTAAGTGGTTTTTCTGATATCGGAATCAAATATATACTATCTTCATTTCTACTGGTATGAATAGTTTCATTCGTGTCATATTCGTCATTTAATTGATTAATGTCTAGTCTGGACAGTCCATCTGCTACATAATTTGATTTGCCTTTTATATATTTAATATCGAAATCATATTCGTTTAGCTTAATTTTTCCAGCGCTGTAGCTTTGAATTTGGCTCTTTTAAGTTCGATAACCATATAAGTGGTTTATGATCGGTTTCTATATCAAATTTTCTTCCATATAAATATGGGCGAAAATAGTTAACTGCGTAAACAATTGATAGTAATTCTTTTTCAATCGTACTGTAATTTATTTCATAAGTATTCAATGTTCTCGACGCATAGGCGATTGGATGAGAGTTTTGCGAAAGAACAGCGCCAATTGCGTAATTGGACGCATCTGTTGTAAGAGTGAATTTTTTTGTGAAATCAGGATGTATGAGTATCGGATCCGATGATATAAGACGTTTTAATGTATGAAAAGCCTCAATATATTCCTCATCCCCTAAATTAAGCTTAGTATCTTTCTTTAAATATATGGTTAAAGGTTTCGCAATTCTCGAGTAATCCCTAATAAATTTTCTATAAAATCCAGTGATACCTAAAAATTGCTTGATTTGTTTTTGATTCCTTGGCAATTGAATTTTCTTTATTGTCTCTATTTTATTTGGATTTGGCTTTATCCACTCCCTTGAAATTATATGACCCAAGAATTCGCTCTCTTGTTTCAAAAATTCACATTTATCGGGTTGGATTTTTAAATTAACTTCTTGTAATCTCTTAAAAATGTTCTTAAGTGATTCAAGATGTTCTTCTATTGTTGTGGAAAATACTAATATGTCATCTAAATAAACGAAGCATATTTTTCCAATGTATTCCTTTAATACGGAATTAATCATTCTTTGGAAAGTCGCAGGTGCATTCTTTAGACCGAATGGCATCCTTGCGAATTCATAATGACCATGGGAGGTCGAAAATGCGGTTTTATGTCTATCTTCGGGATTCACCTCGATTTGCTGGAAGCCCTTTGCCAAATCCAAAGTAGAAAAATACATAGCTTTACCTAGTTTATCTAGTATATCGTCCATGTTTGGGATCGGAAACTTGTCATCGATTGTCACACTGTTGAGCTTTCTATAGTCAATAACTACCCTAAATTTCCTCTTTCCGGAGGCATCCATTTTTTTGGAACTACCCATAACGGAGAATTATAAGGAGAATTACTGTGGACAATAATTACTTGTTTTAACATATCGTCAATTTGTTGACTTCGTTTCTATATACTTCAGGATACCTATATAGTTTAGAGAAAATTGGACTACTTGTCGTTGTCTTAATTTCGTGTTTAACTTCAGAAGTAGAGGTTAGTTGATCTCCTTAAAAAAAAAAAGATTTTTTATAATCCCTAAGTAAATTAAGTAGTAGACTTTTATCCCTTTCTAAAAGATGATCTGTCCTAAAACAATTCGAATTTCCATTAAAAATATCATCATTTTTATTAGCCATTCTATTACACTATTTATTCGTTCATAATAAAGAAGAGATTCATTTTCCTCCTCTTCATTAAAACAAATGGAAATTTTCGCTTTATCTGTTATTAACAATCTTTCTTTATAGTTTATTATAGCATTTAGTGGTTTTAATAAATTATTTCCTAAAATTCCGTCAAAGTTATCAGAAAACTTATATACAACTAGCTGCATAGTTTTATTGGGCTGGTTAAATTCTTTAAACAATGGGATTTGAGCTGTGTTCTTTACTTCGATATTTTTTCCTAGAGCAGTTATATTATTTTGATATGGAATTAAATATTTTTCATTACATATTCCTGGTGATACAAGATTTGTGGAAGCATCTGAATCTATTAAAAATTTTAAACGTTTAACTTTTGTATTAATTACTATATAGGGAAGTCTGTCGGTGTCACTAGACAAAAATTTATTGGAGTGTTGTTTTTATTATCACTGTTGTTATTTTCGTACACATTGTTTACGTCCATTGATTCTGTACTATTTCTTGTTACATGACTTCTATTATTTCGAACATTCTGATTTGTTTCCTGATAGTTTTGATTATAGTTATTTTGGTTATACCTATAATTTCCAGTAGGGTTAATGTTTCTTACATTGGAAACGTTTTTAAAATTCGTTGTAGGATTTACGTTATTATTTGTAAAATTCCTAGCATTTAAAGATGGGTTATTATTATTTGCATTTCTAAAGATTCTTGAAGGATTTAACTCTGTTGTTATTGTTATAATTCTTTAATTGTCGATTATAATTTGGGTTATAAAATTGATTTTTGTTTTGATTTTCCGGATTTATATTTGATTTATTATTTGATTTTAATATACCTATATTTTTATTTGAATAAAGCGAATTGGAATTCTTTTTAAAATTTCCATCTCTATCTAGAAGCTCATGCCTAGCCTCAAATACTAATTGCTTACACTGTGCAAGCGTTTTTGCTTCTCTTACAAACAATATGTTCCTCGTCCCTATTGGAATCTTATCCATAAATATACGAACCGCCAATTTTTCATTCGACTCTTTACTATACTGAGATTCTTTTCCCTGTAGTGTTTCTAGCAATACTTTTGAATTTATCCTACACAGTATGTTTTCTATTTGTTTTAAAAATTCCTGGATGGTCATTCCATCCCTCATCGAAAATGTTCTCAATTGTGCAGTTAAATTTTCAATATTTTGTCTATCTTGAAAATTATTTATAAGAATATTTTCAATATCCTTCCAGTCTTCGTATGATTCATTTTCAATAGCCCTATAAGCACTCTCCTTTATTTTGTTGATTCAGATTTGTTGCAAATGTTGTGTAAATTTTCCTTCCTGTTTCCTGTTGTTCTCACTTTGTTTGTTTAAATTTTGGTTTTTTGTTTTTGAGTCCTCCTTTTTCATACAAATATTTTAAACGTTTTATTTTGTTTTATTTGAATAGTTATTCCATTTACTACACTTGAATAGTTTTATTAATTTTCAAGAGAGTTTATATTTAAGAGTTGTTGTTTGTGTGGGTTTTTATTTAAACACAGTTAATAAAAACATGCTTAAAATTTATTTTAATAGAAACTTTTAAACTGTTTAATTTTTGGTTTTTTTTTTTTTTTTTTTTTTTTTTTGTAAAATTTTTATTTGTTGAATTTGTTTAATTTTTATTAATAATTTTTTATAGAAACTGTATCTTTTACGAAACCTTAAGATCGGTTACGGTTAGCACGATTCAGTTCTTAAGCCGACTGCGCCACTTAATATTTGTATGAAGACTGAAAACTTTATTTGTTCAAAATTGACTTAAAGCTAAAGATACAAAAAGTGTGGGAGCTTAAAAATAACTTACTTCACACAAACGGTTGCTGATAAGCGCTCGCTATGTGGATACTTAGAATAATACAGATGTAATATGAGCTGTTCTGTTGCAGCGGAAACAAAATATAAACAATTATTTATGCTGACCAAGGCGTTGCTTTAGTCAGGAATTTAACATTATTTAATAAACTCAAAAATAGCATTTCGGTGGGGGGATAACTGTACTAATTTATACTAGCATCGTTAAGCTAACGTGGACCTGTGGGATTCAATTGTGGGGCCGTGTGTCCGAAGGGAGAAACTCCAACGCCTCCAATCGAAAATTTTGAGAATGATCCCCGGTGCTCCATGGTACTTGAGGAACATAAACATCCACCGTGACCTGAATACGATTGAAAATGAAATGGTGAACACCTACAAAACCTACGCTCTTAAATTGGAAAATCACCCACACTGCTTGGCGAGGAAATTACTAAAGCTTCCCTCTACAATACGCCTCAAAAGTATATATACTTTAGACCTGATTTAATTACGTCTTATTACATGCTGTGGAAACACCAAATATTCGTTCCAGTGGCTGAGGATATTACCTAGATATACAAATGTAGTCTTGTACTCTTAGAAAAATTACTGTTAGTTTCTTAACAAAGATTCGGTAAATAAATAGATGAAAAAAAAGAAAAATTCAATACAAAACAGAGTTCCTCCCCAACTCCAAAACTTTCCAAACACCAAACAATTCTTCATTAAAGCAACAGCTTAAATAATCCACAAACTAATGAAGAGAGTATTTCACTTGAATAATTAAAAGAAAATATAAGAAGTGCAACTTTATTCACTAAAGATCAGAGTAATCCTTTCTGACAACTGTTTCACAAATAGTATTTTTTCCCCGCTTCCATCTATTAAAACTGTTCTTTCTCTTACTCAATTATTTAATACATCAGATTGATCTAATGGTTAAAGCTTACATTACTAACAATTTCAGTTAAATAAATACCCTAATATTTTTTTTGTTTTTGTTTACATTCCTGCAGTGGAATATTAATGGTTTCATTAATAATTATCATGAGCTTCTTTTGCTTATTTCAGAATAAAAACGTAGGGCCCAATCTTCACGGTGCTTAACGAGCAACTCGTGACGCAAAATGAGAAATTCGGATTATGACAAATGTGACTGTTCTATTCTTAGCGGAATTCAGTATGATGCCATTCGTGAACATACTCGTTCGTCATTCGATCACCAATTAGCGGTCGTGCAACATTTGAGAAAATTAGAAAAAGTTTAAGTAAATTTTAAATAAATGCAAATATATGTAATATTTTAACTATTTTTATTATTTTAGGACTAACCACAATAAGATAAATGCCACACAAAAGGAAGTTATGGCGCAATTTATAGCCGAACACACCTTACACAATTAGCAAAACTTTTGCTTCCAAACTGCGCGGAAGCAAAATCAACGGCAACCTCACCAAATTATAAAACGTTGTAGGGCCTCCAATACAGGATATGAAGTTGTAGAAAAAAGAATGCTATTAATTTTTTAAATGAACATCAAATTCAATGAGTTGTATATTTTAAGCATTTGCATCAGGAAACTGTCATTCAACAAGGCCTCGAAACGGCGAACAGGTGGAGGGCCTATCCAGGAGAATATGGAAACTTCACTTCAGCAACTCTTCGTTGAATCAGCTGGAGTAGATGCTTGCATGCAGGGTAATAAGTCTGTCCCCACATTTGCAGCTCAGTCAAGCAGGGGTGATAATAAATAAAGCTCTAGCCGGCTTACCGAGTACCCTTACTTTCAGCTATATTGCTGCTCGTAGGCCACAAAGCTGAGCAACGCCCAAAAGGAAAACGTTCACATGACACGAAATCCCCGCTGCTTGAGGAAAATATGAAGTTGAAAGCAGAACACAAACCAGTATTGTGTAATAAATATGATAGAATGCTTGAAATTAATGACTCTCAAATAACTAGAATTCCATTGAATGCTCAAATCCAGAATTCGCTATTGAAATGTAAATAAATCATAAATTACAATAGTACCAAAAAGCCAAGAATTTCCATTCCTGTGGAACAGAAAACTCTCTTCCATGACCACACTCTGTTTATAATGTTTCCAAATAAACGAATCTGCACCCCCATATTTGCAATATATTGCAAGTATCTTGCAAATGTGGTTTCAAATATGGTAAACGAAAACAATAGTAAATAAATATTCCAATTTATTTGAAAAAACTTACTATTATAGATTTAAATTCGGCTTCGGCTCTCTAAAAGTTCGTGTGCCGGGTGACCGGTCACAAGCCAACGGAGAGGAAGCTGGAGGTGGTGCAAATTAATTTGCATCAGTCCATCTCAGCCTCACTCGATTTAGTTAAGTTTATCGCAGAGGACGATTAGACGTAGCCCTTGTCCAAGAGCATTGACTCGTCAGAGGTAAGGTAAACGGATTCGGGTTGGATGGTTATCGCCTCTACATTCTACAGACATACGGTAAGATCAGAACGTGTATAGTTGCCAAGAATGATAATAATTTCTTCTAACTCCCGACAGCACTGGAGACCTTAAAACGATGGTATGCGAGCACAGGCACAAGCTTAGTTTTTTGCTAACGTCCACAAAGTTCACGTACAACGAGAAAGGGCCGCCACCACAGATCTGTGGGCAACATATCGCATATATAAGTTTGTTTGAACTGTGCGGACGCGATTTCATACGTGCTCCGTGATTGGACGCTTTTTCACTGTTTTTAAACTGAATTCATTCTTTAAACTTCGCGATATAGACGCTAATACAAAAGTGCAATTTATTTATATAATCTAACAATATTTTATTCTGAAAGAACAGATTAAAAGTGAAGTGTAAAATTCACAAACCATCTTAAAAACAACAACATCATTAAAAATAAAAGTGCGCGCCAAAAAACAACTAGCAGGAGTTGCCACCTGTGTCAGTACTGCAAGTAGATTGATGATACCACTTAATTTTAATTTATTTAAATTTAAAATTCCTCAGAGTTGCATTTGAGCCATTTATTGATTCTTCATTTTCTCAACTCTTAATGAGTTTCACAAATATAAACAAACTTACAAACATCATTAATGCTTATGTGACGGTGGTTGCTGAAGATTGCTGCAAAAAAAAAAACAAGAAATAACTAATGATAACTTGGACCAAGCCAATAAATCAGGCTCGTTCATGTTCTCCTGCATTTATTTTAATCAGCGAATCTACACCTACAATTGCGTCAGCAATTAATTTAGTCATTTCAGCCCCACAAGCAAACGAAAAAACAACAAAAATTAATCTAATTAACCCCACAACTGGAGTATCGCTTAAAATTAAACCCCCAGTGTATTGTGGAAAAATCTAAAATTCTAGTGGGATTGAACAGATATATAACCGTGCTAAAACGGGGACGAAGCCCAAAATCTCCGAAGATCGCTGCAATGACAAAAGTACCCAAAGATGGAAATGCAGACATCCCAAAATCGTTTCGCAATTCTAGAAGATGATTCGATTGATTGTAACACTCTGAAAAGGTCGAGAATCACCCACGATTTATTTGAAGGAGCGTAACTCTAACGAGCTAATAAAGAGCTTAATATCATAAATGGTTGAAAAGGCGTTCTACGTAACTCCAATAAAACGTGGAAACATTTTAGAAACGAAAATACAGGTAAAACAATAAAATGATTACCGTAAAATTGTGTCAGATTTTGTAGAAAAAAAAACAATTTCTTCACTTACCAGCTAAAGAGCGCCAAGGGCCTACAGATTGTTGTAAAAGGTATTGACTCTGGCGTGGTTCCAGAGGAGGTAAAGAGGGGCTTGCAAATCAATGGCTTCAAAGTTAAAAATGTAACCAACATCAGAAACAGAGACAGAGTCCCACAACCACTATTTCGGGTGGAACTAGAACCAGGTGATATGAAACTGAAGAAGAACGAACCTCACCTCATTTATAACCTAAAAAATTTGTTGCACCGTAGAGTTACTGTAGAAGAACCGCATAAACGTGAAGGACCCGTTCAATGCCTGAACTGCCAAGAATTTTGTCATACTAACACTTACTGCAAGTTACCCTCCGTTTGCGTAGTGTGTGGGGACCTACATGGTACCGCCAAATGTGTCAAACCAAAAGATGACCCAAAAATAAAAATGTAGCAATTGCGGTGGAAACCACACTGCCAACTATAGGGGCTGCCCTGTTTACGCGCACGTAAATCGATCTTTGACCAAACAAACTAATCCTACATCCACTCAGCCTATGAATCTGCTTAACTCAAATTTCCCAGAGTCAGCCCAACCATCTACCAGTCAATTTTCTTACGCAAATGTTTTAAAGTCTAGCCAGTCTATAATGCAAAAAGAGCTACCAGCAAACGAAATCCACAGCTTTAATTTTAGTAGTTTTCAAGCTTTAATGGAGACTTTAATTCAGTGAGAAAATAGTTTTACAACCAACATGACCTGCATGATGCAGGAAATGTTGAAAATGAAATCTACACTGCTGCAGGCGGTATTAAACAAACCTAAAAATCAGTTTCTGGAATGCAAACGGCATTCGCCAACATAAAAACGAACAGGAATATTTCCTATTGGATAAACAAATTGACGTAATGCTGATCTCTGAGACACAATTGACATCTAGAAGCTTTTTTTAAAATAAATGGATACACTTTATACGACACCAAGGACCCCCGAGGAAGAGCTTGTGGTGGCTTGGCAATGCTTATAAAGTCGCGACTCAAACACTATTCTCTGGGAGACACTCGTGAGGATTACCTTCAGGCAACAAATATTTGAGTCGAAAATTTCCACCAGGACTTGGTGATTTCATCGATTTATTCTCCTCCCAGATTTTCAATCACAGAAGGTCAATACAGTAAATTTTATAAATCACTAGGACCACGTTTTCTGGCAGCTGGTGATTACAACGCTAAGCATACTTTATGGGGATCACGGCTAATCACCCCGAAGGGACGTGTTCTGTTTGATACAATTTTTAAAATGGGGTTAAAAGTAATTTCATGCGGACAACCAAGTTACTGGCCATCAGATCGAAAAAAGACTCCAGATGTTATTGATTTTGGAGTAGTAAAGGGCGTTCCCAGCGAAATGTTTCTAGTTAAGGCCTCACTAGAGTTATATTCAGATCAATCTCCCACTATTGTTATCATACGGAACCCCCGAGAAACTGGTGAGATGGCGACGACAGTTACACATGTTAACTGGTTGAAATACAATAAATACCTCAGTGCCCATTGCACGGATAGCATGCTGTTAAGAACACTTGCAGACATAGATGGCTCTATTAGAAAGCTAGATGCAGTCCTCAAGCAAGCTGTTGAACATGCTACTTCAACCAATCGACATGTCAGATACCATAGAATCCACTCTGTAAAAGTAGAATGGCTATTGTCGGAAAAAAGAATAGTTCGAAGAGAATGGCAACGATACAGATCCCCGCAGTTAAAAATTAGGCCCAAAGAATGTGCCAATCAGCTTAGAAAATTATTAGAATATAAAAAATCAGCATCTCTGCAGAGATATTTACAAGATCTCGATGCAACGCCTCAAACAGATTATTCACTATGGCGAGCAACCAGAGGACTTAAAAAACCTGAGATATGTAAGCCTCCCCTACGAACTTTGGGCGGAGCTTGGGCAAGAACTGATACTGAAAAAGGGAATCTTTTTGTACACCATTTGAAAACCGTTTTCACTCCAAACATATCTGCTGATATAGTAGAGCTGCCAACAGTGGTCGCGGAAGCAGCGATTCCTGTGAGATTTATTATTCGGGATATTGAAACTGCTATGGCTGGCTTAAACTCGAGGAGAGCCACAGGTAATGACATAATCAGTAATATGATGCTTGTAGAACTGCCCCATATAATAATAAAAATAATTCTTTTAATTTTTAATGCTATTTTACGCCTCCAACAGTTTCCTACTGAATGGAAGGTTACGTTGATTACCATGATAGCTAAGCCCGGAAAAGACCATACGAAAGCGGAATCTTATAGACCTATTAGCCTATTATCTAATATGTCAAAACTATTTGAAAAACTACTTATGAGCAAGCTGACCCCCATACTAAATGAGAATGGATGCATTCCAGATCATCAATTTGGATTCAGAAGAAAACATAGCACTATTGAACAAACACATAGACTTGTAAACGTAGTTAGAAAAACGTTCGAAGACGAGAAATATTGTTCTGCCCTCTTCATTGACGTTTCCCAGGCTTTTGATAAAGTATGGCATGAAGGTTTAATTTTGAAATTAAAGCAAAACTATTTCACTGGACGAAAATTTATCATCAAAGAAGGTAATTTTCTGAGCACACCTCAACCAATTCAAGCCGGAGTTCCCCAAGGCAGCATTTTGGGTCCTATCTTATATTTGATATACGCCTCTGATATGCAAATAAGCAATAATATCCACGCATCAATATTCGCTGATGATACAGCTTTCCTAAGCGTCCACGAAAACCCTCAAGATGCATCCCGCAAATTACAAGAATATATATCTCAGTTGGATAAATGGCTACAACAATGGAGGATAAAGGTGAACGAACAAAAATGTGTACATATTACATTTACATTGCGCAGGGAAACATGCCCGCCTATCCATATTAACCCCAACTCTAGACTGTAAACTTCACCTATACAACGATTCTAAAACCAATATGGTGCTGCGGGATTCAGCGTCAAATATAGAGAAAATTCAAAGGCGACAAAATAAAATCCTCCGAATGATTACAGCCGCTCCGTGGTATATTTCTATTACATTCTCTCCACTAGCCGAACATTATGTAACAAGGAAAATCAGCAAACGTTTCGAAATAAGGTTAGGGAGGAAGTTATTGACATCCCTCTGCCCACTGGACCAGAGGAGTCGACAATTGGAGAGTATCTGACGCCTGCTCCTTTTCGGATCATAGTCGCTTACGTTTCTCAGTCTACTAAGAGCTAGAGACCCCATGGCCTTTTAGGAACCCAAAAAAGACTGACTGGTCCAAAGTCTCTAGACTGGCGACCCAAAAACTTACATTGATGAGGCGGTAGGTCGTCTTCCGGGAATTCTGAAAAAATCTTTGGAACTATCTTGTCCATTGGCCACGAGCTAAACCAAAATCCGCTTGGTGGAACCCATAGTTAGGCCTTTTTAGGAAAAAATCAAGATTATTCTTGAACATGCCCAAAAATTGTCGGCTGGAAGAGGATTGGATATAGAGGATATAGAGTCAGCTTCAATGAATACAAAAGTAAAATTAAGGCTGCGAAGAGGGAGTCCTGGCAGCAGTTCTGGGGAACTCTGGAGTCGGTAAACGAGGCATCAAGGCTTAGGAAAATACTATCCAGAACTACGACGGTTCCCAGCAAGGGAAGAAGCAAGATGGCTCATGGACTGGCTCGTGTCGGGAGTCCCAGGATGTTTAGATGGAAATGCCCTTTCCGGGTAGCACGGACTCGTACACTTTCAATACGCAGTCGACAAATCTTGACCGTCAAGGACCGACGTGTTGGATATCGTAAAGGAGCACAAAATTACGTGGGCGATAGGTTTCTTCGACCCGTATAAGTCAGTAGGTCCTGATGGAGTTAGACTCATCTAGTTCACATCTTCACAAGGTGTCTTAAGGATGGGTATGCGCTAAAAAGTTGGAGAGAAGTCAGGGTGGTTTTCATTTCAAAAGAGGGAAAATAAATCACTCTACTAACAGGGATTACAGACCAATAATTCTCTCATCGTTTATTCTTAAAATACTTGAGAGACTTATCTATTTGTATATTAGAATGGTTACCAATATTCAATATAGATCAGTGGATAGCGCACTTCATGAAGTGGTTGGTATCATTGAAAGGTCCATGAACTATAAGGAATACAAGTTGGTCGGTTTTCTGGATATTGAAGGGGCCTTCAGAAAAATACTTAGGCAATATGCAGGGCGCTGAGAAATCACGGAGTGACGGAATTCATAGTGACATGGATTAATACAATGTTAGTAAGCATGGTCATCAACCCCATCATGGGGACGGCCTCGGTGAGTGGGAGGACTAAAAGGAGTACGCCGTAGGGGGTGCTATCACCTCTTCTATGGCTTCTAGTAGCGAGTAAGATATTTGGAACTATCAGAGCAAAGAGAACACAGTTTGTAGCCTAAGCTGATGAAGTTGTCATACTAATCCCAGCCAAATTTTTGTGAACTATTAGCGAACTCATGGGATTAGCACTGGGTGAGACTTCCGGATGGGCTAAGCGCAACGGCTTTGGAGTTAACCCTACTAAGACGGAGATAGTTTTGTTCACCAGGAAAATAAAAATTCCTGAGTCCCCTTTGCCAAGGTTAGGTAGGGTAACGTTTGAATCTTTCTTCAGAAGCAATATACTTAGGTACCATTCTGAACTCCAAGGGTTTGGTTGCATACTATACCTGTAAAAGGATCTTTGGGAAAAAATGGGGATTGTCACAGTACATTGTGTATGGGATGTACACCACAATCATTCGACCAATTATCACCTACGGATCCGTCGTCTGCTGGAAGGCGTTGGGAAGGAAATGTAAATAAATTCGTATTGGAAAATTGCAAAGACTTGCTAGCTTGGGAATTTTAGGGGCTGTAAATAGCGCGCCTAAGAAGGCTTACAAATTTTATTTCACCTCTTACCACATTTTTCTTGTGTGGGGATGTCAATGCTTGGAGCGCACAAACATAATACATGGGGTAAAATACTTGGAGAATTCATTTGTTCTCTAGACCTAACTGTCTTCGACGCATTTTTGCACACACAAAACATTGACTAATGCAGAAATTATGATATCTTCAACTAGTATTTGTCCACTCTTTTCTTTGAAAATTTGCATAATCTCTGTGGCAGCGACCACTACCCAATCGTTTTTTATCTAAACTGTGACAGGACAAATAAGTCTGCGCACAGCCTTAGGTTCATAACTGATAGAGCTGACTGGGAGAAGGACAGATTATCGTGTGATTAACTAAATCGACACCACATCCCTAGCCGTAACATAAACAAAGAACTGCTTTAGTTAGAAATCTTATTCTGACTGCAGCTACATGATCCAACCCTGAAACTTTACCATTCTTTCCTAAATAATGTCTCCCTTTGTGGAATAAGGAGCTCACTGAGATGTGTACAATAAAGCAAGATGCATGGTACATCTTTAAACACTTTCGGTCCATCCACAACCTAATGGTATATAAAACAGCTAGTACCAAATTTAAACTTGTTGCTAAAAAATCTAAAAAAGAAAGCTTTATGAAGATCACCAATCCGTCATCTTCTCCTAAAGAAATATTGAACAATATTAAAAAGCTTTCTGGAGCTTATAGTAATTTTACTATTCCGACATTGCAAATTTTTGCGCAAAACATTGGTCTGATTTTTCTAACGGTCAAATTTTTTCTCATGATTTTGTTGTTCATAAGACTAGACTATTGCATGAAAAATTCGTTCAGCTAGTCCTTGCAAGAATTTGACAATTTTGTTGATAACGTCAAGGACTCCTCTCCTTCCCAAGCACGGATTTCTTATGTAATGATAAAAGACTTACCTGACTCTATTAAAATTAGATTATTATTGACTCACTCTTATCTATTGACCATCTCTCTTCGCATATTCTATCTAGTAGAAAGCATGTCACAGCACTTTCCCTAGACTTTGAAAAAGCCTTTGGTCGTATTAGAGTGCATATTTTTCTAAAGCAGTTAAAAAAAGGGAGTTGGCCCTAAAATATTCAACTAAATTAAAAATTTTCTTATAAATCAAAGATTTATGGTTAAAATTTATGGATTTTTTTTTTTGTCAAATGTGATTTACAAAATGGGATTCTTCAAGGTCCACGTCATCCGGTAGTTTTATTTACAATCCCTTTCGACGAATTCAGTAAAATTATAGATTAGTACAATTTAACCCACGGTATTTACACCGACGACGTTCTAATATTTACTAAAGAAGATAATTTGGTAAATTTATGAATCATTTTTAATAAAATCATGATGACATTTTTGTATGGTCGCTTCAATCAGGAGCGATTATTGCATATGAGAAATGCAATATCCTGCTCATTTGTCGGAAAAATTACTGTCCAAATGTACAACTGTGTTATAATTATATATATATTAATAATGTTAGCTAAATGAAAATATTAGGGGTTTTCTTTTACTGTAAATACACCTTTAAATTTCATTGCAATTACATTAGAAATAAGTTGGTTAAACGCCTTTATATTGTAAAATACTTTTCATAAAAAAATCATTTATACATATTTCTACACTGTATTAAATTATTAAAGCATTATTTTTATTTCTGATCGATTATGCGTTGCCAAATTATGTGACCTGACCGAAAAGCAACTTAAATCTTCTTTGTGCGCCGTTCTTACTGCCCTTCGGAAAAGTTTACGTGCCTTCTGCACCACTCCTGTTTACAACATTCTCGCTGAATCTTTCCTAACCTTATTGAGCGAGTGGACCTCATGACGGCTAGTCTTATACAGAAAACCTTATATTGCTATAATTATGTTCCTTATAAAATATCTTTAAAGCTGCAAACCGAAAATGTCTTCCAAAGAGACACTCTGCGTTACATCCTGTCCAAGGAAATGAATCTCCCTGTTAAACCTGTTCGGAAAGCTTAATTTAAGCATCTGCCTTGGCTTCTATCGGACTCGTAATTTTTAAAGTGTTTTCAGAGTTATCAGAAGCAAAATACTTGCCCAAAACTTTATCAACAATTTTTTCTGGAGTATAAATGGCAGCTAAGTTCCAAATCTTTCAAATTTCTCTTCACTGATGGCTCAAAAAATAACTCTTCAACATCATTCGCGGTAGTATCGTAAGACCGAATGGTTTTGAAAAAAGCGCTATTTTATAGCCTCTGTGAAATATTGGCCATCTAACAAGCTGCTGTTATAGCCTCCAAAACTAAAGATAATATCTGTATTTGTACTGATAGCCAATCTGCCATTTATGCCATGCAAAACTTCAGAAATGAATGTTGTTTAGTAATTAATTTATTGTAACAACCAGCTGATGGCCTTGAGCTAGTGCTGTTATTTTGATCTTTTTTGTATATTAATATACTTGAAATAAATATGAACTCTGTACCAGGTGCTGAGGTTATATGTGTGCTTTCCAGGTATACTACTCGTTGGACATTAACTGGGAGCTTGGTAGCAGCCTGAGTACACTATGTTGAATCTAACCACGCGAGTTAACACGCGTTAGAGTTAAGTTGTTAGAATCCTACCGACTGCGCCACTTTGTGAGGGTCCTCTCTGTAGGGGTCCTTGCGTCGCTTGAGAGTGCGCCTTTTGCGAAACACTGTTTGCTAGTAGGAGACCCTCGAAACAGACAAATTAAATTTTTTTATCATTTTTTTTTTGTCCTATTTACGTATTCTATTTATAAGTTTAAAAAATTAATTCTTATATTATAAAATGCGTATATTACTGCAACTAGTTTTCATAAAACTAAGAAGCAATTCTTTTAGAAATTTATTTATTTATCACTCCCTAATATGTTAGGTCTGGTTTATCAGGTCACTAGGTTTTTCGTCGTTAAAATGATAACTTAGTCTGACTGAATGAGCTTCAGCAAACCATTTTACTTCGTCCTTCGCTGTTCCGACTTCAAGGTCCCTATGGAGGTCATAATTTCTGATGTTACAGGGGGCATTGGTAATACATCTCAAGACTGTTTTGAAATCGCTGAATGGTAGTTATGTTGTTCTGACTAGCGCAGCCCCAGAGTTGGACGCCATATGACCACATTGGTTTCAATGGTTGCTTGTAAAAGCAAATTTTATTTTTAAGTGATAGAACGGATTTACGTCCTATGAGCCATTTTATCGAGTTAAATTTCAGGTCCAACTCTTCCCTTTTCTTTTTAATGTGTGCCTTCCAGCGAAGCTTAGCGTCGAGGGTCCTACCCAAGTACTTGGCAGTATTAGTATATGGGATCTGTATATCATCGATATATATAGGAATATATTGGGTATTTTTGCTTGTAAAGTTTATGTGGACCGATTTAATGTTGTTTAGTTTAATTTTCCATTTTTTTACTCCATCTTACGACGTTATTTATTTCTGCTTGCAATATCACAGCGGACTGCTTCTCTATTTTGGCTGTTGTCAGTATGTCAGTATCATCTGCAAACGTTGCAGTGACTGCATTATTTGAAGTTGCTAAGTCATTAGTGAAAATTAGGTATAACAAAGGGCCGAGGACACTTCCTTGCGGGACCCCTGCTTTGATTTCATGTAGCTTCGAAAAGGTGGTATTTTTAACTTTTATTCTGAAGTATCTATTACTCAAGTACGATTTAAGGATTTCAAAGTATTCGAATGGTAGGAGCAATCTGATTCTGTATAGAAGGCCGTCGTGCCATACTTTATCAAATGTTTGTGATGCATCTAAAAAATGGCAGAGCATACTTTCTTTTCTTCCAATGCTTTTTCAATTTCGTTTGTTATCCGATGGACTTGGTCAATTGTTGAGTGGCTTCTCCTGAAACCGAACTGGTGTTTTTGGAATAAAGCGTTTTTGTTCAATTATAGGCATTAAACGATTAATTAGCAGTTTTACGTTTGAGATCATCGGCAGCAGAGATATTGTTCGGTATGATGCTACATTACACGTGGGTTTGCCAGATTTGGGGATCATTATAATTTCTGATATTTTCTATATATTTCGTAGTGTCAAGTAGCTTTCTGATTCCATGCTTATAAGTGCAGCTAAATTATTGGTTTGATGTTGATTTCAGATTTTGTACACTATTTTATTTTATATTTTTGTACGTTTTGAGTATTATTATTTTGTCTTGGGTACAAAATAATAATACTCAAAACGTAATTTATATTACACAAATATATAATTTACAGATAACTGATTATAACTTGAACTTATTGGATATTCAGCAACCTTCTTGGTTGAGAGCTAAAACACAACTGCCCTCGGCACGCGGTTTTGCCGACCGACTCTCCTCCTCTGCCTGAGTCAGCACTTTCGTAGGGCAAAAATAAAGATGGCTGCGGCCTGCCGCACGACTTTGGCGGGACCCAATGAGGGGAATTCTCTCCGCACTAAGTCCCGCTCAGAGTCGCATGGTGACTGTGAGCAGGCAGCAGCCATTGTCAGGAGGGCTCCGGCGCGAACACTATATATAAGGGTTGTATTTAAATTTAAATACTTATTATTATTTGCGTAATCTTGAATGTACATTTTTTTGGGATCTGTATTTATTAAATCAAAACCTGGGGATTCTTTTGTATTTAGACCCTTGTTAATGATTTCGGAAACTTCCTTGTCACATGTACATGGGATTTCTGTCTCTAGGTACTTATTTATGACGTGCTTCAAGAGTTTCCAATAGATATATTGAAGTGCTTAACAATGCCAGATCCGCGCACAAGTATCTTTTTGTTTGTATGCTTCAAACGTTTCATTAAGGAGATTTTTAAAATGACGAAGACTCATTTGCTTTCCACTAGACAGTATTCGCAAAATAAAATCAAAATTCTTAATTAAGCCGGATTCAAACATTCGTTATTTGCTAGCTCCATATTTTGCAAGAAACGACGGAAAGTATTGCCATAATTGCATGTACCATAATCCGTTTTAATTTTGTCAACTAACAATCTCATTTGCTGTTTAAATTCTCTCAGAAATGTGTATTTTGTCTTGAAATATTTATTTCTTATTCTCGCCGCTTACAATCCAACATTTTAGTGGTATTCTGTACGCTATATGTAGCAGACACTCAAAAAATTTAATCCATTTATGAAGTAGTGATAGTTCGTATTTGTAGCTGTCTTTATTTATAGATCTTTCTTTAATTAGTAGTGAGATCTTATCAGTAGGATTTGCTCCACATAGGTTGCAGGAAACACTAGATCTGTTTTCACTTTAAAACATGAACAAAAGATCATTCAATCATTGTTAAAGCAAATTTAGTGTCTGCTACAATATTTTTCCATTTGTTCTCTGTATATCTGTAGCTCATTTATTTGCTGTAAAATGTTGTCTCTAAGGTCCCATATAATATCGGGGGACTCTTTCCTGAATATAAATTGAATAGCACGGCAAAATAAAGTTAACGACAATACAGAGTTTGCACAAACTTCATAGCCGGAAGATGAATCTGTCATTCGCAGAGGGACAACAGCAGCAAACACCATAAATTCATCGGTGCTATTATCGCTTGAAAATTTTTGTTTATAAACGCTATGCCCTCAACTGCTGTCAAACCCCCATTGGTATTCCAAAACAATCATTGTATTCAACTCTATATTACAAGTTTCCACTAAAGTAAGTGCCGTCCAATTTAGCAGATTTGGCAAAGAAACTTTTGAATACATTTCTGAGCTTAAATTAGGTTTGGGAATCAGTTCATGGAAAATCATGTTTTATTCCACAGAACCTCGGCATACAATTCTCATTTAAGCCGTTCATAACTGACCACAAAATATTATATTTTCATACCGATAAGTTCAAATCAAGAGAAATAGCTAAAGCGTTATGTATGAACAAACATTGAAATTCTTTTGTGGAATGATTTTTCGCCAGCTTTTCAATTTTAGCTGCAGCATCTATTATTTTCATTGAGCACTGCAATCAATCGCCGCGTTTTCTGTCAAGCAGTTTTTAACTAATCGGAAACATCTGAGAAAAGTTATTTAAATTTAATTTTTTTCCTTTTTTAGATTTTCTTTTTAAACTTATGAAGGCCATTGTGTAACAATCGGCCCAACTATCTTAAGTTATACGCAGTGTTTCGCCCTGTTGGTTCATATTCAGGTATAATTTAATCAAACTTATACTGTGAAAAGTTTGTTTACACGAGATATATTTTTTTCATGCAATTATGGACAAGTTGAACGCAACTATTGCCCAGCTGTATACGCTGTCAAACAATACTGAGCAATCGAATACCCACGAATCAAATGAGTTTGTCTTAAAGCTGCATCAATATACTGTTGCCAGACTGATGCAGATTGAATTGGCTTATCTGTCCTGCTTAGGAGAAACAGAAGTTCTCTAAGAAGATAAGTGCATGATAGAAAATTTAACCTCCCATATTATAAATCTTTTTTAACCTCCCATATTATAAATCTGATTCTGGCCCCGCTCTTAAGAAGTTGCAGCGAAATATTATTACTTGTATCGCGACGCTAACATCACTCAAGATCGATACCTCTAACTGGGATGTCATCTTTGTTTTCTTGTGTTCGGTTCGCTTATTAAAAAGCAAGACTGATATCCTTCAATGGGACCAGTTGCATGATTTTTTGACGGAACTGTTCCAAACGCTAGAAGCCGTAACCGATTTGAGCTCTCCTACCGCGCTCTCTGCATCTCGTACAGGGAAGAATCCTGCCTTTTCATCGCATCATATACTGGTGGGGCGCGTAAGTTGTTCCGAGTGCTGTACGCAGAGCATCAGCTCTACGCCTGTCGACAGGTAGTGCGACTATCAGTAGAGGATCGTATTGCTACTGTCAAGAATTAGGGCAGGTGTTTAAACTGTTTGTCAGAATATCATATATTAAAGTACTGTCAAAGTAAAAACACTTGCTCCAAATGCCAACAACGTCACCAATCTATCCTGCATCTCGAATGAACTCGACTACATTTACTCTTGCTCTCGTCAACAGAAATTGTAACTCGTCGTCTAATCACAGGTCAAACATTTTGACTAATGATCACATCGCATGACAAGAAAATCACATCTGTCCACTATAGAAGAACAGTTCACTACGTGTCTCAACACCACATCAATTGTCGGTGTTTTAGGCACAGCCCTTTTGACAGTATTCCATCTCGGTTCAACACATACTGTTCGTGTTTTTATTGACCCCACTTCGGAAGCATTTTGCAGCAAAAGAGAATTAACCGTCTGATCACCTTCCTACTAAAAACTTCCTCACAATGTCTGGTAAGAGCACGGCCAATGCTCTAGATATGAGATGGAATGAATACTGAAGTGTTTTTCTTCCAGGTCCAGTCATTAGGAGTCAAGAAGTCCAACACAAAACGAGAAGTGCTGTCTACAATCGGATGCCTTCGGTTACTATACACGCCAAAACTTTGATGCAAAAACTGTGGATGGAGAAGATGGCATGGGATGAAGTAATTAGTGCAACATCACTCCACCAATGGCAAACGTTTGTCAGTCGTTTCTTTGAGATCAAGTCAATTACAATTTCTCCTTGTCTACGCTATAGTCATCCCGCATTGACTGAATTCCACATTTAATTTTTTTTTGGGAAAGGTGCGGGGTGCCACGCCCACTTTACAAGTTTGTAATTCCTTCTAATCTAATAGTAGTAGGCTGATAAAATTTGATATATAAAATAATAAGATTAAAATTATTCCTTCCTTAAAAAACGGCTGGGCTGCTACGCCTATTTTTAAACACATGCATATCCTGTAAATTAACAACGATAAGTTATGGGTTACTATGTATAAATTTTTTTTGGAAATATATAAAAGAAAATACGTTATTTATAGGTTATACGATTTGTAATTAATTCCTATTATTAAGTAAACAATCATGAATTATCTGCACTACTTAAATATTCTTCAAGCGAAAATTCTTCATTACTGCTATTGTCTGTAATATTAAGTAAAAAATTTTCAGTGCCGAAATTCGCCTCCCTTTCATCAATAATAAATCCTTTCAAATATCCTTTATTTTTCCTTTTGTTGTTTTCACTCGTTATTTACTTGAAATGAGAAGCTCTGGTGACAACAATAAGGTAGATATTAGATCGTAGTTGGAGTCTTTTCGGGAAATCTTTGTGTGTGGTTGAGTCTATTTTTTCGTATTTAATTTTATTTTTTTTTTAAATTTTTTTTATTCATGTATTCTATTTAAAAGTTTATAAAATTAATTCTTAGATTATAAAATGCGTAAATTACTGCAACTAGTTATCTTAAAACAAAATAGCAATTCTATTAGAAATTTATTTATTGACCAGTCCCTAATATTTTAGGTTTGGTTTATCAGGTCACTAGGTTTAGTTTTTAATCTGCGCTCTATACTATTTGTAATTACCAGGTTAGATGCTTCTTCGTTAACATGGTAACTAAGTTTGACTGCATGAGCTTCAGCAAACCGTGATGTACCACGGGGCATTGGTAATACATCTCAAGACTTTGTTTTGAAATCGCTGAATGGTTGTTATGTTGTTCTGACTAGCGCAGCTCCAGAGTTGGTCGCCATTTGACCACAGTGGTTTCAACAGTTGCTTGTATATGAGAATTTTATTTTTAAGTGATAGAACGGACTTACGTCCTAGGAGCCATTTTATTGAGTTAAATTTTAGGTCCAACTTCTAGTAAATGTGTGCTTTCCAGCGAAGCTTAGCGTCGAGTGGCATACCGAAGTACTTGGCAGTATATATTTTATATGGGATCTGTATATCATATCTATATAGATAGGAATATATTGGGTATTCTTGTTTGTAAAGTTTATGTGGGCCGATTTAGTGTTGTTTAGTTTAACTTTCCATTTTTTAGTCCATCTTACGACGTTATTTATTTCTGTTTGCAATATTACAGCGGACTCTTTCTCTGTTTTGGCTGTTACCAGTCAGGCAGTATATTCTGCAAACTAGTGAAAATTAGGTTTAGCAAAGGACCGAGCAGACCCCTGCTTTAATATCATGTAGTTTCGAAAAGGCGGTATTATGAACATTTATTTTTATTAAGTATCTATTACTCAAGTACGTTTTAAGGATTTCAAAGTATTCGTATAGTAGGAGCATTCTGATTTTGTATAGAAGGCCAGCGTGCCATACTTTATTAAATGCTTGCGATACATCTAAAAAAATCGCAGAGCATACTTTCTTTTCTTCCAACGCTTTTTCAATTTCGTTTGTAATCCGATGGACTTGGTCAATTGTTCAGTGGTTTGTCCTGAACCCGAACTGGTGTTTAGGAAGTACCTTTTTGTTCAATTATAGGCATTAAAAGTTTAATTAGCAGTTTTTCCAAAACTTCTGAAATCATCGGCAGCAGAGATATTGGTCAGTATGAGGCTAAATTATATGTCGGTTTGCCCGGTTTGAAGATCATTATAATTTCTGATACATTCCATATATAAGGGATGTATTTAAATTTAAATACGGCGTTTATTGTTTACGTAATCTTAAGAGTACATTTTTTTGGGACCTGTTTCAGATTTTCTGTATTTATTAAATCAAAACCTGTGGATTTTTTTGATTTTAGGCACTTGTTAATGATTTCGGAAACTTCCTTGTCACATTTACATGGGATTTGTGTCTGTAGGCCAGTTCATTCTTTTTGCTTGAAGAAAGTGTGGCTTAGTTTTTCGTTTGCTGTAAATATACTTGCAAGGTAATCAGCGAACACTTCTGGTTTCTCCGCATCACTTCTGGCCCATTTATTAGTATTTTTTAGTATTTTTAAATTACGCGTACATTCCCACAGGGAATAGTTTGAACTTCTTTCGTTAGATAATTGACTTATATATCTGTTCAATTCCTCATTCTTTGTTTGTTGCATTACCAAACTCAGTTCTTTGGTTTTTTTTTTTTAAGTTGCTTTATCAGAAGGGGCCTCGTCTGGTGCCACTTTCGACGAATTTTTCGTCTTTCTTTGATTAGATCTTTTACAAATTAAGGATATATATGTCCTTTTACAATTCTGCTATATGTTGGTGTGCCATTCAATGTTGCCTGCTGAATTATTTTTTTAAACTTAAGAGCTTCGTTTTCAAGAGTTAAGGCGCTACTCAACTCAACTGATGTGTCGACTTGATCCTCCAGGAGTTATCGGATATATTCCCAATCCGTTGTTTTGTTTGACAAAAAATGTGTTTTTTCTATCTCAATAATATTCTCGCTTAAGGTAAGATACACGGGTGAATGATCGGAACTAAGTTCTAATCCTTCTTCAATTAACAAGTTTTATGGAGAAATTTGCATTATTGTGAAAAAATTGAGTAAATCAAGAAGTTTTTGAAATCTGTTGGCCAATATGTTGGCTTAACACCAGTAAGGATAAAGTCACAGCCTCTATTTTGAATAGCTTTTAAAAGTGCTCTACCTTTAGTAGTTATAAGCTTCGATCCCCAGTGTGTATGCTTTGCATTGAAGTCTCCTCCTATAATAAAACGATTTTGTCATTTGTTAATAAGATCTACATACTGACTACATTTGATATTGTGTCTTGGAGGACTATATACAGCCATCAGTGAAAGATTTTGTCCGGCATCAATGGTAACAGTAGTTGCCTGGAATTTCTCTCTGCAAGTTTTTTCTTCAAACTGTTTGAGAGTTGTTTCCATTAAAATATCACTACACCCTCGTGCACAATTGCTTGGATGTATAGTGTGATATGTATGGTAATTATTCAATTTTAAATATGAATAATTTGTGTAGTGAGTTTCAGATAACAGACACACTTCAATATGAGATAATCCTCAATTTTTTTTAGATATGTCTTGCTATTTTTATTGACTGTTCTATTTTTTTAAGTCGCTTCTCTGGTGCAGCATGAAACTTTTCTTGGTTATTCAGTTTATTCAGTAGTCGAGAAATTATTTCACTTTCACTTTAAATTTTATTATTAATATTATTTTTCACTGTTTGAGTATAGATTAATCTGCTATTTGAATCTTCTTTAGAGTTGGAGACTGACACGATAAACATTGTGATATGAGTTTTGAGTGGCATACTGGCTCGATCGTGACTATAAAATTCAGTATAGTTTTAATTAAGTATATCTTTTGAATATCATTTGTTGATTCAAAGCTTAGCAGAAACAAATGAAGAGATTTCTTCGATTTAAATTGCAGTTTATTGATGGCATTCAATGATTTAAATCCTTGGCTCTTAAGGTTAGGTTTTAGGGTTAGGTTAATAGATGTAGACGTCAATATAAATGTAGTAAATTTAAATACTCCATTGTTTAGCAGTTTAATAAAAAATATTTCTTTAGAACATGTTTTCATTAAATTGTATAGAGTTTGGCATCAGTTTCATCGCATATATTGCTTTGACATTGGATGGGTTGGAAATTATTTGACTTACCCACGTTCAAGTTTTTTAAAATCATATTTTCAGCTATTAAATTTGCTATTTCCTGTTCTGAGCACATTGACTCCATTTTTGTAAGTTTTTGGTTAAGCAACCTTATTGTGTAATTTCCGTCATGTGGGTGACCTCCTGGTGAGCTTCATCATTCTTATATCGGTATTTAAATTTTATTATTTTATTTTATTTAAAAATTTTTATTATATTTCCACTCTTTTTTAATTTAAATGTAATTTTTTTTCCTTTTTTTCTCGAAATGATTCGTGGCAACTATATTAGCAATTATCGTATCAAGAAGAAGTGAAAAAATAAAGAATATAAAAAAAGAAAAAAAATTACTGCCTACTTCTTTGCTTCCAAATTTTGCTGGTAATGGTTGGTTGGTTGGCATTAGATGTTGATCCAAGTCCTCACATGGATCACAATTATAGCCTTAGCGAAGTTTTGATACCACAACTTTTCCTAACGCCGGAGAAAATGGTGAATTGTTCACTAAATCCACTTTGTGGAGTTTAGGTATCTTAAAAGATCTTTCGGTTCCACACTCCTTCTCATTTCCTTCAATATTCCTGTGTGCGGGGACCCAGATGATTGTAATGTCGGTATGGTGACTTAGCGCCCCAAGTTATTCTCTGCACTGACTGACCAGTCTCGACTTGATGGTGTTTGATTGTAGAGCTGGTCCATTTTTGACCCATCCCTATAAATGGGTATATCGTACTCCAATTGGAGTTTCCTTCTCGACCACACTTTTATTGAGGGAAATCGAACCTTGAAGTCCTTTTTGAAGTCCAGTTGTGGTACTATGTAATCTGTCGGCATTTGTGTTAATTCCCTCGACACTGTGTATAGCATCTTACCAAGACCGTACGTTCGCTCAGACCAGCAATTTGTCGCGTTTAACCTTAGCGCACTGTTGTAGGCTATGTTCTTTATGTACAGGTCGATAGGGAGGATGTGTAGCATTACGTTGAGTGCCTCCGCTGGACATGTTCTCAGGCTCCCTGCAATGCCAGCGGCAGCTGATCTTTGAATTCTATTGAGTCTCTGAACATTATAACCCTTATCTAGAGCTGGCCACCAGACTATTGAACCGTAAGTTAGTATTGGACGCACGATTGCTCGTACATCCAGTGAGTTATATGGGGGCGTAGTCCCCATTTTTTCCCAAACAATTTCGAGCACGCGTAGAAAGCTACGTAGGTTTTCCTGGACCGTAGCTCAACATTGGTTCTCCAATTTAGCTTGCGGTCCAGTATAACTGCTAAGTATTTCGCTTTCTCCGCCAGCTTTAGCTGTTGTCCCTTAAGTGTTGGAAGTTTAAAGATCGGAATCTTGGTTTGTGTGTTCCTTGGACAGTATCTTGCTAAGGCTTGCTGAAGTAGAGGGTCCTTAATTGATTCACAAAATTCTCTCCAGCCATTTTTCTTGGCTTCCCTGATAGATTTTTTGTATGTTTTGAGACTCCGTTTATATCGTGCCCAATCTTCGTCCCTATAACTTTGGTTGAGCAGTTTCCTGGTTTCCTTCCTGAGATCCCATAATTTTTTGGTCCACCATGGTGGAAGAGTGTTTCTACTGCTAGTAACGGGACAAGCGCATTTCTTAGCCATATTAAGGGCTTCTTCAAGATTTCCCACCTTTTTTGTCTATCGCCTCAGCAGATTCGAGTTTCATTGTCTCAGAAATTTCAAGTTTTGAGCTAGCTACCCTCGTAAAAGCAACCCACTTTATTCTCCTGGGGTTTCTGTAAGAAATAGCATCTACGGTTTTCAAATTTACTCTGAAAACTATCTAACTATGGTCCGAGAAGGACTTCTTGTTGGATACCCTCCATTCTCCTACCTGGACTGATGTGTCTTCTGAAATTAGAATTAAATCTAGAACCTCTTCCGATCCAGCACATTTATTAGAGCTGGGGACGATAAAGTATACCCTCTATTACATACTGTAAGGTTGGAGTTATTTATAAAGTTAAAAAGTGACTCACCCCTTTCATTCTCCTCGGTGCTACCCCACAGTGTGAAGGAGTGTGATATTTTTGGCAGCAGCATTTGCGACCAGGGTTGCTACCTCTTCCGGTGGTGCGTCACTGTTGTGCGCCACATAATCTAATGCTGCTAGTAGGTCTGGTCTACTTGGCACCTCGATTTTTACGACTGTCAAATCGCCTGTGGGCATAAAAAATCATTAATTGTTTTCTTAACTGGCACGAATCCTATCACCGTTCCTAATATAGTGCATATTGTATTTAGTCAGCTTGAGCCCCATTACGTCATTTCCTCTGACCCATTGCTCCTGCACAATGCCGTTGTCCGCGTCTTGCTCACACGGAAAAACGGCAAAGCTATCTGATGCATTCTTAGAATACTGCAGATTATCTGCACCACCTTCAGCATCGGTACCCTGTTGTGCAGGCACTTTGGAGACTTCTTCCTGAAGGTCCGTGTCCTCTGGAATCTTGTTGGCCACATTGGAGGAGTCGAAGCCAGAGGGATAAGCATCCGCATTGGACAAGGGGTGTTCCATCACCATCCCTGCCAATTTGGATTCAATCTCCCCCCATTTCTCCAGGACTTCCTTGCCACCTTAATTAATTCATCGATGAGCGCCACATGTAGCTCATCCCTAGCCACTTCGTTATATGGTCTCCTTGTGCTCGTCGATGAACCATCTGTTAGTGTGGATGTTTTGGCGATCTTCTGTCCTTGAAGCCGAAAACGTCACATCCTGTGACCTGTTTCGCTTCGTCGCCTTTTCTGGGAGGGAGATTTGCTACTGCTCGTACTCGTCGACAACAGTTTGGTATTCGGCCTTGTACGCCTGGTCAAACTCATGTACCGACCCTTCCGCCTCATTCTTAGCAATTTTGCTTTGGATGAAGAGGGCTTTCTGGTACCGGTTTTTCCAAGCCGCTGCCTCAGACTTGGGCTTTTTCGGTTTTGGCTTAGATTCCTTCTTCGCCGCTATCGACATGTTTGTTTTTGTTGGTGTTGTTGTTGCACTGCTTGTGCTAGCAGTGGGTTCACTGTTTGCCGACTTGCTCTAGCCATCGTCGGCTTACATGGTCTCCTGACTGCAGGCCAGCAACTCATCCTCTGAGTGCGTGGTGCAAAGCACCGGGGTGGTTTTTGTGGTTTTTCCCCGAAGGTATGCGCGGTCAAGACTTTTATTAGGGAAATAGTGGTCCACCGTGCCCTACGACATGCGAAGGCCGCCGTTACTCCCCGATGCGGCCTGGCTTCGGAGAGGCGCCGTTCGAATACAGTCTACGCGGATAACCTCCTGACTGCAAAATCAATCCAATAGGTACGGACACGCATAACTCCCTGGATTAGGGTGTAAGTGTTTATTGACTCTCCAGTCTAGATCCGTTCTGTTCAGTAAGTGGCAGGGTCACCTCGAACAGGATGTGACTCATCGTCACGCACTAGCCGTCTTGGTAGAGTATAGGGTAAGTTTCCAATATAGGACTATATTACGCATATCACTACCCTGAGGACTACCCCCTTAACTCCTTGCTGATAATACTCAGCTGTTTCAGCGCGAAAATATTCTTTTGTTTTTATTGACTAGATAGATATATTTAAGGGTGTTATACACAGCGACCTGAAAGTTTAATGGACTAATCGAGTTAGTTTTTGTCTCTATTCACTTTTTAGATTTTTCTGATTATTTTGAAATGATGACTTTAAAGTGTCTCGCGTATTGATCGCGGCACGTTCTATATATTTGTACACACTTGCGCACGGTTTTTACAATTTTCCATGTTTTTTATTTCATATCACTAGTGAAATTTTTAGGAGTATAGCTTACCACTTTTGAGATCTGTTTGCAAATGCATTCCAAATTAAATAAATGTTCGTTCTGGTTTTAAATTAACTACAAGAGAAAGGCTTTGTTGCTTAATATATTATTTTACAATTAATAATTATAGTTTAAGTAAGCAACTTTCTCTCCTACGCTGGGTAGTCACCCTGTTGCCGTGTAGGGGCTTACTGCATGCTGGAACATGGCACATGAAATACGGTGACATGGTCCAGTTACATAAACTAAGAACTACCTTCAACGCACAGGTTGGAAGTAGTTTTCTACGATTCCTGCTCAGTCGTTAAGGCTAGTTAGTAGTCGCACTGGCCAATATCGAATGTCTCATTGAGACCGCCGGATCGCTAGACACTAACAAATTGGTCAGCCCTTCGGGGAAGTGCGCCAATTCCTTACAGACCAATGGCCCACTTTCAGTACGGTCATGTCTCTGCTGGACTTGGGTCGCCGATTGCCGGGCGGTGGAAAGGGAAAGCTCCCTGGGGTAGGGTTCACCAGACATATAGACCCAAAAAAAAAAACCTAAATTCACGGTGGAACAGCTATGTCAGTGAGCTTGCTTGACGGGGTAGAGTCAAGCTTAATACCGAACTCCGTACGAGGTCCGGCGAACCTACGGTTTTAATTAGCCTTACCACGGGGCGCCCGTGGGTGACCAAAACGCAAAAAAAATTAAAGAAAAATTTATGGAAAATTTAAGCCTATATGAGACAAAAATGGACTGCACACCTTCAAATGTGCATAGTGTGGCTACAATGAGCCAACAGCCATCATTGGCCGAGGGGGCATCTGGTCCCATCGACAATGAATGCATAGAGCACGACCTTTTGGGGGGAGGGGCACCCGGTCCCTTTCCCGACAGGCCGGATGAGATGGATATCCCACTTAGCCAGGAATCGGATGGGATGTCTATCTCCTCGGAACAGGAGAGAAATCTTCTTGAACCTGCTCCAGAGAAGATTCCAAAACTTAGGGTGAAGCTGTCCGGCGCTGGACGTAAACTTTTTAAGGCTTTGCTTGCCAGGGGCATATCGCTGGAAGCAGCTCGGTCTTTGGCGGCAAATCCAGCCAACGTGTCTGCGCGATGGACCCCTAAGAGATCCCGATCAGATGGCTCCAAGCCAACATCGAGCTCCAGACAGACAAAGCGGTTTCCACAGGAGGGCAACAAAAACATTGATAAAATGTCAATAATGCCCCCAGCTGACCCACCGGTTGGTGGTGAGATGAAGGCGGTGGAGACCTTAGTTGGGGGCGAACCTGGTCCCAGAAAGAAGGTGGCGAGGGTCTCTGAAAGATATGGCGTGCAGGGCGCCTCCTTGGGGGTTCCCTGTTCAATGCCTACTCTAGCGGAGACAGTCTGCTCCAAAAAGATAGGGGTTATACCTAGCAATTTCCCGGAGGGCATATGGTCCACTGGAGAAATTGGGAAGGTACAACGTTTTATTCTTGACAAGATGTTCGAGACTCGTGGGAACCCAGTGAAGCCACACTTTGCAGGCTGTAGTTTCAAGCCTGGATGGTTGACGATCAACTGTCTGGACAAAGAAACCGTAGCCTGGGTTGAAGAAAGGATACCAGCCACGAAGCCATGAGAGGGGGCTGAGTTGAATGTAGTGGACGAGGCAAAAGTGCCAAAGGCCAAGATCTTCGTTGGCTACTTTCCCGGCTCGGTGCCTTAGCAGAATGACCGCATTTTAGGGCAAGTGGAGTCGCAGAATTCGGGCATTAGTGTCAGCGAGTGGCGGGTGCTCCATCGCCTACAAAAAGGCGACCAGGTCGAGCTGGCAATTGCTCTGGACCCCATCTCGTCTGAAAGGGTTGAGAAACTGGATAACAAGGTCTACTAAGGCTTTGGCAGTGCCCAGCTCCGACCTAGACTGAAGGGGAACAGGGCAAATTCTGCTATTGGTGGTGAAGAGCAACCAACAACATCTGTTGCAGCGCGGGCAAAGCAGAGTAGCCAGAAGCCGAAAACGGGGCCCATTTTCATAAAGCCAGTACCGAGTGCGGAGAGGCAACACTCGTGCCCAACGTCCAAAACCATCTGCTCTCTCTGGTAGGCTCAGAAAATGGGAGAGAAAAGACCCGGAGGCTGCGGAAACTTTGCGGAGCACAAAGGGTGGTAAGATCGGCAAGGATCGGTCTGGGAAATAATGTCCCAGGCCCCATCACGAACGCAAAACTCTTGGAAGCAGCTTCACTGTCTCCAAATAAATCTTCACAGGGCTATAGCAGCCTTTGACAGGCTCAGTACCTTGGTGGAATACCAGTGTCTGGACTTCGTAGCCATTTAAGAACCATTGGCCACAAATGGGCGCATAAATTGTTTGCAGACAAAAACATGTAAGTTGATCTAGGATAATAATGTTGACCGACCGAGGGCAGCGATGATGATCAACAAAAATATTCAATTCCTCCCAATTTCAGAGCTTCTACAACGTGATCTGGTGGCAGTACAGGGAGGAAGTGCCTAGTGCCAAAGGGAGGAGAACGGTAGTCCTGGCCTCCATGTACTTACCTGGCGACACAGAGGACGCGGTATCGCGCGAGCTCCAGCAGCTTACGGAGTACTGTCGCAATCGCAGTCTACAGTGGGTGGTGTTTTTGGTGCGATGCAAACGCGTACCACATGGTATGGGGAAGCACGGACACGAACCTGCGAGGTGAGTCACTTCTTGATTTTATTACGACAAACAATCTGGTGGTGGTCGAATAACATTTGTAATTGGAGGGTGCGTAATGAGGTCTCCTTGTGAGACCATAGGTACATTTGCTTTGATTTGGGGTGGGAGATTGGAGGCACCTGCGAAATAAGAAATGTTAGGAAGACCAACTGGTCGATATATCTATAACTTTTACTTAGAGCAAAATATTACGTGCCTTACTGAAAAAATAAATAACTCTCAGGAACTAGATCTTGAAGTTAACAAATTAAATAATATAATAATCGAGTCTTTTGAAAGTAGTTGCAATTTAGTTGTGAAGAAACGTTCTAGGAACGCACCCTGGGGAGCTAAATAGTTTGCGGAAAAAAGCCCGTCAACTCTTTAATAGAGCCAAGTCTAATGCTGACTGGGCATCCTATAGAAGTGCCTTAACGGCCTATAATAATGAGTTGAGAAGATCTAAGAGAGACTCATGGATAAAGTACTGTGAGGAGATTGAAACCCTCCCAGCAGCTACCCGACGCCAGAAATTACTCAATAAAGATAGCTCAAATGGCCTTTCTACACTCAAGAAGCCTGACGGAAATTTTACGGAGAGCCTGGAAGAGACGGGACAGCTTTTGTTGGACACTCACATTCCAGGCTGTGCCACTAGCGGAGAGGATAGTGAAATCATTGAGAAAACTCGTTTCTTGATTCCTACACGGAGGGAACTCTCACTGGCTCGCAGAATCTTCACCGTCAACAAAACCAAATGGGCTATCTCCACTTTTAGACCATTCAAATCCCCAGGTTTCGATAATATACAACCGTGCCTACTTCGGCAAGGTGTTGATGTATTAGCACCTGTGCTAACAAACATTTTCAGGATAAGCCTGGAACTAGGCATAGTGCCTAAACCTTGGACGAAGGCTAGGGTGGCTTTCATACCGAAAGCATGCAAAAAGGCGGGCCACACGCCAAAAGCCTATCGACCCATTAGCCTAACGTCATTCCTGCTAAAAGTTATGGAAAAATTCTGGACAAATATATATAAGGGAAACTTCTCTTAAAGAATCTCCTCTTCATATTGAACAATATGGTTACCAATCAGGCAAATCGACTGAGACAGCCATACATAGCTTAACGAGCAAAATTGAAAATGCGTTTGAGGGTAAAGAAATAGCTCTCTGTACATCGGTTGACATTACGGGGACTTTTGACAATGCTACTTTCAGATCAGTTGAGGAGCGGATGAACAGGAAAGGCATACAAAGACTGATCATAACATGGGTTCTCAATATGCTGAAAAACAGAACCACAATCTTTGAAACAGGGACAGCAAAGCTAATTGTCAGGTCAACCAAAGGATGTCCCCATGGGGGCGTCCTATCCCCACTACTATGGTTATTGGCTATCGACGAGCTCTTACAAACTGTCAATGACCTCGGATACGAAGTTCAGGGCTTTGCGGATGATTTGGTAATTATGGTCAGAGGCAACCTTGACTCTACCATAACAGATCGCATGCAACTAGCTCTTGACATCACTCGAAACTGGTGTCAGGAGAAAGGACTATCGATAAATCCGAATAAAACAAATGAGGTACCCTTCACCAAAAGAAGGAAACTGAATCTACGGACCTTAAGTTTAGGGACCACGAACTTAACAATATCCAATGAAATGAAATATTTTATGCTTGCCAGAGGTTGTACGGTAAAACATGAGGACTACGGCCGAAAATGATGGCGTGGTCATATAAAACAATAATAGTACCAATGATTACATACGCGTCGTTGGTATTGTGGCCAAAATTAAACCAAACAAAAGCTGAGATGACTCTTAACAAGATTCAACGAATAGCCTGTTTGAGGGTGACGGGAGTAATGAGAACGTGCCCCACACTAGCTTTGGGAGTGATCACTATACTGACTTCTTTACACCTTGTCTAGCCCATCTTAAAGAATGCAACCTTTCGGGGCACGCAAAGATTTTGGACACTGTCTGGAATTCTCCGTGCCTCACGGTCTTCGACAAAATGGACAGAATATTAGACTTCTCAAAGCAATTCAAAGTGGTCATCAGTGACTGTTCAGCTTGGAGAACCAATGAAGCAATAATAAAACAGGACTCACAATTGTGGTATACAGATGGGCCTAAAATGGAAGATGGCAGTGCAGGAGCTGGAATTGTTGGGCCAAATTTCCAAAAAGCAATTGCAATGGGAAAAACTGCTTCCATTTTTCAGGCGGAGGTCCACGCTTTAGAGTTATGTGCTAGAGAATGTCTACGCAGGGGTACACGCAACACCAAAATATGCATACTCTCAGATAGCCAGGCAGCTCTGAAATCATTAATAAACTTCTCATTCCAATCAAAGCTGGTCTGGAAATGCTCTAAACTTCTCCATAACCTAGCAGCGAAAAACTCTGTTACGCTAATGTGGGTACCGGGACATGAGGGACATGAGGGCAATGAAATGGCAGATTCTTTAGCAAAAAGGGGTGCAGACATTGCCTTTATAGGTCCAGAACCCTTCTGTGGGGTAAACAGTAGCTTCACAAATAACTTGTTGTGCGAACAGGAAAATCGAGGTCTGCTGGAGACCCCAAAAAGGCATGCGGCAGTCGAGACTACTCATTTATCCTGAAGACATCAGGGTAGATGCTTCTTTAAACCTCAGCAGAAATGACATCAAACTCTATACTGAACTTTTAACAGGACACTGTAGACTTAATTACTATCTGAAAAAATAGGCGTGGTAGAAGACGATTCCTGTCGCCTCTGTCAAGAGGAGCAGAAAACGGCAGAACATATTCTATGCACTTGCCCGGCGGTGGCAAGACGCAGACATAATTACCTAGGCAGTGGGTTCATATTTCCAAATCACCTAGTTTAAATTAACCCCACAGCAGTTACCAGATTTATAAATAGTCTAGGACTGTTTTAGTCGGGTACGCGGCTGCACAATAGATCTTTTAGGTTGCGGTTTTCTTTTAGCCTGTTAATAATAATAATAATAAGCACCTTTCTGGTATTCCAGTTGCGCAATTGTTGATTTATGCCAGTTGCTCAATCAACTGACCTACTGTAACACCGTAAAAGATAATATAATGATTATTCATAAATCACTATATATTTATATACTTGCACTCTAAACATATGTGCTTACTTAATTATTTGATACTAACTCTTAAAAGTTAACTACACCAAATGTGTAGTATCTATTAGGAGTTGGTGCTTTGAGTCAACTACACGCAGGTAGCTTGACACTGACTCACAATACTAGCAATAGCTTCTCGAATAGTTTAAAATCGACAGATAGCAGGCGAGACTTGTGTTGAACGAGACTTGTGTTGAAGTTTTGCCAGATTTTGGTATCGTGCTATGTGGTATAATAATAATTTCCAAACTTGTGGAAAGTATCCTTGTCTTAAAATTTAACTAAATAGGATAGTTAAATGCTTTACTGAAAGAAGAGGTAGCTCCGTCATCATCTTTGTGGTTAGCAGGTCGTGGCCTGAGAAAAAATGCCACATTTCTTTCAGTCTCAATAGTAGGTCCATCTGTGTAATTTCGTTGCCTTATTTTTTATTTTATAGCTATTACTAGAATGGTTTCGTGGCGTGGATTGCTGTTGCATACATTTGAATTTTTGTACTGCGGAATCTAATTCATCCGGGTTCTTACGAAGTGTGGCTGCTAACGGCGGCCTTCCCATTTCGTAGGGCTCTGGCACGGTGGACCGCTATTTCCCTAATAAAAGTCTTGACCGCTACCTTCGGGGGAGGGCAGTCGTACGAAAATGATGGAAACAAAAAACCCAAAAACCACCCCGGTGCTTTGCACCACGAACTCAGAGGATGAGTTGCTGGCCTCCAGTCAGGAGACCATGGAAGCCGACGATGGCAAGAGCACTGCTAGCACAAGCAGTGCAACAACAACAACACCAACAAAAACAAACATGTCGATAGCGGCGAAGAAGGAATCTAAGCCAAAACCGAAAAAGCCCAAGTCTGAGGCAGCGGCTTGGAAAAACCGGTACCAGAAAGCCCTCTTCATCCAAAGCAAAATTGCTAAGAATGAGGCGGAAGGGTCGGTACATGAGTTTGACCAGGCGTACAAGGCCGAATACCAAACTGTTGTCGACGAGTACGAGCAGTAGCAAATCTCCCTCCCAGAAAAGGCGACGAAGCGAAACAGGTCACAGGATGTGACGTTTTCGGCTTCAAGGACAGAAGATCGCCAAAACATCCACACTAACAGATGGTTCATCGACGAGCACAAGGAGACCATATAGCGAAGTGGCGAGGGATGAGCTACATGTGGCGCTCATCGATGAATTAATTAAGGTGGCAAGGAAGTCCTGGAGAAATGGGGGGAGATTGAATCCAAATTGGCAGGGATGGTGATGGAACACCCCTTGTCCAATGCGGATGCTTCTCCCTCTGGCTTCGACTCCTCCAATGTGGCCAACAAGATTCCAGAGGACACGGACCTTCAGGAAGAAGTCTCCAAAGTGCCTGCACAACAGGGTACCGATGCTGAAGGTGGTGCAGATAATCTGCAGTATTCTAAGAATGCATCTGCAGTATTCTAAGAATGCATGCAGAAGACGCGGACAACGGCATTGTGCAGGAGCAATGGGTCAGAGGAAATGACGTTATGGGGCTCAAGCTGACTAAATACAATATGCACTATATTAGGAACGGTGATAGGATTCGTGCCAGTTAAGAAAACAATTAATGATTTTTTATGCCCACAGTACAGCACAGGCGATTTGACAGTCGTAAAAATCGAGGTGCCAAGTAGACCAGACCTACTAGCAGCATTAGATTATGTGGCGCACAACAGTGACGCACCACCGGAAGAGGTAGAAACCCTGGTCTTTATCGTCCCCAGCTCTAATAAATGTGCTGGATCGGAAGAGGTTCTAGATTTAATTCTAATTTCAGAAGACACATCAGTCCAGGTAGGAGAATGGAGGGTATCCAACAAGAAGTCCTTCTCGGACCATAGTTAGATAGTTTTCAGAGTAAATTTGAAAACCGTAGATGCTATTTCTTACAGAAACCCCAGGAGAATAAAGTGGGTTGCTTTTACGAGGGTAGCTAGCTCAAAACTTGAAATTTCTGAGACAATGAAACTCGAATCTACTGAGGCGATAGACCAAAAAGGTGGCAAATCTTGAAGAAGCCCTTAATATGGCTTACAAATGCGCTTGTCCCGTTACTAGCAGTAGAAACACTCTTCCACCATGGTGGACCAAAAAATTATGGGATCTCAGGAAGAAAACTAGGAAACTGATCAACCAAAGTTATAGGGACGAAGATTGGGCACGATGTAAACGGAGTCTCAAAACATACAAAAAATCTATCAGGGAAGCCACTTAAGGGACCTCTACTTCAGCAAGCCTTAGCAAGATACTGTCCAAGGAACACACAAACCAAGATTCCGATCTTTAAACTTCCAACACTTAAGGGACAACAGCTAAAGCTGGCGGAGAAAGCGAAATACTTAGCAGTTATACTGGACCGCAAGCTAAATTGGAGAACCAATGTTGAGCTACGGTCCAGGAAAGCCTACGTAGCTTTCTACGCGTGCACGAAATTGTTTGGGAAAAAATGGGGACTACGCCCCCATATCACTCACTGGATGTACGAAGCAATCGTGCGTCCAATACTAACTTACGGTTCAATAGTCTGGTGGCCAGCTCAAGATAAGGGTTATAACGTTCAGAGACTCAATAGAATTCAAAGATCAGCTGCCGCTGGCATTGCAGGGAGCCTGAGAACATGTCCAGCGGAGGCACTCAACGTAATGCTACACATCCTCCCTATCGACCTGTACATAAAGAACATAGCCTACAACAGTGCGCTAAGGTTAAACGCGACAAATTGCTGGTCTGAGCGAACGTACAGTCTTGGTAAGATGCTATACACAGTCTCGAGGGAATTAACACAAATTTTTTTTATTTTTCTATTTTTTATTTTTGCCCCATTCTGTTCGTGAACAATAAGTAATTTTTAAATGCTACTATGGACCTTAATATGTTCTTTACTCATTACCATAGAACATAATTTAATTTAATTATATACGAGTATAATTAATTTATATACAAAAAGTGTCGTTTAAAATATTCTATGTGGAAGTTCTGTGGGTTCGATTCGTTTGAGTCTTCTTTTTGTTTTTTCCATTACCGGCAATTGGCGCACGTCTCGGTTTTGATGAATTTTTAGGCGCTCTGTGTATTTGCTGTTACATTTATTAATAGTGTCTTCCACCGAGTCAATGTTGAGATCATGGTGTACGAGTATGTCTTCATTTCTTATATACCAGTCGGCTTTTGTTATTGTCCGCAGTATTTTGCATTGTGTTCTTTGAATCAGTTTTATATTCGTTTTGCTTGCTGTCCCCCATACTTCGATCCCATATTTCCAGATGGGTGTTATCATTGATGTATATATCATTCTTTTATTATACAGTGATAACTTTAAACTAAAGCCTAGTAACCAGTTTAATTGTTTGAATCTACTTTTTATTTCATTTCGTTTATTTAATATATGTTGTCTCCATGTATGTATGTCTTTTATTGTGAGTGGGTGTTTAGCAGAGTTTCTATTCGTATATACTACTTGGACAGTTTTCTCTTTGTTAACTTCTATTCCCCATTTCTCGAACTACAAGACTATATTTTTAATTATTTGTTGAAGTATGTCTGTCGCCGCTTCTTCGTATTGATTGGATGCTAAGAGGACCGTGTCATCTGCGAATGTTGCTATCATGGTTCCTTGTGTCTTTGGGGTTGGAATGTCTGCAGTGTATATTAGGTATAGGAGTGGACCCAGCACACTGCCTTGAGGCTCTCCCGCTGTCATTGTTAGGATCTCAGAGCATTCATCGTCATATTTAATGTAAAAGTATCTGTTGGTGATATAACTGCTTAGCAAGTAATAATAGTTTAAAGGTAGAATATTATTTAGTTTATTCAGAAGTCCTTTGTGCCACACTCTGTCAAACGCTTTCGCAATGTCCAGGAATACAGCCACGTAGTACTTCTTTTTGTCAATATCATCCATGATTTTGTTCACAACTCTATGAACTTGTTGCACAGTTGAGTGGTTTCGTCTAAAGCCGAATTGATGGCTTGGCAAAGCTTTTTGTTGTATCAAGATAGGCTCAATTCTGTCAAATAATATTTTTTCAAATATGAACTGGTTCTTGTTGCGTCCTTATTTGGCTTTGGGATAGCTCTTATTTGTGCTACCTTCCACAAGATTGGAAAATAATTAAGCCTTATTATAGCATTAAATACATTTCTAATATAGACTATTGTTATGTCAGGTAGTTCTTTCAGTACTTTTCCGTTAATAAGATCATATCCAGGTGCCTTTTTGTTTTTTAAATTCTTGATTTGATTCTTGATTTCTGATATCGTTGTAATTTTTATTGCAGTGTTTCGGGTACTTTCGGTATTGGTAAGCTCGGTAATTTGATTGTCCACGTCGTTTCTGAATACCGTTTCAAAATGTTTTGCAAGAGTATTTGCTTTGTGTTTATTCGTGTTTGCCCAAGTATTATCTAGTGTTTTTATGGGGGGTTTATGTGGTATTGCACTGTTTAATTTTTTGGTTGCCCTTTTCAATATTATCTTCAGTTCATTTGCCGCTTTGTTGAATTTGGCTTTGTCGTCTGGGTGTCTAGTGCTTTACCATCTTTTAATGAGTTTCCTTTTTTGCCTTTTTTTATGCTTAATGTGAGGTGGGACAGTAGTAATTTGGGATGGGCTTAGAATTGGGGTTGATTGAGTTGCTGCTTTGACGATGTTGTCATTTAGGTATGCTATTGCTGTGTCAAGTTCCTTATCAGATTTCAATGAAATGTTTGTTGTCATGTCATTTTCCATTAATTGGCGAAATTTGTTCCAGTCGGTTTTGTAGTTATATAAACCAGCAGCTATTTTTGTATCCGGTGTGCTTTGGAGGGTCAATAGAATTGGAGAATGGTCTGATGATAAATCTAGACATGTTTTTATTGTTAAGTGGTCGTGCAATATGTTTTTTGTAACACAGAAATCAATTAAATCAGGTAATTTTTTGTTGTCTGTTGGCCAATAAGTTGGTTCTCCCGTGCTAATAAAGCGACTATTATTCTCTTTTATAGCGTCTAGTAGTTGGCGGCCTTTCACGTTTGTCAGTCTTGAGCCCCATATTGAGTTTTTTGCATTATAGTCTCCTCCAGCTATGTAACGACTACCCAATGAATTTAAATAGTATATGTATTGATATGTGTTGTTATGTTTGGGTGGACAGTATACAGCTGACACAGTAATTGGCCCTCTCAAGTCACTTATCTCTATTGAGGTTGCTTGGATATGATGTGATTTATATCCTTCTAGTTCTAGGCACCTAATAGATTTTTTTATGATAATTGCTGTCCCTCCGTGGGCTCGATTGTCAGGATGATGTGTATAATAAATGTTATAGTTTGGTATGTCATTATAACATCTATCAGTAGTAAGCGTTTCAGATATTAGCATAATATCGATTGAATTTTCGTACATAAACGTTTTAAGTTTTAGTAAGTGGCGTGATAGGCCATTGGCGTTCCAAATAGCAGAAGTTATTTTATTTCTGGAACCCATCTAGTTTTGATACAAGCAGTGTCACAATGTTCATCATACTTGTCATTTGAGTTATTAATTGTTTCATCATTATTTTTAAATCTGATTGATCGTCGTTATTCTGTGTTGGTGTCATGCTGTTTGCTGCTGCGTTAAGGTTTTGAGTTAAGTCTGCTGCTATATTTATCGCTGCTACTTTAGCATATGACATTCGAGGTGTGTAGTTTTTATGTGTTTGTACTGTGGGTATATTTATAGATGGTTCAGCAAAGTTTTGTTCTTGAGTTGGAGGGATTTCTTTTTTACGTAAAGTTGGATATTTTTTAATTTGTAGTGATTTGTAAATCATACAGCCTTTGTAGTTAGCTGTGTGGTTTTCATTGCAGAGAGCGTATAAAATTTGCTGTTTCATATCGCTTTGGATATTACATTTAATTGTGCTGTGGTTACCTGCACATTTGACACACACTGGGTCTTTAGTACAATAGTTTTTAGTGTGTCCATATTTTTGGAAATTTATGCATTGTAGAATAGTTCTTTTTTGGTGTGGTAGTTCGAAATTTACTTTGCAGTGTAGAAGATGGGTTAAGGAATAGATGTCTTTGTTGTTATCGTTTGGTTTAAGTTCCAGAGAGAATAAAGGAGGTGGTGTTTTTTTTTTTTGCAAGTTGTGAATGTTTAGTACTTCATGTCCTAACTCTGCCAGTTCAACTATAATGTCGTCTTTTTCCGTTGAGTAATGCATATTTCGTAAAATTACCTTAAGTCCACGTTGTTCTTTTGGCTGAAATGTATAATATTTGGTTTCTTTTTGCTTAAGCAATTTTATTATGCTTGTGTAATGCACAGATTCTGTCGGCTGTATTTTGACTTCGTTTTTGTTCAGAGCTTTCATCTCGAAATTTGTATTTGGTAGCTGATGTAGAGCTTTAGTTAGTGCATTAATATCTTCTACGTTTTGTATATACGAGTATATGGGTGGTGGTTTTTGAGGATGCGTTCTTATTTGTTTCTGTATGCTTGAATTTGTTTTTGTCCCACTGTTATTTTGTCCGTCAGTTCTGTCATTTAGTGTTAGTAGTTCGAACCTGTTTGGTGTATTTGGAGCGATTGACTTACTCAGCCAATATTCTTTTAGTGTTGCTTGTGTCGCGCTCAGTGGTTTGTTTTTCTGTCTTTTGTTGTTGCTATTTTGGTCCGTTCATTTGTTTGGCGATTGCTTTTCGAGGCTTCGCTTTCGGCTCCTCTCCGCTGAAGTTTTGTTAGTGTTTCTATTATTTGAGTTTTGTACTTGCGTGTTAATTGTTGCTGTTGTAATTGGTGTTGTTGTGTCAGTAGACATGATCATTGCGCTCGAATTTTGCATTCTACTTGTCGCTGTCGCGGCTATGGTTACAGTACAAGCGCTTTGTGTTGTTGTTGTTATTCCTGATTTTGTGTTTGGTGGATAATGTTCCATAGTAGTAGAGGGTGTCGCGCATTGGACACTCCAAGGTAGTGAAGCATTCGTAGTGGTGTCGTTTAGGAGAGCGGGAGAGCAGTACCTGGCTCTGGTCTCTGCTGCTTCGACTGGCAAATTGCCGCCGTTACCCTGTGTGGACACAAATTAGAAATATGCATTTCTATTTGTTACTGTTTTTTGCTTGTGAGTGTCAGAGACACTCATTTTAGTTATGTTGTTGTTTTTTGTTGTTTGTATTTCAATTGTGTATTTTTGGTTTCTAATTATTGTTAAAAATATATTTAAATTATGTGTCCCAGCTAGAAATCGTGAACTAGGTTCTCACCGATCACTACACTTTTGCACTATTGTAGAAGATTCGATTGGTTTGAAGGAAATTTTATCTCGCGATTTGGTAAAATTTCTGACCGACCGTCTCTGTTGACGTACGATGATACTTGAGATAAGTAACACAAATGACGACAGATTACATAGTACCACAACTGGACTTCAAAAAGGACTTCAAGGTGCGATTTCCTTCAATAAAAGTGTGGTCGAGAATGAAACTCCAATTAGAGTACGATATACCCATTTATACGGATGGGTCCAAAATGGACCTGGGCGTGGAGGCGGGGTCTTTTCCCCGCACGCTAACAAATAACTACTGTACACGCCTACCTGATACATCTACAGTTTTTCAGGCGGAAGTACTCGCAATCAGAGAGGCATGTCGACAGATTACCCATCACATTAGAGGAGCACGGTTGCTAAATTTGTGGACAGGCAGGCTGCCATAAAAGCTCTACAATCAAACACCATTAAGTCCAGTCTGGTCAGTCAGTGCAAAGAGTAACTTGGGGCGCTAGGTCACCATGCCGACATCACAATCATCTGGGTCCCCGGACACAGGAATATGGAAGGAAATGAGAAGGAGTGTAGAACCGAAAGATCTTCTAAGATACCTAAACTCCACAAAGTAGATTTAGGGAACAATTCACACTTTTCTCCGGCGTTAGAAGAAGTTGTGGTGTCAAAACGTCCATAATTGTGATCCATGTGAGGACTTGGATCAACAACTAAAGCCAACCAACCATCCATTATCAGCAAAATTTGGAAGCAAAGAAGTAGGCAGTAATTTTTTTTAATTTTTTTATATTCTTCATTTTTTCACTTCTTCTTGATACGATAATTGCTAATATAGTTGCCACGAATCATTTCGAGAAAAAAAGGAAGAAAAAAATTACATTTAAATTAAAAAAGAGAAGAAATATAATAAAAATTTTTAAATAAAATAAAATAATAAAATTTAAATACTGAGACATGAATGATGAAGCTCACCAGGAGGTCACCCACATGACGGAAATTACGCAATAAGTTTGCTTAACCAAAAACTTACAAAAATGGAGTGAATGTGCTCAGAACAGGCAATAGCAAATTTAATAGCTGAAAATATGATTTTTAAAAACTTGAACGTGGGTAAGTCAAATAATGTCCAACCCATCCAATGTCAAAGCAATATATGCGATGAAACTGATGTCAAACTCTATACAATTTAATGAAAAGATGTTCTAAAGAAATATTTTTTATTAAACTGCTAAAAAATGGAATATTTAAATTTACTACATTTATATTGACGTCTACATCTATTAACCTAACCCTAAAACCTAACCTTAAGAGCCAAGGATTCAAATCATTGAATGCCATCAATAAACTGCAATTTAAATCGAAGAAATCTCTTCATTTGTTTCTGCTAAGCTCTGAATCAACAAATGATATTCAAAAGATATACTTAATTAAAACTATACTGAATTTTATAGCCACGATCGAGCCAGTATGCCACTCAAAATTCATACCATAATGTTTATCGTGTCAATCTCCAACTCTAAAGAAGATTCAAATAGCAGATTAATCTATACTCAAACAGTGAAAAATAATATTAATAATAAAATTTAAAGTGAAAGTGAAATACTTTCTCGAATACTGAATAAACTGAATAACCAAGAAAAGTTTCATGCTGCACCAGAGAAGCGACTTAAAAAATTAGAACAGTCAATAAATTAAGCAAGACAATTGAGGATATCTGAAACTCACTACACAAATCATTCATATTTAAAATACATATCACACTATACATCCAAGCAATTGTGCACGAGGGTGTAGTGATATTTTAATGAAAACAACTCTCAAACAGTTTGAAGAAAAAACTTGCAGAGAGAAATTCCAGGCAACTACTGTTACCATTGATGCCGGACAAAATCTTTCACTGATGGCTGTATATAGTCCTCCAAGACACAATATCAAATGTAGTCAGTATGTAGATCTTATTAACAAATGACAAAATCGTTTTATTATAGGAGGAGACTTCAATGCAAAGCATACACACTGGGGATCGAAGCTTATAACTACTAAAGGTAGAGAACTTTTAAAAGCTATTCAAAATAGAGGCTGTGACTTTATCCTTACTGGTGTTAAGCCAACATATTGGCCAACAGATTTCAAAAACTTCTTGATTTACTCAATTTTTTCACAATAATGCAAATTTCTCCATAAAACTTGTTAATTGAAGAAGGATTAGAACTTAGTTCCGATCATTCACCCGTGTATTTTACCTTAAGCGAGAATATTATTGAGATAGAAAAAAAACATTTTTTGTCAAACAAAACACCGGATTGGGAATATTTCCGATAACTCCTGGAGGATCAAGTCGACACATCAGTTCAGTTGAATAGCGCCTTAACTCTTGAAAACGAAGCTCTTAAGTTAAATAAAATAATTCAGCAGGCAACATGGAATGGCACACCAAAATATAGCAGAATTGTAAAAGGACATAAATATCCTAAATTTATAAAAGATCTAATCAAAGAAAGACGAAAAATTCGTCGAAAGTGGCCCCTTCTGATAAAGCAACTTTAAAAAAAAAAACCAAAAAACTGAGTTTGGTAATGCAACAAACAAAGAATGATGAATCGAACAGATATATAAGTCAATTATCTAACGAAAGAAGTTCAAACTATTCCCTGTGGGAATGTACGCGTAATTTAAAAATACTAGTTGCACAAAATCCATCAATCAAAGACATTAACAATAAATGGGCCAGAAGTGATGCGGAGAAACCAGAAGTGTTCGCTGATTACCTTGCAAGTATATTTACAATAAACGAAAAACTAAGCCACACTTTCTTCAAGCAAAGAGAATGAACTGGCCTACAGACACAAATCCCATGTAAATGTGACAAGGAAGTTTCCGAAATCATTAACAAAGGCCTAAAATCAAAAAATCCACAGGTTTTGATTTAATAAATACAGAAAATCTGAAACAGATCCCAAAAAAATGTACTCTTAAGATTACATGAACAATAAACGCCGTATTTAAATTTAAATACATCCCTTAGCGTTTGACAATGTTGACCATGATATTTTATGTACAAAACTATCGAAAATGTATAACTTCTCACCCACTGCGGTAAAGTTATTAAAATCGTACCTCACAGATAGAACACAGGCGGTTTACCAACCGTGTAGCAGTACTGTTGTGGCATCTAATTTTCTTTCTGTGGCTCGAGGTGTGCCACAGGGCTCCATTTTGGGTCCACTTCTCTTTTGCATATACATAAATGACCTGCCGACTGTCTTACAATATTGTAATATTCAAATGTATGCTGATGATGTTCAGATTTACATCAGTTGTACACCGAACGAAGTTGCCGATTGTGTCACCAAAATTAAGACCTGAATAATATATATGTATGGGCAGGAAGGAATGGTTTGTGTCTTAATCCGGCTAAATCTAAGTGTTTGGTGATCTACAAGAAACACATCGTAACCGCGGGCCTCCCTGGGATATTTATGCATTCATCGGCAATTAATTATGTAAATGTGATTAAAAACTTGGGGGTCATATTTGATGGTGCTCTATCGTGGAATAATCATATTGCAGTAACGGTTGGTAAAGTCTATGGTATGCTACGATCCCTATGGGCTACGCAATATTTTACGCCTTTCAGGATTAGAATGATACTAGCCAAGTCCTACCTTCTCCCAACTATGTTATATGGTTGTGAAATATTTGGGAATTGTGATGCAGTAAGTAAACGAAAACTCAATGTGTTATTTAACACTATAACGAGGTACATTTATGGTTTAAGTCGAAGAGATCATGTGTCTGGGCGCGCAATAGAACTTTTTCACATCACATTCGATCAGCTTCTTGACACTCGAAGTATTCTATTGTTGCATATGATTATTTGCACTCGGGAGCCTCCATATTTGTTTAGGCGCCTTAAATTTACTCGCTCTGGCCGTTCTAATCGGCTTGTCCCGTTAAGACATTCCTCACTTATGTCTGATCGTCAATTTTTCGTTAATGCTGTGAGACTTTGGAATTCACTGCCTGTACGGATTCAAGGTATTGGCAATGCTAATCTATTCAAAATTGAGCTTAATAAACACTTCCAGGGGCAATGAAATTATGAGCTGAATTGGGTTGTGCTATGGATTGTGTGTGACCGCGTACACTGTTTATATGTATGCATCCTTTTGTGACTAATAACAAATTTAAAGCTGTACATTTTTATTGATTCAAAGCTGTTTTGTATTGAAAGATGAATTGTTGAAATTCATATTGTAATGTTCTGTTTTTGTACTCTGTGAGCTATTGTATTTTATAGTATAAGTTTTATTATGTCCGGATTATTGTACTAAATGTATCATTTCATGTTATTGGGACAATCTTACAAGGTTTTGCCTTAATGTCCTAAGGTGAACGTAAATTAATAATAATAAATAATAAATATGTGCTTATATATGGAAAGTATCAGAAATTATAATGATCTTCAAACCGGGCAAACCGACATATAATTTAACCTCATACCGACCAATATCTCTGCTGCCGATGATTTCAGAAGTTTTGGAAAAACTGCTAATTAAACTTTTAATGCCTATAATTGAACAAAAAGGAACTATTCCTAAACACCAGTTCGGGTTCAGGACAAACCACTGAACAATTGACCAAGTCCATCGGATTTCAAACGAAATTGAAAAAGCGTTGGAAGAAAAGAAAGTATGCTCAAATACTCTCTATAGAGAATATGCGACAACCTTCCAGTTAGTACAAAATCTTGAAATGTTGCTTTGATTCGGGACTGTCGACTTTTGTTGACAGCTTTTATTAAGAGCTTTGTGTCTTGTGGACCAAATTTATAAATTGGATTTTAATTCCTTCTTTATTTTGATTATTTACATCTTGATCGTTTGCTTATCATTTATTGTGCTTTATATTGATTTCAGCAATTAAAGCGCAATTTTATACGTACACACATCCATATGTATATAAATTACATTCGTACATCCAACTTATTCGGTTGGATTTATATTATGGTATATTAATATGTATATATATATATATATATATATATATATATATATATATATATATATATATATATATATATATATATATACACATCATGAATTGAAATGCTTAATATTTGATTTTTTCATACTCTTACAGAAATTTGGAAAAAATTATAAAAATTTATTTTATTTATAAACATTTTAAATATATATATAATTTTGGGATTTTTATATATTTTTAATATGTAAATTATATTTCACATACAAAAATGCTTCTTACTCATATTCTACCAAAAAATCTTTCTATTGATTATATCGGCCACTCATACCAGGCGAACAGAAAGCGACAACAGCACCACACTTCACATCAGGAATTGAAAATTAAAATTATTAAATTGTTATGTAATGTGGACAAATTCTTTTTGTATTGGGCATTTCGGTCCCTTCGCAAGTCGCTACCTATTATACTATACTATACTATATGTATATGTATAAATGTATGTAAGCGCCTGCTCAGAATTAATGCATGGGGATTCACTTTTGTTCAGATCTGATATTTTGAAGCACCAATGAAAAGGAATACCTTTCTTGTGTACGTACGAAGCAATAGGCAGCGCTTTCCAAGCTTGAAGCTTAGCTAGAAGTGCGAAACCTTGCAAATATGTAAGCTTTCTTTAAGAGGGCTGCAATTTTGTGAGTTGGGGACCTCTGGTTAAAAGTGGCCTAATTTTGCAAATTGAAGAATAATTTCAACTTGCAATTGAAAATTGTAAATCCCTACTGCTTTCGTTTTCTGTTCGCCTGGTATGAGTGGCGAACATACTCAATAGAAATAATACATTTTTTATTTATTATTATTATTATAATGCAAACAAAACCTACAAAATGAGTCCCAATGTTTCCATTTTCTTAAAAATCTGTAATATATGAAATCAAATAAATTCTAAATTTCTTAATCACACATATTCATGTACGTATAAAATTGAGAAAGTATGTGATTTCATTAAATAGTGTGTGTTCTTTATATGAAATATGACAATTTTGTGCAAATTGTCAAACTTCAAAATAATAAATTGTAAATATGTATATAAAAAAATATATGTATGACTCCACACCATGTGACATAATTTGACCTACATTCGTGTAGAAGAAAAGCATAAGCAAAATTGATAATACAAACAAGAAGTTTGTGCTTGTATGTACAATTGTGTATGCTTAAGAAATATTTCTTCGGTACACTGATCCAATAAGTGTCCATTATCATTATTCCATTATATTTGTGTTCTTAATCCGAGGCAGAGCGACACAGAACCTGCCTCGTCAAAGAACAACGAAATACTGATAAGATAGTAGCAAAATTCGATCCACATAAGGAAAAAAGCTCTGCAATATCAAAATGTTCCCAGCCCCGAGCCAGCAACATAATTTAGTACTGAAGAGAGGTTGTCGCATATTCTTATTATAGAGTATTTGGTATGCTCTGCGATTTTTTTAGATGTATCGCAAGCATTTGATAAAGTATGGCACGCTGGCCTTCTATACAAAATCAGAATGCTCCTACGATACGAATACTTTGAAATCCTTAAAACGTACTTGAGTAATAGATACTTAATAAAAATAAAAGTTCATAATACCGCCTTTTCGAAACTACATGATATTAAAGCAGGGGTCTGCTCGGTCCTTTGCTAAACCTAATTTTCACTAGTTTGCAGATGATACTGCCTTACTGGTAACAGCCAAAACAGAGAAGTAGTCCGCTGTAATATTGCAAACAGAAATAAATAACGTCGTAAGATGGACTAAAAAATGGAAAGTTAAACTAAACAACACTAAATCGGCCCACATAAACTTTACAAACAAGAATACCCAATATATTCCTATCTATATCGATATGATATACAGATCCCATATAATATATATACTGACAAGTACTGCGGTATGCCACTCGACGCTAAGCTTCGCTGGAAAGCACACATTAACTAGAAGTTGGACCTAAAATTTAACTCGATAAAATGGCTCCTAGGACGTAACTCCGTTCTATCACTTAAAACTAAAATTCTCATATACAAGCAACTGTTGAAACCAGTGTGGTCAAATGGAGTCCAACTCTGGGGCTGCGCTAGTCAGAACAACATAACAACCATTCAGCGATTTCAAAACAAAGCCTTGAAATGTATTACCAATGCCCCGTGGTACATCACCGTGACCTTGAAGTCGGAAAAGTGGAAGACGAAGTAAAACGGTTTGCTGAGGCTCATGCAGTCAAACTAAGTTACCATGTTAACGAAGAAGCATCTAACCTGGTAATTACAAATAGTATAGAGCGCAGATTAAAAACTAAACCTAGTGACCTGATAAAACAAACCTAAAATATTAGGGAGTGGTCAATAAATAAATTTCTAAAAGAATTGCTTTTTTGTTTTAAGATAACTAGTTGCAGTAATATACGCATTTTACAATCTAAGAATTAATTTTATAAACTTATAAATAGAATACATGAATAAAAAAAATTTAAAAAAAAAACAAAAATAAATACGAAAAAATAGACTCAACCACACACAAAGATTTCCCGACAAGACTCCAACGAAATTTTTTACTTGATATTACAGACAATAGCAGTAATGAAGAATTGTCGCTTGAAGAATATTTAAGTAGTGCAGATAATTCATGATTGTTTACTTAATTATAAGAATTAATTACAAATCGTATAACCTATAAATAACGTATTTTCTTTTATATATTTCCAAAAAAAATGTATATATAGTAACCCATAACTTATCGTTGTTAATTTACAGGATATACATGTGTTTAAAAATAGGCGTAGCAGCCCAGCCGTTTTTTAAGGAAGGAATAATTTCAATCCTATTATTTTATATATCAAATTTTATCAGCCTACTAATACTAGATTTAAGAAATTACAAACTTGTAAAGTGGGCGTGGCACCCCGCCAATTTCCCAAAAAAAATTATATGTGGGATTCAGTCAATGCGGGATGACTATAGCGTAGACAAGTAGAAATTGTAATTGAGTTGATCTTGAAGAAACGACTGACAAACGTTTGCCATTGGTGGAGTGATGTTGCACTAATTACTTCATCCCAGGCCATCTTCTCCATCCACAGTTTTTGCATCAAAGTTTTGGCATGTATAGTAACCGAAGGCATCCGATTGTAGACAGCACTTCTCGTTTTGTGTTGAATTTCTTGACTCCTAATGACTGGACCTGGAAGAAAAACACTTCAGTATTCATTCCATCTCATATCTAGAGCATTGGCCGTGCTCTTACCAGACATTGTGAGGAAGTTTTTAGTAGGAAGGTGATCAGACGGTTAATTCTCTTTTGCTGCAAAATGCTTCCGAAGTGGGGTCAATAAAAACACGAACAGTATGTGTTGAACCGAGATGGAATACTGTCAAAAGGGCTGTGCCTAAAACACCGACAATTGATGTGGTGTTGAGACACGTAGTGAACTGTTCTTCTATAGTGGACAGATGTGATTTTCTTGTCATGCGATGTGATCATTAGTCAAAATGTTTGACCTGTGTTTAGACGAGGGGTTACAATTTCTGTTAACGGGGGCAAGAGTAAATGTAGTCGAGTTCATTCGAGATGCAGGATAGATTGGTGACGTTGTTGGCATTTGGAGCAAGTGTTTTTACTTTGACAGTACTTTAATATATGATATTCTGACAAACAGTTTAAACACCTGCCCTAATTCTTGACAGTAGCAATACGATCCTCTACTGATAGTCGCACTACCTGTCGACAGGCGTAGAGCTGATGCTCTGCGTACAGCACTCGGAACAACTTACGCGCCCCACCAGTATATGATGCGATGAAAAGGCAGGATTCTTCCCTGTACGAGATGCAGAGAGCGCGGTAGGAGAGCTCAAATCGGATACGGCTTCTAGCCTTTGGAACCGTTCCGTCAAAAAATCATGCAACTGGTTCCATTGAAGGATATCAGTCTTGTTTTTTAATAAGCGAACCGAATACAAGAAAACAAAGATGACATCCCAGTTAGAGGTATCGATCTTGAGTGATTTTAGCGTCGCGATACAAGTAATAATATTTCGCTGCAACTTCTTAAGAGCGGGGCCAGAATCAGATTTATAATATGGGAGGTTAAAAAAGATTTATAATATGGGAGGTTAAATTTTCTATCATGCACTTATCTTCTTAGAGAACTTCTGCTTCTCCTAAGCAGGACAGATAAGCCAATTCAATCAGCTTTAAGACAAACTCATTTGATTCGTGGGTATTCGATTGCTCAGTATTGTTTGACAGCGTATACAGCTGGGCAATAGTTGCGTTCAACTTGTCCATAATTGCATGAAAAAAATATATCTCGTGTAAACAAACTTTTCACAGTATAAATTTGATTAAATTATACCTGAATATGAAACAACAGGGCGAAACACTGCGTATAACTTAAGATAGTTGGGCCGATAGTTACACAATGGCTTTAATAAGTTTAAAAAGAAAAACTAAAAAAAGGAAAAAAATTAAATTTAAATAACTTTTCTCAGATGTTTCCGATTAGTTAAAAACTGCTTGACAGAAAACGCGGCGATTCTGCAGCTAAAATTGAAAAGGTGGCGAAAAATCATTCCACAAAAGAATTTCAATGTTTGTTCATACATAACGCTTTAGCTATTTCTCTTGATTTGAACTTATCGGAATGAAAATATAATATTTTGTGGTCAGTTATGAACGGCTTAAATGAGAATTGTATGTCGAGGTTCTGTGGAATAAAACATGATTTTCCATGGACTGATTCCCAAACCTATTTTAAGCTCAGAAATGTATTCAAAAGTTTCTTTGCCAAATCTGCTAAATTGGAGGGCATTTACTTTAGTCGAAACTTGTAATATAGAGTTGAATACAATGATTGTTTTGGAATACCAATGGGGGTTTGACAGCAGTTCAGGGCATAGCGTTTATAGACAAAAATTTTCAAGCAATAATAGCACCGATGAATTTATGGTGTTTGCTGCTGTTGTCCCTCTGCGAATGACAGATTCATCTACCGGCTATGAAGTTTGTGTAAACTCTGTATTGTCGTCAACTTTATTTTGCCGTGCTATTCAATTTATATTCAAGAAAGAGTCCCCCGATATTATACGGGACCTTAGAGACAACATTTTACAGCAAATAAATGAGCTACAGATATACAGAGAACAAATGAAAAAATATTGTAGCAGACATTAAATTTGCTTTAACAATGATTGACGGAGCTGTTGTTCATGTTTTAAAGTGAAAACAGATCTAGTGTTTCCTGCAACCTATGTGGAGCAAATCCTACTGATAAGAACTCACCACTAATTAAAGAAAGATCTATAAATAAAGACAGCTACAATTACGAACTATCAATACTTCATAAATGGATTAAATTTTTTGAGTGTCTGCTCATATATCGTACAGAATACCACTAAAATGTTCGATTGTAAGCGGCGAGAATAAGAAATAAATATTTCAAGACAAAATACACATTTCTGAGAGACTTTAAACAGCAAATGAGATTGTTAGTTGACAAAATTAAAACGGATTATGGTACATGCAATTATGGCAATACTTTCCGTCGTTTCTTGCAAAATATGGAGCAAGCAAATAACGAATGTTTGAATACGGCTTAATTAAGAATTTTGATTTTATTTTGCGAGTATCTAGTGGAAAGCAAATAAATCTTCCTCATTTTAAAAATCTCCTTAATGAAGCGTTTGAAGCATACACACAATTAGATACTTGTGCACGGATCTGGCATTGTTAAGCACTTCAATATATCTATTGGAAACTCTTGAAGCACGTCATATATGTGGGATCGAAAGGAGACGAAGCTCTCCCCTGCTCTCTCATGTCATCACTCTTTAGTTCAGCGTGACGTGTCGAAGCGATAAGACGTTCCCTCCGTGTGTTCTTTTAAATTCTTTTATTACTACTTTGTTTTATACTTATTAAATACCTTTAATATACATTTTTTTTTATTAAACCTTGCACAAATTGTTCCTGTAAAAATAAAAGACCATAAATTTGGGGGCTCAACCAGGATTTATAGCGAGCTAAAGTGTAAAATAATAGAAAAATTTGATGTGAAATTCGTTGTGCCAAAAGTATAAGTAAAGAACCGTTATGACGCCGATCCTAGCTTCGTTTGAGTTGGTTCGAGAGAACTTGTTGCGTTGCAGAGGAGACAACGTAGCCGCTCTGCACAAATTTGTTTTTGAGACGGCTGGCGACAGGGGAAATCGCAAGCGTTTACGCGCGTTTGAAGGTTTTGCGTACAATGAGAGCGACGTAAAATACGGAGAAAAGTGCGCGTACGTGGAGGAGAATATAACAGCCGCTGAACTCGTAACGATCTGCAGCATACTTGGTTTGAGCTGCAAAGAAGACGACTTAACACTGCACATATTCAGAAACTTGACGAAGGGGAATCTGCTTGGCGCATATGAGAAAGACGACGACGACGAAAGCGAAGACGAAGAAGACGATCACAGCAGCGATGAAGAACACGCTGATGTTACGATAACGAGGAAAGACGAAGAGAAGCACAGAAGGAAGCACGTAAACAACGGTGCGTCAACGAGCAGCAGATGCAGAGGAGAAGACGAAGATTGTATGTCAACCAAAAGTCCCGACGATAATATTGTAATGACGAGCGGCATGCCAAGATTTGCGATCAGCTTTCGTGATGTTGAAGACTCTATACGGTCTTTCGACGGCAGTAACAAAGTGCTAGTAGAAGTGTGGGTGAAGGAATACGAAGAAACAGCTTCACTCATGCGCTGGGATGAATTCCAAAAATTTGTGTTTGCAAAAAAATCACTCAAAGGGCTGGCGAAGCTGTTCATTCAAAGCGAGAGTGGAATAACTTCGTGGAGCAAATTAAAAGCAGCGCTCATCGACGAATTTGCTACGGCAACAAATAGTGCGCAGCTGCACAGGCAACTTGCAGAGAGAAAAATTAACAAAGAGGAGAGTGTGCAAGAATACTTTTTCCAAATGAAAGATTTGGCATCGCGCGGTAATATTGAAGAAAATGCGCTTATTCAATATGTAATTGACGGCATAAAAGACTTCAATGTAAATAAAACAATTCTGTACGGTGCAAAAAACATAAAAGAATTCAAGGAAAAGTTGAAGTGCTACGAAATAATTTGCGGAAAGAACAAGCAAGTAAACGAACTAAAGCAAAGTGAGAAGAGAAGTTTCGCAGCGAGCAAGACAGTGAAGAGAGAAATTGTGTGTTACAATTGCGGCGAAAAGGGCCATATGTCACTCGATTGTAAAAACAAAAACAAGGGCGCGAAGTGCTTCAAATGCAATCAGTACGGCCATATTGCAAAGAATTGTGATGTAAACAAAAACGAAAATACGAGCAATGTGCGGAAATTAAGCTCAAAAATTGGTTTTATGAACAAAGAAGTACAAATGTGTAACCAAAAGTGCATCGCTTTGTTTGACACGGGCAGCAAATTCAATTTAATTACTGAAAGTGTTTATGCAAAATTGAACAAGCCGGCTATTTCGCAATCTAATGTTTACCTAGTAGGATTCGGTGCAAATAAATGTGAAAACAAAATAAAACCAATCGGTAATCTAACGTTTGATACCGAAATTGACGGTGAAACGTACAATGTAAAATATCATATTGTGCCGACAAAATGTTTGGATGTTGAAGTTGTGATCGGAGAAGAGTTTTGCTCACAAGCCGAAATAAAAATTGATCGCGACGGTGTTCACATCGAAAAAAATAAAAGTGACGAAATAAGTGAAATGTCCGCAGTGATCAAAATTGATGTGAAGGCGGACAATGAAAACATAAATATTGACAAAACGGCTAGTGTTGCAGCAACGCAAAAAGTGTGCGAAATGGTAAGCAATTATCGCCCAAATCAGCAAAAACAACCGAAGTGAAAATGCAAATAGTGCTGAAAGATGAAACGCCAATTTTCTCGAGACCGCGTAGGCTCCCAATTGCAGAAAGATGTATCGTGGAAGACCAAATCGAACAATGGCTAAGAGACGGTGTGATTGAAAACTCGGAATCGGAGTTTAGTAGCCCTGTCGTGCTGGTAAAGAAACGTGACGGTACGCCACGTTTGTGCATCGATTTTAGAAAAATCAACAAAGTTGTCGTGAAAGATCGTTTCCCGTTACCACTGATTGAAGATCAGCTGGATCGGTTGCAAAACGGCAAAGTGTTTAGTTCAATCGACATGAAAAATGGGTTTTTCCATGTGCCGGTCGCGGAAACGAGTCGTAAATACACATCATTTGTCACGCACAATGGACAATACCAGTTTCGAAAAGTGCCGTTTGGACTATCAAACTCTCCCGGTGTTTTCCAAAGGCACGTGAACGCAATATTTCGTGACCTTACGCGCAAGGGTATCGCATTGCCCTATATTGACGATATTATAATCCCCGCGGAAAATGAAGAACAAGCAGTGAAAAATTTAGAAGAAGTGCTAAATTTATGCGAAGAGTACGGACTTGAACTAAATTTCAAAAAGTGTCAGTTCCTAATGAAACGGGTGGAATTTTTGGGACACGTAATTGAAAATCAGCAGATATCACCGTCACCAACGAAAGTGGACGCACTGCGAAGGTACAAGATGCCACATACGTTAAAGCAACTGGAAAGTTTTCTTGGTCTGGCAGGTTATTTTCGAAAGTTCATACCTAACTTCTCTTTGATCGCGAAGCCTCTAACCGATTTGAAAAAACAAAACAGAAAATTCGAAATTAAAGAAGAACAGGTAGTTGCATTCAATACGCTGAAGACAATTTTAAGTGAAAAACCAGTACTGAACATTTACAATCAAAATTATGAAACGGAAGTGCACACAGATGCATCAATCGATGGCTATGGAGCCGTGATGTTGCAGAAATCACCTGACGACGGACGGTTGCATCCTGTGTATTATATGAGTAAAAAAACTACTGACGCAGAAAGAAAATATACAAGCTACGAGTTAGAAATATTAGCTGCTATTGAGGCGTTGAAAAAGTTTAGGGTGTATCTCCTCGGCATGCATTTTAAGCTGGTCACCGACTGCAATGCATTCACTAAGACTTTGGAGAAAAAAGATTTATGTACGAGAGTAGCGCGCTGGATACTTTTTCTAGGAGAATACGACTATGAGGTGGAGCATCGATCTGGCTTACAGATGAGGCACGTCGACGCACTGAGTCGCTATGCAGTTATGGTAATCGGCGAAGACAGCATTCTTTCCAAGATACGACGAGCACAATTACATGACGACGATTTGAATGCACTTATTGATATCCTTCGAGAAAAAACTATACATAACGACTACTACATGAAAAGCGACGTACTACACAAGCTACAAGACGATCACGAGCTCATTGTCGTTCCGAAGGACATGCAGCGTGAAATAATCAGGCAGGCGCACGAGCAAGGGCATTTTGCTGTAAAGAAGACAAAGGAGTTGCTGTGTAAAGACTATTTTATACCCAAAATAGACGAAAAGATACGTAAGCACATCGAAAACTGTATTCCGTGCATTGTCGTAAATAGAAAGCAGGGTAAGCAGGAAGGTGAGTTACATCCGCTACGCAAAGGAGGGGTACCACTACACACCTACCACATCGACTTCCTAGGTCCTTTAGAATCAACCCACAAGCAATATAAGCATATCTTAGCAGTTATTGACAGTTTCACTAAATTTTGTTGGCTCTACCCAACAAAGACGGCGTCAGCAAAAGAAGTAACAGCGAGGCTCCAAGCTCAAAGTGCAATATTTGGAAATCCGATCCAAATAATTTCAGACAGAGGTTCCGCATTCACAGCAGAAGAATTCAAACGATATTGTATCGCCGAAAATATTACTCATCATGTAGTCACGACGGGTCTTCCACGAGCGAATGGACAGGTGGAAAGGCTCAACAGTATAATCATTGCAGTTTTGTCCAAACTTACAATAGACGACCCAAGCAAATGGTACAAGTTTGTCGACAAAGTACAGCAAACAATAAATTCAACGCACTGCAGACGCACAAACACAACGCCTTTTGAACTACTGGTTGGCGCAAAGATGCACACAAACTCTGATGTAAAAATTAAAGAAATGATACAAGACGAAATCATTCAAACATTTAACGACAGCCGTGAAGAACTGCGAAGAGACGCCAAGAAGCAAATACTGAAAATGCAAGAAGAAAATAGGCATTCCTATAATTTACGACGAAAGCCAGCAAGAACATACAAAGTCGGCGATATTGTAGCAATTAAACGTACACAACTGGGTGGGGGACTGAAGTTGAAACCTAAATTCTTAGGTCCATACGAGGTCACCAAAGCGAAAAACAATGATACCTATGAAGTAACGAAAAATTCTATATACAGTGATGGTCCGCGGCAGACAACTACTTGTGCCGAGTACATGAAACCTTGGCCTAACACCGATGATGACAATTCTACATTCGGGTCGAATGTCTAACAGGATGGCCGAGTTGTGGGATCGAAAGGAGACGAAGCTCTCCCCTGCTCTCTCATGTCATCACTCTTTAGTTCAGCGTGACGTGTCGAAGCGATAAGACGTTCCCTCCGTGTGTTCTTTTAAATTCTTTTATTACTACTTTGTTTTATACTTATTAAATACCTTTAATATACATTTTTTTTTATTAAACCTTGCACAAATTGTTCCTGTAAAAATAAAAGACCATATATATAAGTACCTTGAGACAGAAATCCCATGTACATGTGACAAGGAAGTTTCCGAAATCATTAACAAGGGCCTAAATACAAAAGAATCCCCAGGTTTTGATTTAATAAATACAGATCCCAAAAAATGTACTCTTAAGATTACGCAAATAATAAACCCCGTATTTAAATTTAAATACAACCCTTATCTATAGAAAATATCAGAAATTATAATGATCCTCAAACCTGGCAAACCCACGTGTAATGTAGCATCATACCGAACAATATCTCTGCTGCCGATGATCTCAAACGTAAAACTGCTAATTAAACGTTTAATGCCTATAATTGAACAAAAACGCTTTATTCCAAAAACCCCAGCTCGGTTTCAGGACAAGCCACTCAACAATTGACCAAGTCCATCGGATAACAAACGAAATTGAAAAAGCATTGGAAGAAAAGAAAGTATGCTCTGCCATTTTTTAGATGTATCACAAACATTTGATAAAGTATGGCACGACGGCCTTCTATACAGAATCAGATTGCTCCTACCATTCGAATACTTTGAAATCCTTAAATCGTACTTGAGAAATAGATACTTCAGAATAAAAGTTAAAAAATGGAAAATTAAACTAAACAACATTAATTGGTCCACATAAACTTTACAAGCAAAAATACCCAATATATTCCTATCTATATCGATGATATACAGATCCCATATACTAATACTGCCAAGTACTTGGGTAGGACCCTCGACGATAAGCTTCGCTGGAAGGCGCACATTAAAAAGAAAAGGGAAGAGTTGGACTTAAAATTTAACTCGATAAAATGGCTCATAGGACGTAAATCCGTTCTATCACTTAAAAATAAAATTTGCTTTTACAAGCAACCGTTGAAACCAATGTGGTCATATGGCGTCCAACTCTGGGGCTGCGCTAGTCAGAACAACATAACTACCATTCAGCGATTTCAAAACAGTCTTGAGATGTATTACCAATGCCCCCTGTAACATCAGAAATTATGACCTCCATAGGGACCTTGAATCGGAACAGCGAGAGACGAAGTAAAATGGTTTGCTGAAGCTCATTCAGTCAGACTAAGTTATCATTTTAACGACGAAAAATATAGTGACCTGATAAACCAGACCTAACATATTAGGGAGTGGTAAATAAATAAATTTCTAAAAGAATTGCTTGTTAGTTTTATGAAAACTACATAGTTGCAGTAATATACGCATTTTATAATATAAAAATTAATTTTTTAAACTTATAAATAGAATACGTAAATAAGAAAAAATAAAAAAATAAAAAAGTTTAATTTGTCTGTTTCGAGGGTCTCCTACTAGCAAACAGTGTTTCGCAAAAGGCGCACTGTCAAGCGACGCAAGGACCCCTACAGAAAGGACCCTCACAAATTGGCGCAGTCGGTAGGATTCTAACAACTGAACTCTAACGCGTGTTAAATCGCGTGGTTAGATTCAACATAGTGTACTCAGGCTGCTACCAAGCTCCCAGTTAATGTCCAACGAGTAGTATACCCGGAAAGAACACATATAATCTCAGCACCTGGTACAGAGTTCATATTTATTTCAAGTATATTAATATACAAAAAGATCAAAATAACAGCACTAGCTCAAGGCCATCAGCTGGTTGTTACAATAAATTTATTACTAAAAATACTAATTTCTGAAGCTTTGCATGGCATAAATGGCAGATTGGCTATCAGTACAAATACAGATATTATCTTTAGTTTTGGAGGCTATAACAGCAGCTTGTTAGATGGCCAATATTTCACAGAGGCTATAAAATAGCGCTTTTTTCAAAACCATTCGGTCTTCCGATACTACCGCGAATGATGTTGAAGAGTTATTTTTTGAGCCATCAGTGAAGAGAAATTTGAAAGATTTGGAACTTAGCTGCCATTTATACTCCAGAAAAAATTGTTGATAAAGTTTTGGGCAAGTATTTTGCTTCTGATAACTCTGAAAACACTTTAAAAATTACGAGTCCGATAGAAGCCAAGGCAGATGCTTAAATTAAGCTTTCCGAACAGGTTTAACAGGGAGATTCATTTCCTTGGACAGGCTGTAACGCAGAGTGTCTCTTTGGAAGAAATTTTCGGTTTGCAGCTTTAAAGATATTTTATAAGGAACATACTTATAGCAATATAAGGTTTTCTGTATAAGACTAGCCGTCATGAGGTCCACTCGCTCAATAAGGTTAGGAAAGATTCAGCGAGAATGTTGTAAATAGGAGTGGTGCAGAAGGCACGTAAACTTTTCCGAAGGGCAGTAAGAACGGCGCACAAAGAAGATTTAAGTTGCTTTTCGGTCAGGTCACATAATTTGGCAACGCGTAATCGATCAGAAATAAAAATAATGCTTTAATAATTTAATACAATGTAGAAATATGTATAAATGATTTTTTTTATGAAAAGTATTTTACAATATAAAGGCGTTTAACCAACTTATTTCTAATGTAATTGCAATGAAATTTAAAGGTGTATTTACAGTCAAAGAAAACCCCTAATATTTTCATTTAGCTAACATTATTAATATATATATAATTATAACACAGTTGTACATTTGGACAGTAATTTTTCCGACAAATGAGCAGGATATTGCATTTCTCATATGCAATAATCGCTCCTGATTGAAGCGACCATACAAAAATGTCATCATGATTTTATTAAAAATGATTCATAAATTTACCAAATTATCTTCTTTAGTAAATATTAGAACGTCGTCGGTGTAAATACCGTGGGTTAAATTGTACTAATCTATAATTTTACTGAATTCGTCGAAAGGGATTGTAAATAAAACTACCGGATGACGTGGACCTTGAAGAATCCCATTTTGTAAATCACATTTGACAAAAAAAAAAAAACCATAAATTTTAACCATAAATCTTTGATTTATAAGAAAATTTTTAATTTAGTTGAATATTTTAGGGCCAACTCCCTTTTTTTAACTGCTTTAGAAAAATTTGCACTCTAATACGATCAAAGGCTTTTTCAAAGTCTATGGAAAGTGCTGTGACATGCTTTCTACTATATAGAATATTCGAAGAGAGATGGTCAAAATAGAAGAGTGAGTCAATTATGACCCTTTTTTAATGCAATTTTGATTGAAACTTAAAAGCTTATACTTAGATGCGAACTACATGAATCTGTAGGCAAATATCTTTTCCAGTATCTTGCTGTTACATGCGAGTAGGGAAATCGGCCGAAAGTTGGACGGTTTATCCGAGGATATATTGGGCTTAGGAATCGGAGTTGCATTTCCAACTTTGGGGAAGGATACCAGAAGAAAAAATGCCATAATATAGATTTAATAACCTAATTTTAATAGAGTCAGGTAAGTTGTTTATCATTACATAAGTAATCCGAGCTTGGGCAGGAGGGAGTCCTTGCCGTTATCAACAAAATTGTCAAACTCTTGCAAGGACTATCAAATTCTCTTACTGAACGATAGAGATTGTTTGGGTGACAGAATTTTTCATGCCATAGTCTAGACTTATGAACAACAAAGTCATGAGAAAAAATTTTACCGTAAGAAAAATCAGACCAATGTTTGGAAAAAAATTTGCAATTTCTTTAATACATGAAATAGCCTTTTTTATTATAAGCTGTGGAATAGTAAAATTACTATAAGCTCCAGAAAGCTTTTTAATATTGTTCAATATTTCTTTAGGAGAATATGAAGATGAGATTTTTTAGCAACAAGTTTAAATTTTGTACTAGCTGTTGATGTACCATGCATCTAGCTTTATTGTACACATCTCAGTGAGCTCCTTATTCCACCAAGGGAGACATTATTTAGGAAAGTATGGTAAAGTTTGAGGGTTGGATCATGTAGCTGCAGTCAGAATAACATTTCTAACTAAAGCATTTGTTTATGTTACGGCTACGGATGTGGTGTCGATTTAGTTCATCACACTCTAATCTGTCTTTTTCCCAGTCAGCTTCATCAGTTATGAACCTAGGGTAGTGGTCGCTGCCACAGAGATTATGCAAACTTTTCAAAGAAAAGAGTGGACAAATACTAGTTGTAGATACCATAATTTCTGCATTAGTCAATGTTTTGTGTGTGCAAAAATGAGTCGAAGATTTATCATTTAAGACAGTTAGGTCTAGAGAACAAATTAATTCTTCAATTATTTTACCCCATGTATTATGTTTGTGTGCTCCAAGCATTGACATCCCCACTCCAAGCATTGACATCCCCACAAAAATCTGGCTGAGGCAAGAAATATTCTTTTATGAAAAATTTTTTTCTAAGTCAGCATCCCAGTACCATGCTTATTCGTATGGTTCGTATTATGGAAATAAGCAAAATAAGGAGAAGCAGGAGAAGCATTACTCACACAGCCAAGTTTGGTTTATTCTAAGGCTATAAGATCAGGTGCTGAATCGTCACAGTCGTGAACGATATGATATTCTTTGTTGAAGTGTTAAATGAAGTTAAGTTGTTCTTTTTAGTGGTTGGATGCGTAGATAGAACACACATTCGACAACAGAAACCAACACAAGATGAACAGATGTACTCCAACAAGAAAGGGTTACACAGTCTAAACGCTATAATAGTAGGTTAAGTTAGATTGCAAAAGTGTGTGCGGATACTGTATCCGCACTTCAACTCGGAGACATCCATGTCCATTGTGACTGCCTTTAAAAATACCAAGAAAAGGCATACTTTCCTTACCCTCGATTTCCGTATACATTGGAAGTACCATCCCTTTTAAACCATTTGGTTTTCCATATGAAAGTGAGGAGATCCGATAAGTTCACCTTCTTTATCTCTGTCAAGCTTGTGAAGAAGGGCGACCCCAAACATTGAAGTCGTTTCAACTGTAGTCTTGGACATTGACATAAAAAGTAATGAATCGATTCTATCTCTTTTTCATCATGGCAATTCCTGCATAGCCCGCTCGACGGAATACGCCAATGTTGAAGCATTGGTAAGCTCTGTTACTGAAGGTTTGCTGAGCCCTAATATAACCTTCGTTCTCTTCATGTCTAACCTAGGCCATAAGGCCCGTGAGACTTCACAGTTATCACGATTAGTCCATAAGTTGTTTGTCACCGCAATAGTGAATTCATCTATGCTCCTAAACAGTTCACATATTTGGATTTGTATTGAGGTATCTGCTTCGTTAATGTCCATTTCAGAGCTCCTTCTGGCCATCTCGTCCGTTATTTCATACCCTTCTATATTACTATGTCCGGGAACCAGACAAAGTGATACCTTGTGGGGTCCAATGTTCAGTAGTGAGGTATGACATTTAACTATATTTTGACCTTTCCGTTTTATTTCGGTCAAAATTGTACAGTGTCCTTAGTTGGAAGGTTCCCACGTGTTGCATTCCTTTAGTCTGAGAAAACACCTAGCGGCACAACCCTGAATGAACACCCCTAGTGGTAAGAGGTGAAATAATATATATAAGCCTTCTTGAGGCGCGCTACTCACAGCCCCTAAAATTCCCAAGCTAGCAAGTCTTTGCAATTTTCCAATACGAATTTATTTACATTTCCTTCCCAACGCCTTCCAGCAGACGACGAATCCGTAGGTGATAATTGGTCAAATGATTGTGGTGCACATCCCATACACAATGTACTGTGACAATCCCCATTTTTTCCCAAAGATCCTTTTACAGGTATAGTATGCAGCCAAACCCTTGGAGTTCAGAATGGTACCTAAGTATATTGCTTCTGAAGAAAGATTCAAACGTTACCTTACCTAACCTTGGCAAAGGGGACTCAGGAATTTTTATTTTCCTGGTGAACAAAACTATCTCCGTCTTAGTAGGGTTAACTCCAAAGCCGTTGCGCTTAGCCCATCCGGAAATCTCACCAAGTGCTGATCCCATGAGTTCGCTAATCGTTCACAAAAACTTGGCTGGGATTAGTATGACAACGTCATCAGCTTAGGCTACAAACTGTGTTCTCTTTACTCTGATAGTTCCAAATATCTTACTCACTACTATGGGTTCCACCAAACCGATTTTGGTTTAGCTCGCGGCCAATGGACAAGATAAAGATTTTTCCAAAGATTTTTTCAGAATTCTCGGAAGACGACCTACCGCCTTGTCAATGTTAGCATTCCCCTCGCCGAATTTGACTTTCATCAAAGTAAGTTTTTGGGTCGCCAGTCTAGAGACTTTGGACCAGTCAGTCTTTTTGGGTTCCTAAAAGGCCGTAGGCTGTAATCATTCGGAGGATTTTGTTTTGTCGCCTTTGAATTTTCTCTATATTTGATGCTGAGGCATAGCTGAATCCCATAGCACCATATTGGTTTTAGAATCGAGTTGTATACTAGAAGTTTACACTCTAGGGTTAGTGTAGAATTTCTCCCAATAAGCCAGTTAATTTGAACTGTTTTTAGTTTCGTTTGGATCCACTTTGCTTCTATGTGGGTTTTCCATGCTAATCGCCGATGAAGATGAATACCGAGGTATTTAACCTCGCTGTGTTGCGGTATAGTCTGGGTGTTGATATGGATAGGCGGGCATGCTTCCCTGCGCAATGTAAATGTAATATGTACACATTTTTGTTCGTTCACCTTTATCCTCCATTGTTGTAGCCATTTATCCAACTGAGATATATATTCTTGTAATTTGCGGGATGCATTTTGAGGGTTTTCGTGGACGCTTAGAAAAGCTGTATCATCAGCGAATGTTGATACGTGGATATTATTGCTTATTTGCATATCAGAGGCGTATATTAAATATAAGATAGGACCCAAAATGCTGCCTTGGGGAACTCCGGCTTGAATCGGTTGAGGTGTGCTCAGAAAATTACCTTCTTTGATGATAAATTTTCGTCCAGTTAAATAGTTTTTAAATAGCTTAAGTTTTGTTTTTATTTCAAAATTAAACCTTCATGCCATACTTTATCAAAAGCCTGGGAAACGTCAATGAAGAGGGCAGAACAATATATCTTTTCTTCGAATGTTTTTCTAACTACATTTACAAGTCCATGCGTTTGTTCAATAGTGCTATGTTTTCTTCTGAATCCAAATTGATGATCTGGAATGCATCCATTCTCATTTAGTATGGGGGTCAACTTGCTCATAAATAGTTTTTCAAATAGTTTTGACATATTAGATAATAGGCTAATATCTATATAAGATTCTATAAGATTCGTATGGTCTTTTCCGGGCTTAGGTATCATGGGAATCAACGAAACCTTCCATTCAGTAGGAAACTGTCGGAGGCGTAGAATAGCATTACAAATTAAAAGAATTATATTTCTTTCTATATGGGGCAGTTCTACAAGCATCATATTACTGATTATGTCATTACCTGTGGCTTTCCTCGAGTTTAAGCCAGCCATAGCGGTTTCAATATTCCGAATATTAAATCTCACAGTAATCGCTGCTTCCGCGACTACGGTTGGTAGCTCAAGTATATCAGCAGATATGTTTGGAGTGAAAACGGTTTTCAAATGGTTTACAAAAAGATTCCCTTTTTCAGTATCAGTTCTTGCCCAATTTCCGCGCAAAGTTCGTAGGGGAGGCTTACATACCTCAGGTTTTTTAAGTCCTCTGGTTGCTCGCCATAGTGAATAATCTGTTTGAGGCGTTGCATCGAGATCTTGTAAATATCTCTGCAGAGATGTTGATTTTTTATATTCTAATAATTTTCTAAGCTGATTGGCACATTCTTTGAGCCTAATTTTTAACTTCGGGGATCTGTATCGTTGCCATTCTCTTCGAACTATTCTTTTTTCTGACAATAGCCATTCTACTTTTACAGAGTGGATTCTATGGTATCTGACATGTCGATTGGTTGAAGTAGCATGTTCAACAGCTTGCTTGAGGACTGCATCTAGCTTTCTAATAGAGCTATCTATGTCTGCATGCGTTCTTAACAGCATGCTATCCGTGCAATGGGCACTGAGGTATTTATTGTATTTCAACCAGTTAACATGTGTAACTGTCGTCGCCATCTCACCAGTTTCTCGGGGGTTCCGTATGATAACAATAGTGGGAGATTGATCTGAATATAACTCTAGTGAGGCCTCAACTAGAAACATTTCGCTGGGAACGCCCTTTACTACTCCAAAATCAATAACATCTGGAGTCTTTTTTCGATCTGATGGCCAGTAACTTGGTTGTCCGCATGAAATTACTTTTAACCCCATTTTAAAAATTGTATCAAACAGAACACGTCCCTTCGGGGTGATTAGCCGTGATCCCCATAAAGTATGCTTAGCGTTGTAATCACCAGCTACCAGAAAACGTGGTCCTAGTGATTTATAAAATTTACTGTATTGACCTTCTGTGATTGAAAATCTGGGAGGAGAATAAATCGATGAAATCACCAAGTCCTGGTGGAAATTTTCGACTCAAATATTTGTTGCCTGAAGGTAATCCTCACGAGTGTCTCCCAGAGAATAGTGTTTGAGTCGCGACTTTATAAGCATTGCCAAGCCACCACAAGCTCTTCCTCGGGGGTCCTTGGTGTCGTATAAAGTGTATCCATTTATTTTAAAAAAGCTTCTAGGCGTCAAATGTGTCTCAGAGATCAGCATTACGTCAATTTGTTTATCCAATAGGAAATATTCCAAATCGTTTTTATGTTGGCGGATGCCGTTTGCGTTCCAGAAACATATTGTTAGGTTCATGGGTTATTTAATACCGCCTGCAGCAGTGTAGATTGCATTTTCAACATTTCCTGCATCATGCAGGTCATGTTGGTTGTAAAACTATTTACTGACTGAATTAAAGTCTCTATTAAAGCTTGAAAACTACTAAAATTAAAGCTGTGGATTTCGTTTGTTGGTAGCTCTTTTTGCATTATACTCTGGCTAGACTTTAAAACATTTGCGTAAGAAAATTGACTGGTAGATGGTTGGGCTGACTCTGGGAAATTTGAGTTAAGCAGATTCATAGGCTGAGTGGATGTAGGATTAGTTTGTTGGTCAAAGATCGATTTACGTGCGCGTAAATAGGGCAGCCCCTATAGTTGACAGTGTGGCTAGCACCGCAATTGTTACATTTTTTTTATTTTTGGTTCTTCTTTTGGTTTGACACATTTGGCGGTACCATGAAGGTCCCCACACACTACGCAAACGGAGGGTAACTTGAGGTAAGTCTTAGTAAGACCAAATTCTTGGCAGTTCAGGCATTGAACGGGTCCTGCACGTTTATGCGGTTCTTCTCCAGTAACTCTACGGTGCAACAAATATTTTAGGTTATAAATGGGATGGGGTTCGTCCTTCTTCAGTTTCATATCACCTGGTTCTAGTTCCACCCGAAATAGTGGTTGTGGGACTCTGTCTCTGTTTCTGATGTTGGTAACATTTTTAACTTTGAAACCATTGATTTATAAGCCCCCCTTTACCTCCTCTGGAGCCACGCAGGAGTCAATGTCTTTTACAACAATCTGTAGGCCCTTGGCGCTCTTTAGCTGGTAAGTGAAGAAATTGTTTTTTTGTTCTACAAAATCTGACACAATTTTACGGTAATCATTTTATTGTTTTACCTGTATTTTCGTTTCTAAAATGTTTCCACGTTTTATTGGAGTTACGTAGAACGCCTTTTCACCAATTAATGATATTAAGCCCTTTATTAGCTCGTTAGAGTTACGCTCCCTCAAATAAATCGAGGGTGGTTTACTCGAACTTTTCAGAGTGTTAGAATCATTCGTATCATCTTCTAGAATTGCGAAACGTTTTTGGGAACTTGGGATGTCTGCATTTCCATCTTTGGGTACTTTTGCCATTGAAGCGATCTTCGAAGATTTTGGGTTTCGTCCCCGTTTTAGCACGGTTATATATCTGTCCAATCCCACTTGAATTTTTGATTTTTCCGGACAATACACTGGGGGTGTAATTTTAAGCGATACTCCAGTTGTAGGGGTTAATTAGATTAATTTCTGTTGTTTTGTTGTGGGGCTGGCATAACTAACTGACTTGCTGGCGGAATTGTAGGTGTAGATTCTCTGTTTAACATTAATGCAGGAGAACATGAACGAGCCCGATTTATTGGCTTGGTTGTTAGGAGCAAGTTATCCTTAGTTATTTCTTGTTTGTTTTCGCAGCAATCTTCATCAATTACCGTCACATAAGCATTTCTGATGTTTGTGAGTTTGTCTATATTCGGGAAACTCATTAAGAGTTGAGAAAATGAAGAATCAATAAATGGCCCAAATGCAACTCTGAGGAATTTTAAATTTAAATAAATTAAAATTTAATGGCATCACCAATCTTCTTAGAGTACTGACACAGGTGGCAACTCCCGCTAGTTGTGTTTTGGCCGGCCCTTTTATTTTTAATGGAGTTGTTGTTTTTAAGATGTTTTGTGAATTTTACACTTCACTTTTAATCTGTTCTTGCAGAATAAAATATTGTTAAATTATGTAAATAAATTGCAATTTTGTATTAGCGTCTATATCGCGAAGTTTAAAGAATGAAATCAGTTTAAACACAGTGAAAAACAGTCCCAATCACGGAGCACGTATGAAATCGCGTCCGCACAGTTCCAAGATCTGTGGTGGCGGCCTTTTCTCGTTGTACGTGAAGTTTGTGGACGTTAGCAAAAAACTGGGCTTGTGCCTGTGCTCGCATACCACCGTTTTAAGGTCTCCAGTGCTGTCGGGAGTTAGAAGAAATAAATATCCTTCTTGGCAACTATACACGTTCTGATCTTACCGTATGTCTGTAGAATGTAGAGGCGATAACCATCCAACCCGAATCCGTTTCCCTTACCTCTGACGAGTCAATGCTCTTGGACAAGGTCCAATCGTCCTCTGCGATAAACTTAACTAAATCGAGTGAGGCTGAGATGGACTGATGCAAATTAATTTGCACCACCTCCAGCTTCCTCTCCGTTGGCTTGTGACCGGTCACCCGGCACACGAAGTTTTAGAGAGCCGAAGCCGAATTTAACTCTATAATAGTAAGTTTTTTCAAATAAATTGGAATATTTATTTACTATTGTTTTCGTATACCATATTTGAGACCACATTTGCAAGATACTTGCAATCTATTGCAAATATGGGGGTGCAGATTCATTTATTACAGTGTTCATGGAAGAGAGTTTTCGGCTCCACAGGAATGGAAATTCTTGGCATCTTGGTACTATTGAAACTTTTGAAGCTTTCAATTAATTGGTGGAAGTAATAATCCTTATTTTCATTTCAATAGCGAATTCTGGATTTGAGCATTCAATGGAATTCTAGTTATTTGAGAGTCATTAATTTCAAGCATTCTATCATATTTATTACACAATACTGGTTTGTGTTCTGCTTTCAACTTCATATTTTCCTCAAGCAGCGGGGATTTCGTGTCATGTGAACGTTTTCCTTTTGGGCGTTGCTCAGCTTTGTGGCCTACGAGCAGCAATATAGCTGAAAGTAAGGGTAGTCGGTAAGCTGGCTAGAGCTTTATTTATTATCACCCCTGCTTGACCGAGCTGCAAATGTGGGCAGACTTGTTACCCTGCATGCAATCTACTCCAGCTGATTCAACGAAGTGAAGTTTCCATATTCTCCTGGATAGGCCCTCCACCTGTTCGCCGTTTCGAGGCCCTGTTGAATGACAGTTTCCTGATGCAAATGCTTAAAATAAATAACTCATTGACTTTGATGATCATTAAAAATATGAATAGCATTCTTTTTTCTACAACTTCATATCCTGTATTGGAGGCCCTACAACCTTTTTATAATTTGGTGAGGTTGCCGTTGATTTTCCTTCCGCGCAGTTTGGAAGCAAAAGTTTTGCTAATTGTGTAAGGTGTGTTCGGCTATAAATTGCGCCATAACTTCCTTTTTTGTGGCATTTATTTTATGGTGGTTAGTCCTAAAATAATAAAAATAGTTAAAATATTACATATATTTGCATTTATTTAAAATTTACTTAAACTTTTTTCTAATTTTCTCAAATTTTGCACGACCGCTAATTGGTGATCGAATGACGAACGAGTATGTTCACGAATGGCATCATACTGAATTCCGCTAAGAATAGAAAGTTCACATTTGTCATAATCCGAATTTCTCATTTTTACGTCACGAGTTGCTCATTCAGGACTGTGACGATTCGTCCCTACGTTTTTATTCTGAAATAAGCAAAAGAAGCTCATGATAATTATTAAGGAAACCATTCATATTCCACCGCAGGAAAGTAAACAAAAACAAAAAAATATTAGGGTATTTATTTAACTGAGATTGTTAGTAATGTAAACTTTAATCATTAGATCAATCTGATGTATTAAATAATTGAGTAAGAGAAAGAACAGTTTTAATAGATGGAAGCGGGGAAAAAATACTATTTGTGAAAGAGTTGTCAGGAAGGATTTTGTTTTTATTAAGATAGCTATTTGGATTACTCTGATCTTTAGTGAATAAAGCTGCACTTCTTATATTTCCTTTTGATTCTTCAAGTGAAATACTCTCTTTATTAGTTTGTGGATTAGGTAAGCTGTTGCTTTAATGAAGAATTGTTTGGTGTTTGGAAAGTTTTGGAGTTGGGGAGGAACTCTGTTCTGTATTGAATTTTTCTTTTTTTTCATCTATTTATTTACCGAATCTTTGTTAAGAAACTAACAGTAATTTTTCTAAGAGTACAAGACTACATTTGTATATCTAGGTAATATCCTCAGCCACTGGATCGAATATTTGGTGTTTCCTGTAAGAACCAAAATCTTCTGTGGGAAATTTTGGCCCACACCACAGGTGTCAGAGTCGCTATATACACACAAACACCATGAATAACAGACCGAATAATTGCATCTTGGAAACGCCCACAATGCCAACCGAAACAACTGCAGTGAGAACCTAACGAAAATAACTACAAGCATTGTAACCAATTAGCGCGGCCGTGGTAGGAGCGCAGATCAGCAGCAGCATATTAGACCAGTTGGAATAATAGCAACTACAACAAAAAAACCGACCACCACAGCCAACGATCTTGCCAATCAGCGCTATGCTTGCGAAGAGCGAGGAAAAACACAGCGACGAGGAATACAACAAATACATGCAGGACAAGAGAAGGTGAGTGCACGAACTCAGCGGTGGAATTTGCCGAGTGCGCTCGCTTGGAAATTTTACACTAACAACACGAAGAAACGAGAGCGAAGCACAAGAGGGACAACGACGAGGAATACAAATGAAATGCTGGTTGTCAGTTAAATTAAATATTTAACAACAACACCACTACAGGATTCCGGACAGCGCTGCTGGCAGGCAACAATACTGCAGGCTAACCAGGGACCGTTGGAGTGAGGTGGCTGACCACCAGAAGTTGAAGGTGGCCCAAGGGCAAAATACTGCAACAACAACAAGCCTGCCACAACAACAACAATCGACTACTGGCCAACGGAAGTAAAGTCACAGAACGGTGGCCTGCCAATAACAACATGTGTCAGCCGCTGCGACCTGGGACTATATAAACCACGGTGGTCGAACACCAGCATCCTGACTAGCAACAGCTCTACGCCATACCAAGAACAATACGAACACAAAAAGCTTAGCGAGAACATCTGGTTTTTAATCGTTTTCTCGCTAAGCCATAGACAGACAGAGACTACAGGGATTCAGTGAGAGCCTCTGGTTTTTAATCGTTCTCCCACTGAATCACAGAGACACATACGCAACCGAGACTTAGGGACTTAGGGGGAACCTCTGGTTCTTTAATCGTTTTCCCACTAAGTCATACAGAGACCATAGGGACTCAGTGAGAGCCTCTGGTTTTTAATCGTTCTCCCACTGAGTCACAGAGACACATACTTACCGGGACGTAGAGACAGGCAAACAAGTATACACTAAGAAAGTTTATTTATATAGAATTAAGAAAATAGAATTGTTTCGAGCAAGAGGTCCCCATCATTATATTAAATAAATACGCTATTGTTAATATAGCTCGCAGGACTTTTGATATTTTTCTGTACACGACCCTTGGAGCCGCTGAGTTTTACCCCAGCTATAAAAAAGAGTTGTTACAGTGGCGCCCGAGCAGGGACTTGAGTAAAAGAGAAACTATATCACAAGAAAATATTACGTCAGACGCTGAGGAAGTCACGATCTAAAGCGTGGAGTAGGTAAATAACGTACGTGCAGTCACGTTACCCTGTCACTGGGAAAATCCTGAGCACTAGCCTTTTACTCACAAGTAGACGCTCCTACTGTCTTCTCCATCATCCAAGTATAACATAGGATGGCGAAGACAAGTTGGGTGTATACACTTCGAAAGGAGCAGCTGGTGATTTTGAATACCGAGTTTGGATTGGAGGCCTCAGGAACCGTAGAGGAACTACGGAAGAAACTCGCGGAGTATCTAAACTCCACAGAACTCACGCTAGCGTAGGAGCATCGTGTGACCGAACTGCAGGCTCGCCTCATGAAGAGATTGTCACCTACACCAGTCAGGCAACCCCGAACCCTGTACAGTATGGAACGCCCAGGAGTCTCCGATGAGTACCTGAGTACGAGTCGAGAGTCGCTACTACCAGCGAGAGACGAACAAGCCGGGACTTCACGTGACACCCTGCGCACAACAGTACCCGAGTTCCCCAGAAGTGGGACTACCACTTACTCCACCGTGATTGACCATGTAAGGAAGTGGTCAGTGAAGTTCGATGGAGAACGAGATCCACTGGCGTTTATTGAGCGCATTGAGGAGCTATCAGATGTCTACGGGATAAATACAAACCTACTCCCACGGACGATGCCGGAGTATTGAAAGACCGCCCATTGCTATGATTCCGAAATAACAATTGCAGCTGGACTGAGTGGGCGGCATTCAAAAAAGACTTTCTGAAGTTCTTCTTGCCAGCACGTTACTGGGAGAAGTTGGAGGATGAGATCAGGAAACGCTTACAACGCCCTGGAGAATCGTTTAAGATATACGTTGTGGAACTCCAGAACCTCATGCGACATGCCGGGCATACAGAGGAACAAAAACTGGAGCGAATATTTCGAAATAGCTTAGAGGAGTATCAATGGTACGTACGTCGTAAAGACTTCACGACGCTGAGCGAGCTGATAGAAATGGCGGAAGACCTGGAGGGCATACGAAACAACACGGATACATCTAGGACACCCACGGCATCACCCAGAGTCGATCGCACTATACCCCGAGAGACAAGAAACCGCCAAATCCTTCCAGCAAATAGCACTAAAGCCGAGGCAGCAGTAGATGTGCGAACTGCCTGCCGACGGTGTGGGGAAAGTGGACACGTGGCACGCGTCTGCCGCAATGCGCAAGTCCTATTCTGCTGGGACTGCGGGAAGCGTGGGATTCGGACTATAGAATGCTGCCGGACACAGGGGGGAAACGAACGGGGCTGCCGTCAAGAGCGAGGCAGGGCGCAGCCCACCGGCAACAGTCCTCAAAAGCATTAAGTGCGTTGCGTTGCGATGGGCAGCGTATATGTGCCACAGTCATCATCGGCACCATCCAAATCACAGCCACCATCGATACCGGAGCTACTCGAAGCTTCATCAGCGAACGCCTTAGTCACCAGGTACGTGCAATCACAGGTGGGGTAACTCCCACACACATACGCGCACGTATGGCAGACGGGCACACGCGGGAAATCACAGAAGCACTCCGAGTGACCATACAGCTAGGAAAACAAAACTGCGAGCTGGACCCCCTAATGATGCCCGATTCCACAGACGATCTACTCTTGGGTCTCGATTTCATGTTGAAACAAGGCACAACAATAAGATGCGGGGGTCAAGAAGTCATACTAGGACCACACACCGGCGCCGTACAACCCCGAGATTCTACATTATGTACGACGATCCAGGTGGAGGCCCTCACGGAGAAAGCTAGGATGAAAGAATTTCTCGCCAACGAGCTGAGCAAGTTCAATGAAGAACCAGGCGTATCCCACATCACCAGTCACAAAATCGTAATGCGCGACGATAGACCGATTAAACAGAGGTACTATCCCAGAAATCCAGCACAGCAAGAGGTAATCAACACGGAAATAAATGATTTGTTGGCAAGAGGCTGCATAGAGCCATCCCGCAGCCCTCACAGTGCGCCAATTGTGCTTGTACGGAAGAAGGATGGAAGGTGGAGGTTGTGCATCGACTACCGGCAACTTAATGCGAAATCTATTCCCGATGCATACCTCCTACCACGCATACACCACATCCTGGACCGCTTACGAGAAGCCAAATGCATTAGCAGCCTGGACCTGAAAAATGGATATTGGCAAATACCCATGGATGAAGGGAGTAAACAACTCACGGCGTTCACAGTACCAGGAAGAGGACTCTGTCAATGGAAAGTTATGCCCTTCGGATTACACTCGGCACCAGAAACCTTCCAGCGAGCGCTAGATCAGGTAATCGGCCCTGATATGGAACCCCACGCCTTCGCTTACTTGGATGACATAATCGTCACGGGGAAAACGCTGGAGGAGCACGAAAAGAACCTTGCTGAAGTCTTTAGGAGATTACGGGAAGCAAACTTGAGACTCAATCAAGAAAAGTGTGCTTTCTTCCGTAAGGAAATCAAATATCTCGGCCACATGGTCAGTGAAAGAGGCATACACACGGACCCTGATAAGGTGGCAGCCATCCGAGAATTAAAACCCCCACAGAATATACGAGAGCTGCGACGGTGCCTAGGCATCGCATCGTGGTACCGACGCTTTGTACCTGATGTTGCTAAAACCACACACCCCCTGACAGCATTACTAAAAAAGGGTAAGCATTTTAAGTGAACAGAAGCCCAACAAACAGCATTCGAGCAGTTAAAGCAACAGCTAACAGAGGCCCCAATTCTCACGTGTTCCGATTTCACGCAAAGATTCGTATTGCAGACGGACGCTTGTGACTATGGTTTGGGTGCCGTACTTACCCAAGAAATCGAAGGAGCGGAGCGGGTAATAGCATACGCCAGCTGGCACTTAAACGGAGCAGAGCAGAATTATTCACCAACAGAAAAGGAGTGTTTAGCCATAGTGTGGGGCATAAGGAAGATGCGGCCATATCTCGAGGGCTACAGGTTCACCGTGATCAGAGACCATCTGTCGCTCAAATGGCTAAATTCTATTGAGAGTCCTTCTGGTCGCATAGCTAGGTTGGCACTGGAGCTGCAACAGCACTCGTTTGAAGTACAATACAGGCGAGGTAAGCTTAACGTGTTAGCCGACGCACTATCAAGGCAACCCGTAGAACCTGCACGTGGTATCAGGGTACAGGCAGAACCGGAACCGAACTGCAGCTGGTGGAAAAAGCGAACAGCAGAAGTGCTAGCCGAACCCATAAAGTATTCCGATTACACCATGGAGAGTGGACAGCTTTATCGGCATATTCCGAATCGCGCGGGCGATGAAGATTGCACCCCGTGGAAGCTATGCATCCCACGACCACTGAGGGAGCGCGTTCTACAGGAAAACCACGACGCAGCAACAGCAGGGCATCTGGGCATTAGGAAAACTATCGCTCGAGTTGCCAACCGATACTATTGGCCGGGTTTTTTCCGAGACGTTAGCCGATACGTAAGGCAGTGTAAACTGTGTCAAGAATACAAGAGCAGCCAACAGCAGCCTGCAGGGAAAATGTTGACTCAGATACCTGAAGAGCCATGGGCTATTCTCTGTGCGGACTTTGTGGGACCACTACCTCGCTCCACGCACGGGAATACCATGTTAGTTGTGTTCCACGATAAGTTCACAAAATGGACCGAAATGGTAGCACTACGGAAAGCCACCACATACACCCTACAACGAGCTTTCCGACAACGCATTATGGCCCGTTTTGGGATCCCAAAAGTCCTAGTTACAGATAATGGATCCCAGTTTACCAGTAAAGCATTTCACAAGTTCGCGCAGTACTACGGCATGCGTCATCAATTCACTGCACCTTATACGCCTCAAGAGAACGCGGTTGAGCGTACTAATCGTACACTGAAAACGATGATAGAAACGATGGACAATCTGCTACCAGAGTTCACACTAGCGATAAACTCCAGCGTCTCGGAAACCACGGGATATAGCCCTGCTTACTTGGTACAAGGGCGAGAGCCAAGGCTACCGAAAGCATTGTTTGACGAAACCACAGTGGGCACCGGACAAGCAAACAAAAGTCCTAATGAAAGAACAACCCAGCTGAAAGAAATCTACACGCTCGTTAAACGCAATCTGGATCGGGCAGCACAGGACCAGCGGAGACACTACAACCTGAGGCGTAGAGCATGGAAACCGACTATCGGACAAATGGTACTGGTGAAACAGCATCATCTATCCAAGGCCACAGACCACTTCTCAGCTAAACTAGCCACGCGATACGAAGGACCGTACAGAGTAGAAAGCTTTGTTTCCCCTGTTATCGTGACATTAGCGCAGCGAGGAGACAAACGAGGAAGAACGGCACACGTAAGCGAGTTGAAACTACACTGCGCGCCTGATACTCACGAAGGCCCTGATACTCCTACACGACGAGTGGGAATGGCAAAGTTAAAGTAAGAGAGGGAACACGGAGAGAATCCAAGAACAGTTACCCCACATTCCCGTTATTCAAGTATAAAACCCACCAACATGCTACGGGAAGTCCTCTTTTATCATCAGGAGATCAGTGAGTATTATCAAAGCCAAAGTAGAAACAGCAAACCGAAGGAAAACCCAGAATGGCATTTCTACAGACAGCAAAATTAATCGAATCAGTGTCGAAGCTCCACTGACTAGTGTAGGAAACCTATTTACACTACAAATCAGTTCAGGAGACGAGGAGGGCGAAGAGCAACAAGCGGAAGTACTATTAACATTTCCACCCGGTGTAGGAGGAATCACCATTCGGAAAAGTGACGTCGCACGCCTCCAGGAGGGAAAATGGCTGAACGACATAGTTATAGATTTCTATCTGAAATGGCGTCAGATCAATATAATCCCGAGTCGACAACAAGGGAGGATATACGTATTTAGTAGCCACTTTTTCTCACATCTAACGAGACTCTCCGACATCCCCATGAGGCAACACCAGCGGGTCAGAAGTTGGACTAAAGGCGAAGACATTTTCAAAAAAGATTTCATCCTGGTTCCTATCAACCGAAACCACCATTGGTACCTACTAATAGTGTGTTTTCCGGGTGCAGTCGCGTCAGGGTGCCGTGGCACTACCATCCTAGTCTTCGACTCCATAGCAAAAGGATCCTACCTATACGAAGCCACAGCTATCCGGCAATACCTGCAGGAGGAGTTTCGCGCCAGAAGGGGAGGCACAGCAACCGTTGTGTTTGACGCCAACAGTGTACCAGTATATTCTCCACAAACACCACAGCAGCACAATCAAACAGACTGCGGTGTCTTTTGCTTGCAGAATGCTGAGAATTTCTTCACGCAGCCGATAGGCCGCGATGCATGGGAAACGGCCGACCTGAGTCAATGGTACAATAACGAAATCATCAGGCAGAAGAGACGGGAAGTGATCCACATCATCAAACAATTAATTCTACACAAACCGGTAGACTCACGGCGCCCGACGAAGCCCACGCCCAAAAGGCAAAATTCATCAGACTCCGAAAGCTCACAAGAAGGAGACTGGAAACGAAAAAAAGAAACCCTGAACACGCAGAAGGCAACAACTAACACCACCGACCCACCAGAAATATAATGGACAGAAATGGTAATCGAGAACAATGCAGAGCTAGATGGACCAAAAGCAGCCCAGCTACCACTAAGCCTGATTCAAGCGATAAAAAACCACACCCCAAGAAGATACGGCCGCGTCCGGTTTAACTTACCACCATATCGAGTTGTGCGCGTGCGAGATAAAACTACCATCTATTTCCGCCCGCAAAGTGGGGAGGGCGTGTAAGAACCAAAATCTTCTGTGGGAAATTTTGGCCCACACCACAGGTGTCAGAGTCGCTATATACACACAAACACCATGAATAACAGACCGAATAATTGCATCTTGGAAACGCCCACAATGCCAACCGAAACAACTGCAGTGGGAACCTAACGAAAAGAACTACAAGCATTGTAAGCAATTAGCGCGGCCGTGGTAGGAGCGCAGATCAGCAGCAGCATATTAGACCAGTTGGAATAATAGCAATTACAACAAAAAAACCGACCACCACAGCCAACGATCTTGCCAATCAGCGCTATGCTTGCGAAGAGCGAGGCAAAACACAGCGACGAGGAATACAACAAATACATGCAGGACAAGAGAAGGTGAGTGCACGAACTCAGCGGTGGAATTTGCCGAGTACGCTCGCTCGGAAATCTTACACCAATAACACGAAGAAACGAGAGCGAAGCACAAGAGGGACAACGACAGAGCAACCACCACGCCAACGACCAGCAAGCAGAAGGAGGAATACAAATGAAATGCTGGTTGTCAGTTAAATTTAACACTTAACAACAACAAAAGGAAAACACAGCGACGAGGAATAACACAAATACATGCAAGACAAGAGAAGGTGAGTGCACGAACTCAGCGGTGGAATTTGCCGAGTGCGCTCGCTTGGAAATTTTACACTAACAACACGAAGAAACGAGAGCGAAGCACAAGAGGGACAACGACAGAGCAACCACCACGCTAAACGACCAGCACGTACAAAGCAGAAGGAGGAATACAAATGAAATGCTGGTTGTCAGTTAAATTAAATATTTAACAACAACACCACTACAGGATTCCGGACAGCGCTGCTGGCAGGCAACAATACTGCAGGCTAACCAGGGACCGTTGGAGTGAGGTGGCTGACCACCAGAAGTTGAAGGTGGCTCAAGGGCAAAAGACTGCAACAACAACAAGCCTGCCACAACAACAACAATCGACTACTGGCCAACGGAAGTAAAGTCACACAACGGTGGCCTGCCAATAACAACATGTGTCAGCCGCTGCGACCTGGGACTATATAAACCACGTAGCACAGGCAGCAGGTCTCTTCGTCGAACACCAGCATCCTGACTAACAACAGCTCTACGGCATACCAAGAACAATACGAAGACAAAAAGCTTAGCGAGAACATCTTTTTTTTCTTCGTTTTTAATCGTTTTCTCGCTAAGCCATAGACAGACAGAGACTACAGGGATTCAGTGAGAGCCTCTGGTTTTTAATCGTTCTCCCACTGAATCACTGAGACTCATATGCAACGGAGACTTAGGGACTTAGGGGGAACCTCTGGTTCTTTAATCGTTTTCCCACTAAGTCATACAGAGACCATAGGGACTCAGTGAGAGCCTCTGGTTTTTAATCGTTCTCCCACTGAGTCACAGAGACACATACTTACCGGGACGTAGAGACAGGCAAACAAGTATACACTAAGCAAGTTTATTTATCTAGAATTAAGAAAATAGAATTGTTTCGAGCAAGAGCTCCCCATCATTATATTAAATAAATACGCTATTGTTAATATAACTCGCAGGACTTTTGATATTTTTCTGTACACGACCCCTGGAGCCGCTGAGTTTTACCCCAGCTATAAAAAAGAGTCGTTACATTCCACAGCATGTAATAAGACGTCATTAAATCTGGTCTAAGGTATATATACTTTTGAGGCGTATTGTAGAGGGAAGCTTTAGTAATTTCCTCGCCAAGCAGTGTGGGTGATTTTCCAATTTAAGAGCGTAGGTTTTGTAGGTGTTCACCATTTCATTTTCAATCGTATTCAGGTCACGGTGGATGTTTATGTTCCTCAAGTACCATGGAGCACCGGGGATCATTCTCAAAATTTTCGATTGGAGGCGTTGGAGTTTCTCCCTTCGGACACACGGCCCCACAATTGAATCCCACAGGTCCACGTTAGCTTAACGATGCTAGTATAAATTAGTACCTTATATTCTAAGGCAAGGTAGTCAAGTGAGTAGCCAGTTCAAGGTATGGAGTTTCAATTTGATCTGAGCACACTTTGAGTCAATGTGTTTAGTCCAGGTTAATCGTCTGTCTAAGTGAATTCCCAGGTACTTTATGTCAGAGCGTTTTGGAATGTTTTGACCATTGATGCGAACAGGGGGCACGTGTCCTTCCTTAAGGTGAATATTAGATGTGCACATTTAGTTTCGTTGACCTTTATTCTCCATTTGTTACGCCACTGTTCAATAGACAGTAAGTGGCTCTGTAGCGATTGCGAGGATTCAAGATGGGAGCTGTTTGTACTAGGTATGGCGGTATCATCGACAAATGTGAATATAGTCGTGTGATCGGAAGTTGGCATGTCTTCTGTAAGAAGAAAACACAGCAGTGGTCCAAGCACTCTGCCGTGAAGGACCCTTGGCTTACCATGAATTTTCTTCCTTTAATGTAGGTTTCAAATAGTTTGTGGAATTTCTTTGAAAGAATTTCTTTAAATTTATATATGAGTTCTTTGTGCCACACCTTATCAAAGGCTTGCTTAATGTCAAGGAATGCAGCAGAGCAGTATTTCTTTTGTTCGAATGCTGAGCATATAACTCTAACTATGCGATGCACTTGCTCTATCGTTCCATGCATTTCACGGAAGCCGAACTGGTATTGGGGAATTACATTGTTTTTATTTAAATAGTGGAAGACCTGCCGATGAAATATTTTTTCGAAGATTTTAGATAAGGTGGACAGAAGCCTAATGATTTATAGGAACAAACCTGTGTAACATCCTTTCCTTTTTTTGAAATCTTCCTGCATTCTGGAGAATGCCCAGTATGTAAAATTGTGTTGAATCCTGTGACTAAGTGAGATACAGCTATATTATATATCCATTCCTGGTGCTTTTTTAAGATTTATTTTAAGTCTTTAATGATGTTATTTACCTCCTTCCTTGAAGGTTTCAGGCGCTCACTGTTTCAGCTACTCAGTATTTCACGAGGTTCAAATGATAAAATGGAGGAATTTGAACAGAAGGCATTACTCAGATGATGTGCGAAGGCAATACATTTTTCATCATCGCTTTTAGCCCAAGTGCCATTATCTTTACGAAATGATGACTTATGTTGTATTGGAACTATGGACTTCTTAGTAGCACGCCACAATGAATACTCATTGTCGCCATGAGGACTCAAGTTTCCAAAATGGTTTGCAACTGATTTTTGGTGTTTCTGCTTCAGTATATTTTTAGGGGTGTGGTGGATAAATATGCGACTTCCTTTTAAACATTTACCAGGTCATTCAAGGTATTTTCGATGTCACGATCATCTTTTAAGGAGGCTTTATAGTTAATGTGAGTACTTATACATTTTTTGTATTTAAGCCAGTCAGTGCATCTATTTGTCAGGTGAACAGAGTTGGAATTTGAAGACACTGATGATGTTTTCAGATGAATGAAGGTTGGCGAGTGGACAAACGAAAGATCAAAGGAATCTCAGCAGTAATGTTTTCCTTTTTTATGTTTCTAAACACATCGAAGTCTATGAGGTCTGGTCTTTTGTTGAAATCAGGTGGCCAGTAGGTTTGCTCCCGGTTGATATAACCTCTAGACCCAAGATACTTATGGGATCATAAAGTTGTCCACCTTTCGGTGAGACAAAGCGGGATCCCCCGATTGAATGCTTTGCATTAAAATCACCGGCTACAATGAACTATTTCCCGAGTGACTTAAAAAAGCGTTAGACGGTTATAGACTCAATTGAAAATCTTGGTGGACAGTAGATGGCGGATATGGTGATATTTCATTCTAATAGTTTGATGCTAGTTGCTTGCAGGTAGACTTCGCTGACGTCTTCAAGGACTACATGCTTAATTCTACTACATATAAGTATTCCACTTTCTCCGCGGGAGTAATGAGTTTAAGGCTCGTAAAGTAATAAACACAAGAACTTTTTATTTTAAGTGTTTTTTTATTTAAAATTATATTTAGGCAACTTAACAGTTTTCCATTTATCTTAAGACTAACTTCTGTTTAATTCAAACTTCAATACTCAAAAATATGTTAATCATAGGCAACGGAAGCAATGACGATTCTGACGTTGCTTATATCAAAGCAAAAAACTTTTTATTTCTGATTATAAGCATCGAATATCTTTGAACAGCTATGTTGATGTCGTCAACCTCAAGATTGTTGCTAAACTTGAGTGGTCAGCCAAATATGAGCGACGAAGGCAATGACGATGCCTACGCTGCTCAATTTAATAAAAATGACTTTATTTTGATAAATATTTCTAAGCGATTATGTTGATCGTCAATCTCAACATAACTGTTGCTGGACTGGGGTCGAGGATACGTAACTCGCGCTCTATCGTTTGGATGTTTTGAATCGTAAAATGTATAACCTAAAGCTGTTTTTTGTTGTTAAGTGGATTTCAGATATTAGCTTTTGATTATCTCCGCAATTACTGCATTTTTTCACTGTGTGATCTTCCTTTTTTTATCACAATATTTAGATGCATGCATATCTCCACATATCACACAGACCAACGTAGAATACATTATGCTTTAGTGTGCCCATATTCCTAACAGTTATGGCACTGTATTTTTCTTTCGAGGCTCTTCTACTGTAATTTTGCGGTGCATCAAAAACTTTAATGCGTAGATGGGGTGAGACTCATCTTTTTCAATTTAATTTTCTCTGGTTCAAGTTCTACCTTAAATAAGGGCTGCGGCACTTTGTTACCATTGCGTATGTTGAAAACAGATTTGACCGCATATGTCCCGATTCGCACTATTCAAGTAAAAAATAAAGCGTGTCCTTGGTTTGACGCGCTAGTGAAACAGCATCTTAAGAAAAGGAACAGGTTGCATGTTAGATGGAGAAAATTTCCAACCGATTAGAATTGGGATTCTTATGCGGCCCATAGACGATACATCATGATCATACTCATATTTAATAGTATGTGTGAAGAAGAGAGGAAATATGCATGTATGTGTCACGCAGACATGATCGCGCTGTGATTACTGACTGATCGTCGAAAAACTAAATCATTTAGATTTTGAGGGGAAATTTTATTACGATGTTGATCATGATGTATGGATGATCGTCGATTGGGGGAATTTACATGCAAATTTTGCTCATTTGAGTTTGACTGCCAAAGTGTAAAGATGTGTGCGGATAAAAATAATAAAAATGCGTTTCTGCTGGAGTCCCTTGAATGCTACTGTACTATTTCGTTTGTACCTTTCTTTCATTCAAAATCGTTTTTTTATTTTTTTTACAATACAGTACAAGCGCTAGCGCACACAAAACTTCGTCATCCGACAGAGACATGACAACCTCACTCAACAACGACTATGAAAAAATGATGATGTTCGATTTTGATCACTCGTCTGTGGCGGAGCTTCATTCAACACGTACACGAATGAGTATGATCATGATGTATCGTCTATGGGCCGCACAACAGGCTGGCTAGTAATGAGGCTGAAGCTGCTATGAGGCTAGCAAAGAAAAATTATTTCTCCTCTAAGCTTGATGCATCTTTTCCTTCTAAGCAATTATGGAAGAATCTAAAACGGTTTGGTGTTCATGGCAAGGATAGTACTGATTATGTAGTGTAACCGAATGAATTAAATAATCATTTCCTGAATGGGTTTCCCCCTGAGAATTCTAGTGAGTGTGAGCTGTCTGTTGTTGATGGAATTGTCTGTCAAAGTTCATTTGAGTTTCATGCAGTTGGTGAGTGTGATGTACATAAAGGGATTATGCGGATAAAATCTAACGCTGTAGGTCCTGATGGAGTCTTTATTAGGTTTATAAAATTAATTATTCCGTTTCTCTTGAGTCCATTAACTCACATTATAAATTACTGCTTTACCACTTCGTGCTTCAGAAGTCTATGGAAATTTGCGACTGTTGTGCCGGTTGCAAAAAAGGCATCTGCCGCTGCTCCTAGATTTTCGGCCCATTAGTTTGCTCTCATGTCTTTCTAAGGTGTGTGAGTCACTTATGGCTGATGAGATATCTCGACACCTGAATGAGTTCAAGCTGCTGTCACCACTACAGTCTGGTTTTCGTAAGGGTCATAGCAGCTCGACTGCTATACTGAAAGTTGTTGATGATATTCAGCTATCATTTGATGATGACCAAGTAACTCTGCTCTGTTTATTGGACTTTTCAAAGGCTTTCGATGGTGTCAACCATAGACTATTATGTTTTAAGTTAAAGACTTATTTTGGTTTTTCTGTCAATGCCTTTTTGCTTATGACGAGCTTTTTGAGTGGTAGATCTCAGCGAGTGAAAATTGTTGATATCTTCTCTCATTGCAGGCCAGTTTTTTCTGAGGTTCCACAGGGCTCAAGTCTTGGACCACTGCTTTTCAGTATGTGCATCAATGACATTTTTCCACTTGATTGTAATGGAGTGATGCATGCTTATGCCGATGACATTCAGTTATATCTGTCACGCAGGGTAGGCCTTATGGATTATCTGGTTTGTAGACTTAATGAGGACCTTGATATTCTTAGTGGTTGGGCTCGTAGCAATGATCTGTGTCTAAATCCGGCGAATCGTTTTGTTCTGCCTATTTACAAAGACAATATACTTTTTGCTGAGATCCCTCCGATGTTTATTGCTGGTTGCCGCCTTACACTTGTTAACAAGACTGTTGGGCATGGGTTTCATTTGAACTCGTGATTGACTTGCTCGGATCATATCAACCATGTGGTTTGCAGAATGTACTCGTATATGACTCTGCGCTGTTTGAGGATGTCTGCTCGATTTACTCCCGTTGAAACCAGGCGCAGGTTGGTTGTGCAATTGCTTGTGCCTATTATTACCTTTTCTGAGGTGGTATATAGTGGTTTGGACTCTCGGTCTTTACATAAGCTGCGAGTGTCATTCAATAATGCTATTCTTTATGTGTGTGGGTTGCGCAAATATGACTATATCTCATCTTGGAGAAAAATGGTTCTATGTTGCGATATTGAGAGCTATTTAAAGGCAAGAAATTGTATATTTATGCATAAATTAATATACTCTAAGACAAGTTGAGCTTCAGCCTGTCAAATCGTTGCAATAATCTCATTATGCCGAGGTTTACGTTCCGAAACTCGGCTAGAATGATTTTCGTTGGCACCACTAGACTATGGAACTCTCTACCTAATGATTTAAAAAATATTGTGAGTCACAACAACTTCAAGCATCTTATTTATCTTAATTTTCGTAGTAACACTTGACGCTTTATTTCTTCTCTTTTCCCTCCTAGTTCTACTACCCTCTTTCTTTTTTACTTTTTTATCTTTTGTTTTTATTTTATTATATATTTCTTGAAGTTAGCTCCTTGGTACATAAACCAAGAACTTGTTGAAATGCTATAGGTCACTTGAAACCGTATAACTGTAATGGAGAACACTTAGGCAGTTAAGCTCAAATGTTGAAGATAGCTGCTTGGTACATAAATCCAGAATTTGTTGAAATGTTATAGGTCACTTGAAACCGTATAACTTTAATAGAGAACACTTAGGCAGTTAAGGTGATTCTGATTCTTTATTGGAATTGTATAGGGTTTTTGAATAAGAGTGCTACAAAAGTTTTTTTAAATAAAACAAAACCGGTTTTAGATATCAAAGAAATTCTTTAAACCTGTTAACGTACGTTCGATGCCATTATGTATGGAAGTCGTTTTCTTTTGCATGGCCACCACGGGCACGCTTGCAGAAGTCCAGACGCTGAACCCAATTTTCAACGGTTTTCAAGCATAAATCGGCCGATACTGCTGCAATTTCACGTTCGATATTCGTACGAAGTTCATCAATCGTCGCTCGCTTGTTGGCATAGACCATAGACTTGACGTAGCCCCACAGGAAAAAATCTAACGGCGTCAAATCGCACGACAAAGGCGGCCAATCGACTGGGCCATTTCGTGAGATAACACGTTCACCAAACTTGGTTTGCAGTAAATTGATTGTGGCATGCGAGGTGTGGCTTGTGGCGCCGTCCTGTTGGAACCACATGTCCTCCAAGTCCATATTATCCAATTGGGGACAAAAATATTCGGTTATCATTGAACGGTAGCGATTCGCATTCACAGTAATGTGCCGGTCTTGATCAACACGGAAGAAGTACGGCCCAATGACGCCGCCGGCCCATAAACCGCACCAAACCGTAATTTTTTCGGGATGTAATGATGACTCATGGAGTACGTGTGGATTCCTGTCCAACCAATAACGCATATTTTGCTTATTGACGAAGCCATTCAGCCAGAAATGAGCCTCATCATAAATTGGACGTAGCGCTCTTAAAGTTGAGGCGACTGACTCCGAATTTCGGTAGTAGATTTAAATAATTTCGACTCGTTGTTGGTTCGTATAGCTTTAAATGATGAAATGGCAAACTTTACTGAAAAGAAATGTTAAAAGAGCGGGGAAAAATATGGCGTCGTTTGCTGTCACTATCGATTTACTTTTGTAGCGTTTCTTTTGAAAAACCCTTTACAATTATTTATATCAATTTTTTGCAGATTGGTTAAAATATAAATAACAATAAAGTGACGGACAAAACTGCACCGTTGTCAATAATCAAACACGAGCCCCATACATAATTTAGCGCACATTGCAACCAAGTGAAATATGATCGCCCAAGTAAATGCACTAGGCAGGTACTTTGAAGGGAAATGAGTTCAACAAGCAAGTGTTGGCCTTGATACTATGAATTTTTGGTTTTGCGTGTGCTGGTTTTTGTCAATGGTGCATTTTCGCTGTACTGATAAAAAATAAACATAAAGTGCAATTGTTTATCTGTTCAGTGTGACTGAACATTCTGCCGGGCGTTGAGTATTTGTTCAATTTTGGATTATATGTGAACAGTGAACGATGATTTATTTGTTTGCTGTCGCTGACGTGGTTGAGGTGTGGGGATAGTCGGAGCACTGCGTTTACATTTGAATTTCAGTATTATGATGAAAATAAACGTGGAGATGATGAGTGCGGAGTAGCTTACCGCATGATGATGCGTATTGGTGATGTATTAAATTTGGTAGATTGGTGAAGTCTGCACTTGCCAGTTGGTTTTGCAGTATGGTGAGTTGTTGTATTGAAAATCCGTTGACCGTGAATCTGGCGTATGATGTATGTATGGTGCTAGACGAGGTATGGAAGCCTTGAATGGTGACTAGGTTTCCCTTAATTACACAGTTAGGCTTCATTATTAATATGCCGGATCCTGATAGTATTAATTGCGTCAGATTTGTGCTACAGACTGCTGATATTTCATAGTCTGATGTAGTTGAAAATATCCATTAATTTCTGTGAAGAATTTTATCCATGCCAGGGTTCCTTAAAGTTGTGTCATGCTGCATTGCGTAGTGTTCTTGTCATTGAACATGTGAATTTCGCAGGAATGCATGGATGATTCCTTTCCAAATATGGGTATCTTGTTATCGCAGACGTAGGTGTCTTCCTTAGATTTAAAACATGCTCTCAGATCGGTTGCACTCAGTGGAATGTACTCATCTCGATGCGCATTTACTGCTAAGAATTGTGCACCGGTTGCAATAGTGATCATAGTTTTGTTTTTGACCATAGGAATTGGGATGAGATTAAAAAGATCAAATTATTGTTGATCGATAAATGGCAGCTTAATTTCGAAGATGACCTCATTCTTCGTTATTGCTCCCTCCGCTTTCATGATTTTGTCGAACTTCACCATATTATCTTGTTCTATGGGCAGAAGTCGGGATGGAGGAAGATGGGTCTTAATAATGTTGATTTCAGTCTTCACTTGTTGAGGCGTGATTAGTAACGGACTGATTTTTCCATGGTGGGTGTCAGTGAGTACACTTATTACTTCTGCCTGTACTCGCTGTAAATTGATTGCCATCAGTGTTAATTGGTTTGAAAGTGGTGCAAAGAGTAGGGAGAATTTGAATTGTTTTCCTTCAATTTCCATTTGTTTCATCATTGAGTTCATCTTCTGCTGCAGATCTACGATATTTGATTTTGTTGTAACCGCATTGTGTTTGATGACATTTATGGTGGAATCGATGATAGAGGTTTGGTTTTTAAGGAACTTACAGTGTGAGCTTCGTCTGTCTTAACGTTGTTGATTATTTCCGACATCTGTTCCACATAGTCAGAGTCCAGAACACCGAACAAGGTACGAGCGACATTTCCAACGATATTGAAGGCTGCTCTCCTTTGACGACTAGTCGAAAGCAGAGCCCTGTCCTGAGTAAGCTCCTTTGTTGTGTCGTCAAGATTCGTAATCAGGACGTCTTGAGCACAGACGTTGAAGGGTCGAGGGTCGCTACCCCAGACGAGAATATTTTCATTTCTTGCCAGAATGGATTCAAATCGTAGTAGACCACCAATTTCCATTCTGATGTGACAATCCTTGTTATGCCAATTCCTTCAAAATATATTCCAGGATTTGTACAAAAATTTTGAACCTGAATAGTATTGCCCAGTACTGCAGGAAGTAACAGTAGGGATAGAAGGAATGTTACGAGAATGGTATTGTTAGTTGGTTTCCGTCGCTTTCTGGGTATGTCATTTAAATTATCCTCAGAAGTTAATTATAACTGTTGTTGCTCTGGCTGCGCATCTTGTGATGAATCTCGATTTATGTCGGGGCATTCAGAAACTTTCCCACTAAACAATGGTGCAAGTCTGTCAATCGGACGTTTCCACACACCTGTTGATGTTTTTACGTCTACCACTCGCACCATTCCGTCGTTTCCTTTGTAGACTCGTTGTATTCTTCCAAGTGGCCATTGTAAGGTGGGCACGTTGTCTTCCTGGATATTTTGTGATTGGTCCTTCCACTTATGTTTTTGCTGTAGTTGATTGAGGTATTCACGGGACTAACGATCCCAGAATTCATGCTTGAGTTGCGTCACCAATTTCCATCTTGTTGGCATGGAAATCTTGAAACTTGGCGCGCTTCTGTCAATTTGTGCAGTCAATGGTTCTCCAATAAGAAAATGTCCCGGTGTTAATGCTGTTAAATCGTTTGGATCTGTTGATATTGGAGTTAACGGTCGAGAGTTAAGGATTGCTTCTATTTCGATGACTACGGTTGCAAGCTCGTCATACGTGAGTGAGGCTGTTGAAACGCTCTGAAGCAATAGATGTTTCGATGATTTGACCGCAGCCTTCCATAAGCCCCCAAAGTGTGACGCTCTGAATTTGGCGGGGTATAAATTTGAAATTTATTCCACGATCACTGCAAGTTTTAATGACTTTCTCCCGAGAGTCGTTGGCAAAAATGGAGTCGTTTAACTCTTTTAGTATATTTTTAGCTCCGACAAAATTGGTTGCATTGTCCGAGTATATGGTATCACATCGACCGCGAAGAGACGTAAAACGTTTTAGTGATCCAATGAACTGCTTTTGTGGCGAAGCAGCAGAAGACGGCGATGTAAACCTTATGTGGTTTTTTCCACGGATTTTGTAGTGTACCCAGAAGGGTCCACAGGTTTCCCATCACTTGCTTGTAGGGTTTCGGCCTGGCTCTGGTGCAGCGAATGGATTTTTGCACAATATTTCGTGCCATTGTCTTTCCTTTCATGACCCAAAATCGCTGCCTAGATGCTGCTAACAGGGTCTGTGGACCACAATGCAAATTACTCTCATGTATCATGGCAAGTATAATTTTTGAAATTGGGTCATTGTATGGAAGCAGCATTGGGTCTTTAGCATCATATGATAAAGTTGATGCAGCTAATCGCCCTCCAACTCGTAGAACACCATTGTCGTCTATGAAAGGGGATAAGCTGCTGAGTGGGCTGGCTCTGTCGATTTCATTGTGTTTTCTTAATTGTTTGACTTCATGCTCGAACTCAGAGACTTGTATGGTACTTACTATGATCGTTAATGATGCTTCCAACTCCTCAGAAGTTAATGATTTCTGTGATGAACGTTTATCTCGTGACAGTTTTAGACTTTTAATGAATCTTAGAACATATCCAATGGTCCTTTGTAGAACTTTAAATGAGTTACCATGCTTCACGTTGTAAATGATGTCTTCTAGTCCTGTGCAGGTGGTTGTGGTTGCCACAATCGGAGCCATGTGTTTTTGTTCTAAGTCCGTTGGAATGTGTTGTTCCCTTAAATATGGTTTCGGCCAGTGTGACTCCATTCCATGTAGAAAGATAGGCCCATAGAACCATATATTGCAAGTCATGAATTTATTTCGCTGAAGCCCTCGTGAGATGACGTCTGCAGGATTGTCCTTGGAGCACACATGGCGCCACTAGTGAGCGCTAGAGAGTTTCTGGATTGTGTTTACTCTGTTAGCTACAAATGTTTGCAAGGATAATGATGACGAATTTATCCAAGATAATACAATTTCCGAGTCTGACCAGAAATGAGAAGCGTTGTTGGCTAAGTGTAAATCCCGTTTTACTCTTGATTCTAACTCGACTCCTAACACCGCTGCACATAATTCTAAGCGAGGCAGCGTTTCTTCCTTGAGAGGTGCGACACGTGATTTGGCACACAAAAGTCTAACAATTATTATGGGATCTTGAATCCTCGATCGTAGATAAACTGTGGCGCCGTATGCCTTCTCGGAGGCATCTACGAACGTATGAATCTCTGTAACTATCGATTTCTGACCGTTGAAAACGTGCCTTGAGATACGTGCTTCGTTTAGTTCCTTTAGTCCATTTAGTCTGGATTTCTGCTGGTAGATGTTCATCCCAAGATATCTGCAGTTGCCATAGTTGTTGGATAAAGATGTTTGCCGTGATGACCACTGGACCTACGAGACCTAATGAATCAAATATGTTTGCTATGTCTGATATTATAGTGCGTTTTGTTATTGTTGTATTATCAGGTAACTCCGCCTTTATACAGAATAGATCAAATTTTGGCATCCAGGTTAGTCCTAATTTTTTGCTCGTGGAGTTTTCAAAGTCAAGATTAACTTCCTGATCCTCTGGAGATATACTATTTAGCAACTGAGGATGATTGGCGCACCATTTCCGTAGTTTGAATCCTGAACCGTGGAGTTGTGCTGTCAATTGTTTCTGCATTTCGATAGCCGTAGATAGGCTGTCTGAGCCACTCACGCCATCATAGTGGGAACCTTCCGATGTTCTTCTCTGCTAACTGTTGTAGGCACTTTGTGGCCAAATATGGTGTTGACGATGTTCCATAAATTATTGTATTAAGCTAATAGTACCTTATGGGCTTGATCTCATTTTCTCTCCACATGATCAACTGTAGCATTCTATCGGCTGGGTCGAGTAGGATTTGTCGGTACATCTTTTCGATGTCTTTTGTGACGACAAATTTTGGTAGTCGGAGGCGCAACAGTTTTGAGAATAAATCCCTTTGAACCGTTGGGCCAGTGTACAATATGTCATTTAGGGCTAGTCCAGACGCAGTTTTGGCTGATGCATCAAACACAACCCTCAGCTTTGTCGTAGTGCTTTCTGGCTAAAGCACGCTGTGATGAGGAATGAAGTAATGCGGGTGTAAAATGTTTTCGGGTTCGATTTCGCTCTGTCCTAACTTTTCATATTGCCTCTTGAGTTCGGCGTATTGTGCCGTTAATGGAGGCTTCCTTTCCATGCGTCATTCTATTACCAGGAATCTTTTATATGCAAGATTTTTTTACTATCGAAGGTGGTTGGATCTTTGGAAAATGGTAGCCTTACTATGTATCTGACTTCTGTGTTTTTACTTACGGTTTGTATGAAATGAGTTTCGCATTGCCTTTCTGCGATCGTAAGATTATCATTAGCTTCCTTGGCGTCATCAAGCTTCCAAAATTGCACTATCAATTCGTTGGTTGATACTTCGTCCTCACTGTAAACCGCGCAAGTTGCCGTGCTTGTCGACTCACCCTTGCTCTTTCCACCTACGATCCAGCCCAGTGATGTATTTTGTAGCAATGGTAGATCAGTGGATAGTTTGAGTTAGCCCGTTGCCATTAAGCTGAAGTAGAACTCAGCACCCAGGAGAACATCGATTTTTCCTGGTTGGTTAAATTCTGGGTCAGCTAATTGTATGTTTTCAGGAATCGACCATGATGAGACGTCTATTAGTTGAGCTGGTTGAGATGGAATGATTGTTTGTAGTAAAAAAGCCTCTAGTCTGGTTTCGAAATGGTCTGTTCTTGATTGTAGTTTCACGTTCACCCGTTGAGTTGCAGTCTTCACTCTTTGACCAATGCCTTCAATGCTTAACGCATCCTTGGTTGGAGCAATAGTCAATATCTTAATGAGTCGCTCAGTTACTATGTTGTTCTGAGACCCGGAATCCAAGATTGCCCTGAAAACACCATATTGTCCGTTATTTGCTGTGATTTTGACCTTAGCTGTTGCTAATAAAACGTGGCCCTGGCAGGCCGGCAAAGTGTTAGCTGCAGCTAATGTTTCCGAAGAATTGGTTGCAGTCAACATCGTATCTGTACTGGATTGTTGATTTGAACTTGCTATTTGTTGGCTATTTGTTGGCGCTGGATCCTTCGATTCCAAGTGTAACAATGAATTGTGTTTTTTGTTACACTTGGTGCAACTCCGAGATTTGCAGTCTCGTAAGGTGTGATCATTTTTAAGACAATTGAAACAGCGCCTTTGTTGTTTAGCCCAGTTCAATCGATTTACCGCAGATAATTGCAGGAATCCCTTTCAATAACATAGGGGGTGGTCCTTGCCACAGCAATAGCTGCAAGTGGAAGCTGTTGCTACCGATGCTATAGCTCATGATGAGTTTTGTCTTTCCTTCCCCCCGAGAGCCTCTAAAGATTGAAACCGGTTCTCGAGGAAGTGCAGGAAGTCATCAATAGTTTGTAGCTGCTTAGGACTTTCCAATGATTGCTCATATAAAATATGGCTTTGGCGATCTAGTTTTTTGATGAGAAGATCCCAAGATGACGTAGATATGCCTAGGTTTTCGAGAGTCAGCAGACTTTAGCGTACAGCATCGTGGAGGTCTTTTATAGTTGTCGACGATGCTGTGTCAGATGAGAGACTTGGATGTCCTAGTATTCGCTGAATCAAGGTGGAAGTTAGCACTCTCTTGTTGTTGTACTTCTCCTGGTGCAATTTCCATTCTGTTTTATTATTTATTGAGTCAATGTGAGATGCCTGATTACCCGCTCTGCTTCTCCCGCCAAATTGGCCTTCAGGTACCTCATTTTTTGAACTGATGAAATTGGCGATTTATGAACCATTTCTGTAAATATGTCGTAGAATTGGTTCCATTTTTAGTAATCACCACCAAATTTGGGTATGGTAATTTGTGGTAACCGGAAGGCTTGTTGCTCAACTACTTCTGGAAGTTCCCTTTTTCCTGATTTTGTGGAAAGCTCTATTAGCCGGAAATGCACCTGGTGTTCCATCTCGAGATAGGCATTGAAATCGTAGCCCTCCTCTTCCGGTGCTGAGGACTCTTCCCATACTTTGAAGTGTGAGGTTTCAATTTCGTTCCACAATCTTTTAAGTCGCGCAATGTTTTCTTCAAAGAAATGGCGTGATTGGTCCTCAGCGTATGATGACATTCCAGAGAGAAGTCGTTGCAGTGACATCATTAATACGTGCTGTTTGCGCAAAGTGCTTGCAATGGTGCCTTCTGTCTTGGATGAACCGCCTGAAGACTTCCTTGATTGATATTTGACTGGTCCTATAACTGGAATATAAATAAGTATAGGCAAATTAAAGTCAAGACAAATCGGAGTTCGATGAAAAGGAAAAATGGATACGGAAATAAAAGAAATTTGCGAATTAACTATTATAAGTGTTGAAGTTAGCTCCTTGGTACATAAACCAAGAACTTTTTGTATATGTTATAGGTCACTTTAAACCGTATAACTTTAAGAGAGAACACTTAGGCAGTTAAGGTGATTCTGATTCTTTATTGGAACTGTACATTTATTTATATCAATTTTATACAGATTGGTTAAATATAAATAACAAAAAAGTGACGGACAAAACTGCACCGTTATCAATAATAAAACACGAGCCAACATCATTATATCATTCCCATACATAATTTAGCACACATTGCAACAAAGTGAAATATGCACTGGGCAGCTACTTTGCAGGGAAATTAGTTCAACAAGCAAGCGTTGGCCTTGATAATATGAAATTTTGGTTTTGCGTGTGCTGGTTTTTGTCAATGGTGTATTTTCGCTGTACTGATAAAGGTTAGGTTAGGTTAACCTGACTGGCTCAAAGCCACACATACACTGATTGGTCCCTAGCGATACCAGATGGTGTCTGAACTTTATGCAGATTTCCAGTAGACATCTCGTAGGCTTTTTGCGAATTTAAGCAGTGCTGTCAGCTCCATTCCTGAGATGTCTTCCAATCTCCCAAATTGTGGGACTCCTAAGCATTTTAAGCGCGTTTTTGATAACGCAGGACATATACAAAGGAGATGTTCTAGAGTCTCCCTTACTCCATCCTCCTTACATTTCCTACATTCGTCATTGTCCGTAATTCCTATCTTGTGTGTATGTGCCGCCAATAAATTATGGCCTGTCATTATATCTATGATAGTTCTGCAGTCTTTTCATGAGAGCGCGAGTATAAATCGCGTTTGTTTCCTATCGTTGACTTTACACTTATTGCAATTTTGCAGGTGTTTAAATTGTGCCACCTTGCTTTCACCTGCCTATTCATGTGTCCGTCCCTTTCATTGAATAGTTCTTTAATGGGTTTCTGTTTGTTTTCTTGTTCAAGTGGTAAATAGAGCGTTCTTTGCAATCTCATCTGCTATTTCATTCCCTTCTATGCCCTTATGACCAGGTACCCAATAGATATGCAGTCTTCTATTTGTGACTAGCCTATCTATGGCTTCCCTGCTCTGTAGGACATTTTTGGATTTTATACTTTTTGAGTTAATCGCTTTTATCGTTGACTGGCTGTCCACGTACATGTTTATTTTTGAGTCATTTCCTGTCTTGGTGTATGCTAGCTCTGCGGCTTTCCTGACAGCGAAGACTTCCGCTTGAAAGATACTGCTCTGGTCAGGCAGCTTTATAGGCTGCCTAATTCCCAACTCAGAGCAGTAGATGCCCGCTCCCACACCATCCATCGTTTTTGAGCCGTCCGTGTAAAAGTTTAAGGTCTTCCGGCTGGGCCTCATGCCCTTACGCCACCCCTCCTCTTCGATTGTAGTTCGATACCTTCTTGCCCAATTAAAACGTGGAGTCATGTCATCAGTGTTGCATAAACCCCTACTGCCTATTGAGCTATGCCCGAAGGTTCTGTATGTGAATTCTCCCGGAGCTGTCAGTCTCCCCGCGGGTTTCGCTGCAAGATTCTCCGCCACAAGGTCGATAGGCAGCATGTTGAGTACTGTTTCGAGAGCAGCCGTTGGAGTGGTTCTCAGTGCGCCTGTTATGCAGAGTGAAGCGAGGCGCTGGTCTCTTCGCATTGTCATTATATATGTAGCCTTCTTTGTTGCAGTCCACCACACTAAAGCACCATACAGCAAGATTGGTCTAGCTATTGCAGTGTAGCACCAGTGCATCAGCGAGGGAGAAATACCCCAAGTCACGCCTAGCAATCTTTTACATGCATATAACGCGTTACTGGCCTTCTTCGCCCTTTCCTCAACATTGCGCCTCCACATAAGCTTATTGTCCAAAATTACTCCAAGGTACTTTGTGTGGTATTTGGGAGTAAGTTCACTGTCACCTAGCTTCGGGAAGGTCCACGCGGGTACCTTTTACTTTCTGGTAAAGAGTATCATGTCCGTTTTATCCGCGTTTACCTCCAAACTGATGGATTGTTAAAAGAGTGTTGTTCATTATGTTACTGATGGTATCTAGGTACTTTCCAGTAACTACTATTGCTATGTCATCTGCATTTGCCACTACTGTAGGTGCCTTCCCATCAAATTCCCTGAGTATTTCGAGTAACCACAGAAGCGGCGATAGCACTACTCCTTGTGCGGTACCTCTGCCTGCCTGTTTGGTCACCTTAGCTTCGTTCCATTCCGCTATTATCGTTCTGCAACCTAGAAGCTGCTTTATCCACAGAGAAAGAGTGGGTTCTACATTACTTTTTCCCATGCTATTCAAAATAGCACGTCACGTTATTGAAGGCTCCGGATATATCTAGGAATACCCCAAGGGCATATTCTTTATATTCTAAGGCCCTTTCAATATTCAATACTAGCGAATGGAGTGGAGTCTCCGTGGATCTGCCTTAAGTATAAGCGTGTTGTGCTTCTGACATATTGTCTGGCGTAATTGTGTCCCTGATATATGTGTCTAGTATCTTCTCTAACGCCTTCAGGAGGAATGAGGTCAAGCTGATGCGCCTGTATTCCTTTGAGTAGAGGGGGTTGCTTTTACCCGCTTTCGGTACAAACACAATCCTCGCCTGTCTCCACGCAGCAGGCACATAGCCGAACCCCAAACATCCCGTATATATCGTTTTTAGCCATGGTACCAAAAGATAGCTAACCCTTTGCAGCATGGCTGGGAAGATTCCGTCCAGACCTGGGGATTTACATGGGTCGAAGGAATTTATTGCCCACTCTATTCTATCTGCTGTAATGATATCCGTTGGAATGTCGTTCACAGTATCTCTTATAGGTTCGAGATCTACAGTGTCAGTACAGCCCGGGAAATGTGTACTGACAAGGCCCTCGAGGGATTCCTCACAGCATTCAGTCCAGTCTCCATTGCTATTACGTATTAAATTGGGCATGGTCGGATTACTAGAAATCAGTTTCCTGAGTCTAGCCGTTTCGTTTGTATTTTCTATATTGCAACAGAAGTCTTTCCCAGATTCCCTCTTTGCTACGCCCACTTCCCTTTTGTATTCCCTTAATAATTCCCTGTACTCAATCCAACGTAACTCATAGTCAGCTACTTTGGCCAACTTAAAAATTCAAGTACCTTCCGCCTTTGCAACCCTAGCTCCTTGTTCCACCATAATACAATTATTTGTGTAGAGTGTTACGTCTAGTACGTTTTTCGAGGTTGGTCCAATGTATGTTGGTTCCTCCCCCCTATTGGCTACTTCTAGACTACTATGGAGAATAAAGTTGAGTCACCTCTTTCATTTATATCCGCACTTTCCAATACCGTGTGGTGCGCGTTTGCGTCGGATCCCACCACAAGAGCCTGCTTCATGAAGTTCACTTGGCGGCGATATAGGTATTATAATTTTGTGATTTTAAACCGGAAACCACGTTACCCGAGGCTATCCATGGTTCCTGGACCAACACCACATCGTAGCCGACTTCCTCCATATTGAGGAGAAGTTCAGCTGTAGCGAGTTTACTTTTGTGGAGATTGATTTGAAGAGCTTTCAGTATGCGGCACTGGCTCCCTCCCGGGGTTGGATGCTTCCTCCAACTCACCCTTCTCCACATCCCGTAAGTTCAGAGAGGCTTTCAAGACCTCTTCCAGGCCAAGATGTTTTTCCACCTCCCCAGTCTCGAGCGTGTTTTGGTTTTCATCACCCGGGTTCCGTTTTTTGAGGCAAAGGTACACGCTACCAACTCCCCACGCCATCATCCCAAACCGTGGATAAAGTATATCTTCTGCCGTCTTATTGATCTGCAAGATGTAATTTTGGCCTCCCTCAGTATTCGCTGGTTTAGCCACACTTAGCACCTTCCAGTCGCTCGTCGGCACATCCGGATTCTGTCGTTGTAATAGTAACAGAGCATCCTAAGATTTCACCAGGCGCGGTATGAGCACCTTCGCCTTCGGTACAGATGGAATGCAGCTGTGATCGACAATTTCAAGCAAAGCCTCCTCCCACAGGCCTTGAAGCGTTTTTACGCTTCCTTTACGCACTTTAACAATTAATGATTTTGACGCCGCCAAACCATCCTGCTCCGTCCAATGCTGGCATAGGTGCGCTGGGGTCTGCGTACATTTTTGCAAATAGGGTTTCAAGCAGCTTCATCTCCACCGCTTTGCACCGTTCCTGCGTCACTTGTCCCAGCGGATTACTGCGGTCTATGAGCGCCACGATTAAGTGTTTCTTGGCAATCTCATTGGCCGCCGTCGCTGCTTTGGACGGTGTAGGTCGTTCTGTATCGTGCTTGACGCTTGACTTCACAGCACCGTCATTGCACTTCCTTTTCCTGGTGGGTATCTTTCCTCCGCTTTCAGTAGAGCGTTGCCTTTTTTCAGCAATTTGCTCCTCTAACCTATTCGCGAATTTCGGATCCGATGCGGCACACCATGGGAGAGTTGAGAAATGTGCCCGTCCTTTTTCCACTTCCTCCTTAGCCCAAGCCAACCGTTCCTTCTCTTGCTGAGTCAGGTCGTTTTTGGTGCTAAGTCGGTCGTGTACTCTCACCGCGGCCTTGTATCGCGCTTCCGCTTTCATCCGCTCCTTACTTGGCTTAGCTCTAGGCCCTTTCTTGCGAGCAGAACTGACTCCTTCGAGTTTGGCCGCAGAGCGAAATAGCACGTCTTCGTCGATTGTGTTTACGCTCGCTACGCTTTCGAGGTCCGAGTCTTCCTGGACTATGGCCCCTATGCGTCGCAGAGCGAACGTCGTTGTTGTGTTGGTAGTAGCTGTGCGACTGCTGTAAACAGCAGAAGTATCGGTATAGAAGTATGGAGACACAGCTTATAGCTTCACTCTGCCCGCCGGTGGTAGTACCCACTTCTCCCACCGACGTTTGGGCTGATATCCCAGCCCGCTTCTTTACATCATTGACCTCCATTGTGCGTTTTTGTTTCGGGAAGCCTCTATCCCTAACGTTTTATACCTGCCGTCAGATACCTTTTTAGCAATGATCTTATACTAGCTCCTCCGTCACCTATTGGGGCGCAACATATATAGTTCTCCGCCAAGAGGTAAGGGGGGAGTTCATATATTGATCTTGGCTAGGCTCCACCTGTTTGCATTGCTGCAAATCACGGAGACCCCGCAACAGCACTGCAAACCGTGATGCCCATTGCCCGGTCGGCACCCGCGTGGAGGGCACAGCTAAGAGGATTTCTGCCGACCTGTGCTGATAAAAAAAAACATAAAGTGCAATTGTTGATCTGTTCAGTGTGACTGAACAATAAGAGAAGTAAAATAAAATTTCAACATAATATGAACGGAAATAGAAGCCAGGAAAATCACCGACCGTAACGCATCGTAATACAGAAATACAGAAAGCATTTTCCCTAAACTATTGGTAAACTAAGCATTCATGCACCCATGAGCGCATACGGATGCATATATATTTAACTGCGAGGGGAGATACGAACAGTTGTCTGTGGCCATTTCGATATAAGAATGGACAGACATAAGCAACCATTAAAATGGTAAATCATACTGTGTAAGGTATAAAAGTTGTCTCTATTATTTTGTTTTTCTTTATTATACTTTAACTACAAAATCCAGGGCGAGCGGGGTGTAAACCGTTTCCCAGAAGACGTCGATCCGGTGCAGCACATTAGTAAACGTCCATAACGTCGATGTACGTCAATATCCTTCGGCCAAATCAATTTAGTGACCGCTAGGTCCCACAGTTACACCTTCTCACCCTCATGTTCCCAGAAATGATTAATCTCTATTCGGTCACCCAGCGGTAAATTGGGGGACAGATCCAACAAGTCCCTTTTGGCAGTCGGCATCATCAGATGTACGGATGGGGGCACGTAGGTCTCCTTGTGCTCCTGTATCACACTCAGCACCTGCCTCCAATCCAACAGGCATCCCTCGAGATTCCATATTTCTCCAATCCTGATTGTGGTTCAAGTTTACTCTTAGACGAATCATTTAAGATTGAAGGGCGAATAGCGCTGTCACACATGTTCAAATTAACTTGCATAAGAAAGTTTCAGAAGAAATCAAAAGCAAAATTCAAAATGTGATCATAAGTAGCAATATATAATTCCAATACATGTATGGTTACAAATAGTACTTAGAATACAGGATATATGAGGCGATTACAGTGGATCCAGATGTACTGATTGAACAATTAGAGGAAACGCATGTGATGCTGGAATCTGGTGCCGATACTTGCAGGAACTTGGAGCCCAACAGAATAGTTACAAGTTACACATGCTCACAAGTCACAAAGAATGCGCATTTACAGTCTGCGATCAGAACGCTAAGAGCAAATCAGCTAGAGGCTACCGCAAATTTATCACGGCTTATTAGCTTGGAAAATATCATCACTGAACAGCTAATGAAACTCCAAGGTCGACAAACCCTAGATATGTCCATAGTTGATGACCTATATCCGCAGTTCATACTGGCAAGCGAACCATTCATAGCGGCACCAAAAACGTTCGACGAAATCAACTGGTATGCTAAGCAATCCGAAAGACTGTAAGCGACGGTGCGGGCGGTACCCTCAACAAAAGGTTTCACGGTAGTAATACGGATACCGTTACCAATACCAAACGCATAACATATCCCATTCCCAACAGTTCCTAGAAAAAATCTCGGTCCTCCTTCGGAGCTTTTAATAATATTAATGTTCATATGCAAGTTTGTGAATTCAACATTGGGTGCCTCGAGGTTGCGTAGATCCGTCAGCAGGGGTACTCCTCAAGGCGGCGTGCTGTCTCCTCTCCTTTGGGTACTGACAATGAATAATCTGTTCAAGAGCTTATAGGGGAGAATAATGCACGTTGTGGCCTATGCGGACGATTTTGCAATCTCGGTACTATTTAGTAGAAAACATAAAGTACCAGAAGTAAATCTCCCAAAAATGAATGAAATCGCTTTGTATTTTAAAGATAAACCTCGCTACCTGGGACTGATTTTCGACAGGAAGCTTTATTGGAAATTAAATGTAGCGGATAGCGTAAGAAAAGCACTCCATTCGTGTAGGAAGACAGTAGGACTAAAATGGGGTATGGCCCTACGAATAGTACATTGGTTATACACAGCGGTGCTTAGAACGATTTTTTTGTACCGCATCCTGATATGGTGGCCGGCACTTCATAAAAGCTATGTTGTGATAAACTTAGAGCTTATTCAGAGAGCCGCTAGTTTTTGTAGAAAGGGAGCTATTAAAACTACTCCCCCGGCAGCATTGAACATTATGCTAGACCTTTTGCTAATTGATTTGCATGGAAAGCAACTTGTAATGAATTCGGCTCTTAGACTCAATTAACTCTCCCTTTTAACTACAAGTAGCAGTGGTCATACGACTATAGTAGACAAATTTCCTAATATTCCTGATACTACAGATTGCTGTAACTCATTATAACAGAATTTAGGGAAACCCTTACACATGATTAATATATATAACATATTAACACCATATTCCCCACAAAGGAGGACTGTGATAATGGAATCATAATCAACAAGAACGAAACTACCATTTACACTGACGGTTCAAAACTTAACGATCGGGTGGGTGGAGGTGTATATTCTGAAAAGCTGTACGTCAGTTTATCCTTCCGCTTGCCGGACCATTGTTGTGTGTTCCAAGCAGAGGGAATAGCAATAAGAGAGGGTATGCTACATGTAAAGAATATTCCTCTATCCACGAGGGATATATATATCTGCTCGGACATCCAAGCGACCATAAAATCGCTGGAGGCAGTAAGATAATCGTCGAAAACTGTTGTGCAATGCCATTAAGTATTAATTGAATTATCTGAATAATTTAATATAAACCTGGTCTGGGTGGCGGGCCAGCGGGATATTGAGAGCAATTGCAGGGGTGATGAACTGGCTAGTGAGGGGACAACAGTAACTATCCTTCCGGATAAAGTTCCATTACCAATGCCTTTAGCAACAGGCAAATTGCTAATAGATAGATACACTGTCGAAGTTTCAAATGTTAGATACCGACAGTTATCATCCTGCCTAACAAGTCGACAAACCGGAAATGGAATCACGGCCGTTCAAAGCTGCTATTGTCATTTAATGGGCAGAATATTGAATTTGCAATAGGGGTACTGACGAGACACTGTTTGGATGATAGATATGCAAGTCGACTGGGGGCACCCTACTATGACCTTTGTAGGAGCTGTGAAAATATCGAGGAAGAGGAAACAGTGAAAGACCTCTTCTGTGGGTTCATACAGAAAAAGGTTCTCCAGTCTTGGATTTGCATTCCTTGACAGCATTGAGGAGATTTCTCGGATGAAGCTAACGAAAGAGGCTACATTTATCAAATCCACTGGATTGTTTAAGGATGATACGGAAGTGTGGCGGAAAAAGCTCTAGTAGCCACAATGGGCCTTGAGTCTTAGGACAGCCATATAACCTAACGTAACCTAACCTAATGTTATCGTTATTGTTTGTTTATTGTTGGTCATGGATAAAATTTTGTATTACTTAATATTTTTTATATATATCCGTAAACAACCGGTGAAAAAAATATTTGGATTAAATATACAGAGTTTTATTTATACTACGGTGAAAAAAACCGTTTTTGGATTAAATATACAGAGAGTTTTATTTATACTATGTTCAAACAGCCAGTTTAATTGCGCAACTAGGAATTTTCTCAATTAAGGTGCTAATTGAAGTCAATTTATTAATTACGAAATTAGATCTTAATTTGCATCATTAATTGAGTCAGACTTGCATTGCAACCCTGTGAGGTATGTTCAGTTTTGAAATCAGGAAGGGAAATTTGTGGACAAATCGGATATATATGACTTTCTGTCATGGTAACGGGGTGCATATCCAGTAAAGGAGTAGAACTAGATTTCATAGACAATAAAATGGATGCATAAAAAAAATTTGGATATTTTCAAACGTTATTTGGTAAACAGCGCAGATCATTGATGGTTGAATGTTAATAACAATCCGCAATTACACTTTTTCCAAGAATGAGGTAAGGATATGGGATTTTTATGATTAGAAAAAAGTATTTGATACGGTATCCCAGAGCAACCCCATTCAAAATTTGAGGGATTTTTTAAGAAAAAAGTTGTCCGAAAGGCAACCAAAAGGTGGAGAAGAGTTCAACACTGCAATACTAACGGAATGAAATAAAATACTAAGCGAATATGATGTGCAGAAGTTCGTTTATTCAATGAGGAAAATACTACTTGTCGTTATAGATACTAAAAGGGGCCATACAAAATATTAGAACCCTTTATAATGCTAATTTTCTTTCCTTTCTGTCATTTCTATAAATAAGTTCTGATTTATAAAAACACTTTGTTGACATTATTATTATTATTTTTTTTTTTTGTTGTTCCTGTTCATTAGTAGATTAGATTAGATTTATTTAAGGGTGCTATACACCGCGACCTGAAAGAAATATTGTGATGCCACTATTTATTTGAAATATTAGGATAGTCTCATCTACAAATCTTCTGTCAGGTTAATTTTCGACAGGAATTCATATATTTTGGAGGAACCAAGTTGAGGGATCTTGCTCATATCAAACATATATTCTCCAAAACACTTCAATATTTTATGTGCCAATGGTCCGCAGTCTGTACAATGTGGTTTCGTCACTTTCTCCACAGAATCGACAGGTGGCATCTGAAGATAGACCCAACTTATTCATATGATATTTGAGTCTACAATTTCCGCTTAAAATGCCTGTGATGATTCTTAATTTACTCCGCGGCAACTTTATTAACTCCTTAGCTTTTTTAGGATTACAATCTCCCAGATAATACCGGAAGACTTTTCCAGGTTTGACCAAAGGTGAGCTCAAACTCTTGAGTACTGCGTGACTATCGGATAGTATCACAATGTTTTTCCCCCAATAGTTCCTGTCAATGGGCACATCTTTCAATAGCATGAATTTCCGCTTGAAAATGCTTGGGAAAGAACCCATTGGTAGTAGTTGGTTCTAGGTCCAAAATCTCCTGCCCCAGTTCCGTCCGTTGTCTTAGAGCCATCTGTATATCATAAGAGGGAATTTTCTTTGATTTTATACGTGTCATTTACACCTTTCCATTCTTTTTTGCAACTCATCATTGTACTATATTTGTGTGCAAAAATTAATTTTCTTGGCATAAAATCCTTGTGAGATTTTAGAATACCATATTCTTGAGGTGAATTGCTACCCCATATATTTTGGGTGTAATTTGATTCTCTCGAGATAGTTTCTTGTATTCTGGTAAGATATTTCTTAGCAGAGTCTTGTATTACTAGATGTTAGGGTGTTAGATCTAGTATAGGTGGGTGCGCATTGCTCCAGGGATGACAAGGCAGGCAAGGCGTTGTACTTTACTTAAAGCAGATTTCGCAGTCTTAAGTCTAACTCTATTTGACCAGGCTACAGAAACATAGGTGATGATTGGTCTCACCATCGTGGTATACATCCAGCGAACGATATTTGGATTAAATCCCCATGATTTACCAGCAAACCGTCCACATATCTTTAAGGAAGCTGTAGCCCTCTTTGTAGTTGCTGTCAGGTGAGCCTTCCACTATAACTAATTGGCGAAAATGACTCCGAGGTTTGGTTTCAGAGCTAATATTGACTTGTGTACCATTTAGAAGAATAGGTTTCATATATGGTAGAGATCTTTTTCTAGGAAACCGCACAATGGTGGTATTTGAGGCATTGATTTTGAATCCTGTTCCCTTACACAATTCACTAGCTACTAATAAGCCCCTCTGTATAATATCACAAAGGGTGGATTCATATTTTCCTCTAGCTATTATAACAATATCACTACTATGCTCCACAAAATGGGTGATAATACCCCACCCTGCGGACATCCTTTTATGATTTTGACTTTAACAGTTTTGTCTCTTTCAGCTTCAGTGAGTCTTTTGTTGAGTAAAGCTCGTATCCAATTGGAAGTGGAATTATCTATTCCTCTATTGTAGAGAGCATTAATCACATGCTCGTGAGGAGTGTTGTGAAAAGACCTTTCAATATCAAGAAAGGCACAAAATGATATTTCTCTTTTATCCAGTCCTACCTGAATAAAATCCGTCATATGGTATAGTGCAGTTTCAGCAGACTTTCCCGCAATATATGTAAACTGACAAGGATCCCATTTCAATACTGTCTCAAGGAGATGTATATTAACTATTTTCTCCATTGCTTTTAGTACAAAAGATGTCAAACTGATAGGCCTGAAGGATTTGGAATGGGCCATATTCTTCTTGCCTACCTTGGGGAGAAAGACCACTTTAGCTGAGCGCCATGCTTCCGGTATATACCCAAACCAAGACTTGCCCTTGTGATATTTACAAGATGTGGAAACAGCACCTCACCGCTCTTTTGGAAAAGGATTGGGAAGATACCATCCGCACCCGGTGAATTGTATGGCTGAAAAGAGCTGATAGCCCATCTCAACCACTCACTAGCTATGATTTCTTTGGCCACCTTCCAACCAATCTTGTTTGTTCTTCAATGAAGATAGGGGTATCTGGATCGAGCTCCCAGGAAAGTGCACAAGCAGTAAAAGGAGAGTGCGATCCTCTTCATGCACCGTGAACGTCCCATCCTCAGATCTCAATGCATACATTGTAACGACTCTATTTCGGCTGGGGTAAAACTCTGCGGGTTCCAGGGGTCGTATACAGAAATTAATGTTAGAAAGCGGGCGTGTACTAATATGGTATACTTTATTTAACTTAGTTACAATTGTTTATAATTTAATTACTAATTTAATTTATATTCATTTATTAGTTTGGCTAAATTAATTAGAATTAAATGATTTTACTCTGCTAATTTAATTCACTTAAATAATTGGACTTGCTAGTCGCTTGGGGCCTCGTCTGTGTGGTCGCGGTTCGCAGTGCTAGTCTCCGCGAGAATCGGTAGAACCATAAACTCGCGGTGCTGTACGTACGTATTAGTCTCCACGAGAATCGGTAGAACCATAAACTCGTGGGGCGGTCTTAGCGTTAGTATAAGTCACCACGAGAATCGGTAGAACCATAAACTCGTGGGGCGGTCTTAGCGTTAGTATAAGTCACCACGAGAATCGGTAGAACCATAAAGTCGTGGGGCGGTCTTAGCGTCGGAGTAAGTCTAGTCTTGTGTAAAGAGTATACTTTACCTTGGTGCTACTGGTGCTGGAGTCTTGCTGCGGTGTGTCTTGCCTGACTGCTGCTGGATCGGAGAGTGCCTCACTGTCCGGTTCGCTTCGCTTATATAGCGAAGGCTTGCCATGGGATCAGTGCTTCTTGTTATTGTGTTGTCCTTAGGCCACCTTCAACTTCTGCTGGTTAACCACCTTGTTGTAATACCTCTAGTTGTCCAGTAGAGTTGTTGCTTGCAGTAGTGTGGCCTGACCGCTGCTGTTATTTGTCGTGTTGTTGTTGTTGTAGAAACATTTCTTCGTACTCTGCCTGTTTACAGCTTTGCGTTTGCGATCGGTTCGCGTATGTGTGGTGCGCTCTCGTTGTCATCCGTGCTCCGCCTTCGGTCGCTGTAGTGTTGTTGTTGTTGCAGATATTTGTTTGCACTCTGCCTGCTTACTGATTTGCGTGTGCCTTCGGTCGCTGTACTGTTGTTGTTGTTGCAATAAATATTTATTTGTACTCCGCCTGTTTACTGCTTTGCGCTTGCGATCGGTTGACGTGTTTATGTTTCTCCATGTACCGCCTTCGGTCGTTGTACTATTGTTGTTGTTGTTATATATATTTATTTGTACTCCGCCTGCTGAATGTGTTGTGTGTTTCTCTCGTTTTTCTCCGTGTTCCGCCTTTGGTCGCTGTAGTGTTCAGTATAACACGTTTCTGAGATTATTAAATCCTTCACGCTTACTGGTCAGATCGTCTGTGCGTAAATGTTTTGTTGTTGCATTTAGCGTGGGAGGTGGTTACTTTTTGTTAGGCTGTGGGATGTTGCATGCTGGGTATGAGTTCTGTGTGCGGAAAATACTTGTAGTATTTTCCGTCGTCACACTTCCTCCCTACTTTGCGGACGGAAGAGAATGGATGCTTCTCCGCGGTATAGTACTACTCGGTACGGAGGTCGTTGAAAGCGCAGGCGTTTCCTCTTGGCTGGGCTTTCCTTCAGAGTGGCTATCGTATCTGCTACTAGTGTCGCTTGAAAGCCATCTGCCTTGGGTCCCCTGAGTTCGGCTACATTGTGGAAGTGGAGGTTTTCCCCGGGTGTGGCATTCAGTGTTGGCGGTGTCCCCGTGTGCTTACATTTAGTCTTCTCTGGTTTTTCACTGTCGGATGTGTATGGCTTCAATCGTATCGCTGAGTCGCCTGTGATTGGCATCCGTTTCTCTGTTGGCGTTCTCCATGTAGCCCCGTTCCATTGTTTATTTCTTTTGCTGTGGTGACTTTTGGAGTTACGTTTGTCTCTCTTGTCGTCGCTTCTGCTGTTGTTGGTGCCCTCGATTGCACCCTGGTTGTCCCTTGATCTGTCGTTGTGTCTACGTGGTATGTCTTGGCTGTTTCTCACTGGTGATGATGTAGTAGGTACGCTGATTGCTCTGATGGTGGGTCGCCTTCGGTGTGCGACCTTCTTTCTCTGGAGTGCGCTCGCGTCCTTTTTCCGAGGTCCATGTGTTGATTCCTGGGAGGTCCTTCTCTCTATGCCTTTGTGGGATACGTTGTCCGCTTTCGCTCGGCATATTCCGTGGCAGGTGAATTCGTTTGTGTGAGTCATATTTGTTCCTGGTGGTGTGTGTTTTCGAATGCGTTGCTTTTCTGTGTATTCTTTGCTGTGCGTCTGTTGCTTATAATTTCTGGCGTTGGTGTGCTTCTTGAAATGGGATGCATTGAAATGAGGGAGATTCTCAACACCAATTGTCGTGCACGTTGCAATTTCTCGGGGCTGCACGCAACTGTTATGAGGTCCCAATGTGATCTCCTGATCACCGCATTTCAATGTTGTTCCCAGGCTTGTCATGAAGTCTATTCCCAGGAGCAGATCATCACTGGAGTCCGGCATGACCAGTAGCTCTAGATTGCATGCCTTCTCTCCGAGCCTTACATTCGTCACACACGTCTCTCTGACTGTCCTACTAGTGCCGTCTGCCATGCGCACTCTAGTATGGGATTTTCCCAATTTGCTGGTGGAAGCGCGTAGCTTTCGTACCAGTGCTCTGCTCACAAAACTGTTAGTTGCACCTGTGTCCAGTGTCGCGGCGATGGTTTCTGTGCCTATGGAAACGGTGGCGCAGATTCGTTGCCCGACACAGTGCAATGCTTTTTCCAATTGTGAGGTTTGATGCCGCTTTTCTGATCTGTGCTGTGCTCTTGATTGTAGTCTTCGGTTGGGTGGTTCTCTCTGCTTGCAGCACTCGATCGTCCTTAGTTCCCTACGCCCGCACTCCCAACAAAACAATATCTGCGCGTTGCGACATTGGCAAGCTATATGACCATTTTGGCCACAACGCCTGCAGGCTGTTCTGGGATCTATGGGTGCCGCTCTGTTCTCTAGCGTCACCTGACGGTTCCGTACCTCTCGTGGTGGCGTACGCTCGACTCGTGATTGTACAGGGGGTATTTGGTGTGGGTCCCGGTCGCCACGGAAGCCTTCCACGTCTTCGGCCATCTCCACTAGTTCTTCCAGCGTTCCAAAATCCTTCCGGCGCACGTACCATTGGAATTGTGGCAGGCTGTTCTGGAATATTCTTTCCAGTTTCTGCTCCTCTGAATAATGCACTTGCCGCATGAGATTCTGCAGTTCAACCACATACTGCTTGAACGCTTCTCTAGGTCTCTGGTAACGCTGTCGAATGTGGTCTTCGAGTTTCTGCATGTAGCGGGCCGGTAGGAAGAACTTAAGATAGTCTCTCCTGTATGAGGTCCAATCGCGCCACGCACGATTGTTGTTCCTGTACCACATAAGTGCGCGCTCTCTCAACAGTTCTGGCATAGTACGCGGGAGGAAATTCTTATTTATGTCGTACACTTCTGCTAATTCCTCGACTCGCTCTATAAAGGCTAACGGATCACGCCCTCCGTCAAAGTTGAGAGACCACTTCCTCACCTGGTCAACGATGACTGCGTATGGTGCAGCTACGCTGTGCGTTTGTTCCACGCCTGTTGGTGACACAGCGCGATGCTGTGATGTTCTCCGAAACTCTGTATCCCATGCCTTTGGTATTGCACCTGTGCATGTCCCTGGCCTGTCCACTTCCAGCGTTTCGCGGGTAACTATGGACGTAGCCAGCGTTGGTGACGTGCTCCTGACGTACCTGGATTTTAGCTCTTCTAAGCGGTTTTGTTGTTCTTCAGTCAATTGTGTCTCCGTGAGGAACTCTGATAGTCGCTTACGGAGATCTTCCACGGTTCCTGTAGCTTCTACGCCGAATTCCACAGAGAAAATCACCAAAACCCCCTTGCGCAGCGTGTACAACCAACTTGTTTTCACCATCCTGTGTTCGTTTTAGATGATGATGAAAACAATGGTTGTGTGCGTGTTTTAAGCTGGTGCTAATTCGGCACTCTTCTGCGTGACTGCGTAAATCGACGCAGTTCTTTATCGCTCTGTGGATCTATTACCTAGGAGTTCTATGCGTTGAATTTATTTTCAAAGTCCCTGCTCGGGCGCCACTGTAACGACTCGTTTTCGCTGGGGTAAAAACTCAGCGGGTTCCAGGGTCGCTTACAGAAATTTATTCCAATTGTATTAGTTTTAATAAATGTTTTTATTTATTTTTAAAATTTTATACTTATTTCCTATACATATATATAATTATTTTTAATTATACCCTACTCTGAGTGCTCGTGGTAGTGTCCGTGGTTTGTACTAGTGTCCCAGGGAGAGTCGGTGAAAACCATACACTCCTGGCTCTGTCTGCGTTGCGTATGTGTCCCAGGGAGTGTCGGTCAAATAGCACTATGTGGGCTATGTGAAGGCTCTATGCATCCGTTTTTCAATAGTTCGTCCACTTCGGCGTTGATTACTTCCTGCTGTGCGGGGTTCCTGGGGTAATAACGTTGCTTTATTGGCCTGTCATCGCGCATCACAATTTTGTGTGTTGTAATGTTGGCTACTCCAGGTTTGTCTTCATATTTATCTAGCTCGGTCTTCAGAAATGCTTCGATAGTCTCTTTCTCCGTGATGGCCTCTTCTTGGATGCTCGTGCACTCTGTAAAGTGGCTGTTTAGCACGGCCCCAACCTGAGGTATCAGCATGATATCTTGGTCACCGCATTCGATTTTTGTTCACATTGTCGACATGAAATCGAGTCCCAGAAGGAGGTCGTCTGTGGCGTCCGGCATTGTGAGTAGCTCGAGGTCGCAGTTTCGCCCCCCTAACTGTATGTTCACTTGAAGCACCTCCGTGACCTCTCGGGTGCGTCCGTCGGCCATACGTGCACGTATGTGTGTAGATGTTACCCTACCAGTGATTGCACGTAATTGGCGGCTAAGGCTTTCGCTGATGAAACTTCGAGTGGCTTCTGTATCGATGGTGGCGTTGGTGGTGTAGGTGCCAATGGAGACAGTGGCACAGATGCGCTGCCCATCGCAGCGCAACGCACTTATTGTTAGTGAGGCCGGATGCTTGTGGGCTGTGTCGGGCCTCGTTACTGACGACAGCCTTGCCAGTTAACCGTTTGGGCTCTGCAGCACTCAACAGTCCTGGTTCCCAGCTTGCCACAGTCCCAACAGAATAGAATCTGTGCATTACGGCAGTAGCACGCGACGTGTCCATTCTGTCCGCAACGCCGACAGGCAGTGCGTACGTCTATCATGGTGTTAGCATTGGTATCGGTCGTTGGCAGGACCTGCCGACTCCGAGTCTCCCTTGGTGTGGTATGCTCGATTCTGATTTGTGGAATAAGTCCTCTTGGTTGTGGTGTAGGTGCTCTTGGTTGTGGCATATGTGTTCTGGGTTGTGGCGTGGGTGTTCTGGGTACATCATGGTCACTCCGTATGCCTTCCAAATCTTCCGCCATGCTCACTAGTTCCTCCAGCGTCGTAAAGTCTTTTCGGCGTACATACCATTGGTACTCCTCCAGACTGTTCTTAAATATTCGTTCTAGCTTCTGTTCTTCTGAATACCCAGCGTGCCCCATGAGGTCCTGGACTTCTACCACATATAGTTTGAATGGTTCCCTTGGCTTTTGTCTTCGCTGGCGAATCTCGTCATCGAGTTTTTCAAAGTACCTCGCTGGTAGAAAGAATTTCAAGAAGTCTTTCCTGAACGAATCCCAGTTGCTCCACGATCTGTTGTGGTTTCAGTACCATAACAACGCACGCTTTTTCAATAATTCTGGCATGGTACGCGGGAGTAGATTCTTGTCGACACCGTACACTTCCGACTGCTCCTCCACTCGTTCCAGAAACGCCAGGGGGTCACGGCCACCATCATACTTAATGGACCATTTCCTTACATGGTCAATGATAACGGCGTGTGGTGCGGCTACATGGCGTGGCTGTTCCACGGCCGTTGGTGACACAGCGCGATTAAGTGAGGTCCTCCGAAACTCTGCCGCCCATGCCGCTGGTATTTCACCTGTGAATATATGGCCTGGCCTGTCCACGCTCAGCGTATCGCGGGTACCTATGGGCGTAGCTAGCTTGGGTGACGTACTTCTGACGTACCTGGATTTTAGCTTCTCTAAACGGTTTTGTTGCTCTTGAGTCAATTCTGTCTCCGTGAAGAACTCTGAGAGTCGCTTACGGAGTTCTTCCACGGTACCTTCAGCTTCTACATCGAATTCCACACAGAAAAGCACCAGCTCCTCCTTGCGTAGCGAGTACAGCCAGCTTGTTTTCACCATCCTGTGCTTCACTTAGATGATGATGAAGACAATGGGTGTGCGTGTGTGTTGTCAGCTGGTGCTAAATCGGCACTCCTCTGTGTGACTGCGTAGATCGACGTATATCTCTGTCACTCTTTGGATTTATTACCTAGGAGTTCTATTGTAATGATTAGACGGGGTTTTTAAATCCATGGTTTAAAATGTAACTTTATTTACCGAACATTAATCATTAACAGTCGACTATCTACTGTGTTTCAATTACAATGTTGGACTTATATTTATACTTAAAATAGTTGAGTCGTCGATGACATCACTGTTCGATGACTCAAGAGGTATCGATGGATAAGGGTCAGTTATTTGAGACGTATGTGTGCTGGCTCACATTTCACGGTCGTTGACCGTCGCCTTGAATGTTGGTGTCTCATATCGGCACCACTTTGGAATGTTGCACACTTTGCAATTGTTAATTGATTTTAGGTCATTAGATTCATATGTCTGTTAGTTCAATGACCGTTATCCATGACACTATGCGTCGAATTTCTTTTGAAAGTCCGATGCGTTGAACTTCTGTTTTTTTTTTAATAGTCCCTGCTCGGGCGCCACTGTAACGACTCAATTTTCCGCCGGGGTAAGCTCGCCGGATAACCAGGTATCGTATACAGAAATTATACCCAGAAACCTCAAGGATCCTTGAAGTTCTTCGTGGGTCCTTGAAAGTCCTTAATCGCAACAAGTCCTTGGAATATCCTTGGATATTATTTAGTCCTGCACTTGGATTATCCTTGGATATTATTTAGTCCTTATTCGCAACAAGTCCTTGGATTATCCTTGGATATTATTTAATCCTGCACTTGGATATTATTTAGTCCTGCAACGCACTTTCCAGAGCTGAGGGAAAAACTCAGCAACTTTCAGGGGTCGTATACAAAAATTATAAAATTTGCTCGGTGTCTTTGTTTAAAATACCGATTGTGGAGTGTTTTTTTATATTTTCCGCTATTCCGCTATATTCTTGCCAATCCCCTCACTACTGCGCGTTTAATCGACTTTATAGCTTTCTTTCGCCTACTAGTGTTTTTTACAGGTTTTTGTGTGAGTTAAATTTGTCAGTTGGCAAATTTCATCTTTAGAATGTCCCGTCCATTTACTTCAAAAATTTCGGTTATATCCTCCCGATCCAGGTTTCCAAACATTTCTCCAGTAATTTGCGATCCAAGATGAACTAACCCTTCCACATCCATTTTGATGTCACCTGGGGACACTTGGAGGTTCAAAAATTTTTTCGAAGCGGCGTGTAAAGTTCTCCCCATATTAGTTTTTTATTGTTCAGCTTCGATTGGTGTCAACACCGTCTTCTTCATCAACTCAGAAATGGTATGTTTTAAGTAGTTTATCTTAAAAATGGAAATAACTCCTGGTTCCATTGGTTGGATTAAAGTTGTATTCGGTAGCAAGAAGCAAACTTTTATGTTTGGATACAAGTCTGTGAGACATTCTGTATGTGATGTGGCGTTGTCCAAAAGAAGTAATGCTTTAAAGGAAATGTTGGATTGCATGCAATATTCCTCGACATCAGCAGCAAAATGGACTGTTAACCAATCCTTTAATATGGAAGCAGTTATCCAGAAAAAATAGATTTATGTACATACTTACATACTGCTGCCACAAAACATTATGTGCGTATTCGATGTCGCGCAAATCGAATTTTGATAGGCTAATGAATTTCGCGCAAAGGTGAAACCGTTTAAAAGAAATTCGCACAAAGTATGGGATGAGTGTATATATTTTATGATAAATAAATAGAGAACGAGTGCCATTCATTTAATTTAAATTAAATAGCAGAAAATATAAAAGCATATAAGTCCGATTCGCTGTTGTCTACTCGACTGCTCATCGTGTATCACAACGAAATAGTAAAAAGTGTTCAAATGTGTCGAATGTGTTCGGAGCATTTACCAACTCTGACAGAAAGTTCTGCAACCTGGAGACATTTTCCGCTACGTTTATTTCGTCAAGACTAAACCTTTAGAAGAAATTATTTATACACCAATGGTTTTTGCTCGATATAAATACATTAAATATAATGAATATAGTGTTACAAATTTGGTACAAGCATCAACAACAAACGGAATATTTCCCTTAGGAATATTGTTAAGGAAGCCTTCCTGCCGACCATTTTTTTTACGAAAAAGTGATACATTTCAAACAGTTCTCTATGTGATTTAATGCTTTTCTGTCATTTTCGAAAACCATGTTTTTGCAATTAATTCTATCATCTTGTCTTTACCTATATGACCCATTTCGTTATGGTATTTATAAAAAACATGATCTTCCATGCCCTCAGGAACACAGAATAAAACTGTACCGTTTTCCTTTTTCCTATATAAGACGCCATTTCGCATTTTATATAAAGGATGTTCCGACCTTTCTAACATTTCACGCCTTCTACTAAGCTTTTCGTCTTTCCCTTGCATAATTACAAAATTTTCTTCAAACGTGTTAACTTCTAATATTAGTAGGTTTGTGGAACGACTAGCGTGGCTTGCAAAACTTTGCGGCTGTCCTTTGGTGATTGGGGGTTGTCCTTTTGTGATTGCGCGTCGTTTCAGCTGGACTTTACCAAATGCATGAAGCAACTGTGTTTTATTTGTGAAACATTGGATATTAGCCTGCACTCGAAGTTAATTATCAGGAATCCCCTCAATTAAGTAAACAACCAGTTCGCTGTCATCGATATTCACTGCATTTGCCATTCTAATTTTTTCACTGAAATATTCTGCAAACGTTTCGTTGTATTTCCAGATTCGTGACTCGAACATACGTCGCAGCACTAGTTTACTTTCCTTGCACCCGAACACTTCTCTCATTTGCTCGAACACATCTTATACGTTTTTAACAGCGAAATTATTTTTTTACTCATCAAGACAGCACGCATGTTGTTGTCGCTAAAAGCAAACACATCGCACACGCTATTGAGTTGCGAAATCCAAACATCGAGATTCACTCCACCGTCATATTCGGGCAACATATCTTTTACTAGGTGGTACGAGGAATTGAATGTAAAGTTGTTTAACGTAGTTGAGTCGCTGAAAAAAAAGACCGTAACACAACTTTAAAAGAACATTCTCTCTGAGCAGTAGTTCACGTTCGCGCTTTAATATTTCGATCTCCTTCTTAAACAGCCGAACCTCTTCGCTCTCGCTCTTCTGACTGCCACGCTTGCTCTCCTCGTCGCTAACATCTGCGTTCTCCGCTGTCTCAGCGTGTACACTTTCGTTGTCTGCATTCGCATAATTTTCGTCTCTGTCGTCAGCGTCGTCGGCGTCATCGTTGTCAGAAGCGACATCTTCTGCGTCAGGGCATTCTCCACGCTGATTTAACGGGATTCCGCTGATTCGCAGAATGAAGGCGCTCTTTGTGCCACTTGTTGGTACCAAGTGGTGACGACCACTTTCGAAGCTGCGCTGCTGTATATTGGCTTGCGCCAATAGCATCTGCTATCGTGACCTTGACCTTCGTATTATAAAATTTTCGTCAACTGAAATTTTAATGTTAGTTCTGTACTTTTTTGTGTTTTAATTGTTTATTGTTAGTATGTTTTATCTTTTTTTTGTATATATATCACTCTTTATATTTCACTCTTTGTCTTTTTTTCTTGTTTTTCTTTATATACATATATGTATGTCACTCTTTATATTTCACGTTTTGTATTTTTTTTCTTTTTCCTTTATATACTTGAACACTCTCCCACTTCTGAGGCTGTAAGCTTAGTAAATAAAACACTTCCGTATGCTTTGATATTCTATTTCAAACTGACGCTACCCACGTTTGGCAGCGACAGAATTTTATTCTGTTACAATCATGTAATTAATAGTAGGTAATATAATAAAGTAGTACTAAATACAAAAGTAGTCTTATAGAAGTAGAGTAGTAGAGTTATAGATACAACAGTAATCAGTAAACTGCTACAAATGTATTTTGGCAAATCTACCAATAGAAATAAGCTTGGAAATGAATAGACTCTGAAATGTGTCGAACTAAATGAATGCGGATTATGAAACAAATATTAAGAAACTAGAAATATCTGACAATAAACAACAACAGATTTCGCATTACGTACTTCAAATTTATTATACATCCACATACCTGTAACTATATATATTATTAATATATATTTAATATATTTGATTTTCTTTATTCCTGGATGAATGGCGATTGGACCTAGTGCGGTAATTCATGGTATCACTCCATTTATATATGTATATTTTTGACGTCGAACTTTAGTTTCTGCTCTTTACTTGCAAAAGTAAAAGTTGTAAGAAAGAAATGTAAACTTTTTGGAGGATTTTGAAAGTGAGAAACTTTTCCAAGTAAGATAACTAACTTTGTGTCCCGCGAGCTATAACAAAAAAAAATGAACAAAATATTGTTCACTGCTCTAGTGGATATTCTATTACTTAAGGTTTAATTTTTGCCGGATAAACTTTCGGATGAGTTGATTTTTTTAGCAATTTGCCCCAAAATACCATAAAAAATAACTAAAAAACTAATGAAACATGCATTAAGTCATAAAATATTTAATAATCTAAAATATAATGGTTAACACTAAGGGATCCAATAATGGGAGCTATATTTCTAATTCCAGCAGCAGCAAAGCATACACAAAACCTTTTATAATATAGGCATTTGATTAATTTTTGCTATATTTAAATTCCCTCCTCACTGTTCTTTATGTAAAATTCCACTGTGGTTTAAGTATTGCACTTTTCCAATACCGAAAATCCGTGTTTATGTGTGGCGACATGGCCGCACCCATAAAGTTATCGAGTGCGCGCCGCAAGCAATTACTTCCACGTGTTATCTATTGCCGCTGCCGGGAAATATATTTCCAGTTTGAGATGGGAACATGGCTAAGACAACTCCTTTGCCGGAATGGCTAACACGGCCAGCTTCCTTTTTCCGGTCTTGAGTGATTTTCCTTTTGGATTTGCTGTTTTAACACTGGACGGACGTCTTAAAAACTTCTTGTGTGCTTACGCAGTGAGTTTTGCGTGCGTCTCTCCTCTGATTGATTTCGCTAATATAGTTGATATTGATAATCATTTGTGTATCTTATTGTTGCTGAAAATTTCAAGATTGTTTTTTGTCAAATATATATATATATATATATATATATATATATATATATATATATATATATATATATATAGTATATATGTCAAATATATATATATATATATATATATATATATATATATATATATAGAGTATATATATATTTTATTTTTTTTTTATTCCCTTATAAATTTTACAGTGTGGGTTATCAATAAATCAACATTTACGGTTATGTTTTTAATAATAATTAAATTCCTACATCAGAATTTCCGAGTAATTAAATAAAAATGTAGGGGTTTTGAGTCGTCTCACTCTCCTTCAATTTTTTGCTGTTTCATCTCAAGATTTGAGTGCATTGATAGTCGGTGTGTATTTTTTATGTTATGTGAATGGGTAACTTCTAGTACAGTGTCAATGTTGAGATCACGGTGAATAACGTCGTTGGGTATGTACTAAAGGGCTGCACAAACTCATCATATTTTCTTTGCACACAGTGTGACTTATTTACTATGTTAATTTTGATTCCGTTTAGTAAGCGATCAACTTCCATTCAACAGCAACTTTTATCCAGAGTTGACAATCAATGCAGTTCACTCTTTTCCGTCTTCTCCGTCTTGTACTTTTTTGCATTGCCTTTCGAATAAAGAGAGAGAGATGGAGAGAAAAGTCACAACAAAAAATGCCAAGGATGACATAAATCATGCGAATGTCTCGCTCGATCGGTTTTTCGCGTTTTATAATTTTTATAATTAAAACACACATATCAATGAAGATTTTATTTTATAGTATGAATGAAGATTTTAATTTATAGTGAAAGATTCGACTATTTCCCTAACAGCCAGTACAGTTGTCTTCATGTTCTTCTTTTGTGTTATGTGCTCTTTTCACAATAGTGTAGCTGTAACTATCATACCGATATATATAGCTTTAGTGTCAATTTTAATCTTGTCATTACCTATGGTTAGGTGCTCTGGCTTTGTCCTCCAATTCGTGTCAATGACTTGGATATTTTTGTCGCCATTTATTTTGATATCCTACTTTCCAAGCCAAGATAAAGTTTCGTCTAGTAGTGGTTTGGAGATTTTATGCAGCTATAGCCATACCTTTGTGCGATGCAAGCAGAACAGTATCGTCAGCAAATGTTGCTATATTGCTGTCATCTGCTTTAGGTGGCCATATGTCAGCTGTATATCAAAAACAGTACACTTCGTTGTTGGATTCCGACCCCCATTTTTAGAATATCAGAGCAATTCTCTAGATACTTGACTCTCTGAGAAATATCGGTCGTTTAAATGTAGCTTTTTAGAAGTAAGTACAAGTCTAGAGGAAGATTTTGTCTCAAATTGTGCAGGAGTCCTTTGTGTCATACGCTATCAAACACCTTAGAAACATTATGGTATACTGCCACGCAAGCAAATTTTTTTCAATTTTAGTTGATATTATGGCAAGGGATGCTCATCTAAAATCCTTATCTCCTTAATTGGCTTCAGGATAGCAATAATTTCAGCAATTTTCTACGCTACGGGATAGTACTTTCGCGTTAAAATTGCAGTTCTTTTAGAATTTTACCTGCAAGTCTATCATATCAAGGAGACTTTTTTGTTTTAATTTTTGTGTTGATAGTACTCCGTATCTCCTTCTTTGTTACATTTTTGATTTCAATATTTTTATTCTTTCTTGTGGTAGCTGCGACAAATATTTTATCATTTATTTCATTTGTAAATGTTTTTTGGAAATAATCAGATAGTAATTTCGTTTTTTCTAAATGAGTTCGAGCCCATTTTTTTCTGGAGTTTGGAGTGGCGCTTGATGGAAAATGGCTTTGGCGATTATTCCGGTTGCTTTCCATAACGAGGGGATATTAGACCTTGTAGATCCCAACTTAGTTATGTAATTGTTAATTGCTTTAACAGCTGCAACGTGAAGATGTTGAACATTAAATCTTTTAATGCATGACAGTTTTCCTTTGCATATTTATTGGGAAATTGAATAAATGAATGTAGCATTTGTATCACCATAAAGTGGAAACTGGCATCGTTGAATGAAAAATTCAAGCATAAATAATAGCCGTCAAGTCATAGTAAAACACCAACAGTCAAATGAGCCAATTTTCCTTTTAACTAAGCGATGTCGATTGATTAGAACGACAATAATTACATGCCGGTTGCCAGCCCCACCACCAACTCGGTTCAAGCAGCGCTTTAGACGGTGAATACACAAATCCATTATCATCACCAATATACGGATCTCATCAGTTCTCAAGATGATAATGCTGAAAATTAAATAAATAATTATCCTTGCTTCTGTTTACAGCTTGTGCACTCATATCCGCCGTGGCTATTGCGCCAATTGTGTCTCTTTGATTTTCAATATTGATCACCGTATTGCCTTTGCCACACTCACTGCACAGCCAGTCTCCTGTCACTTTGGCGGCAGACACCCCGGCGCAGACGAAGTGAAACCTTTTTGTCACAGTCGTCGCATTGAACCATTTCCCCCTTTTCCGGTTTCCTACAGCTTACAAAATTAACCTCCCCATCGGAAAAACACGCTCATCTTCACGAATGATCAAAATTCTTCTTTTTTCAGGATATCGTCGCTTTTCTGCGAACTGCCAGTAATAGTCAAGTTCTTATCTACGAGAGTCAAATTTTTTAAAGAAATTCTTTTTAAAATTTGAATTCTTGCCTTCTTTACGTTTTATGTTAAAAAACTACTTATTCAAAATGCAAAATAATTGCTTTAAAAGACTTGTTTTTTTCTTTTTCTTTCTTCTTCCATCGCAGGTTACCTCTTTCTCTCTCTCTCTACAAAATTTGTGCTTGTGAACAGTAAAGGTCTGCTGTTTTCTTTAGTGTAATTACAGTTAAATTAAGCCGGTAAGTACAAGTAAACAATTTTTGATTTTTTAGTTGTTGATAAAATCAACTGCTTTGCGGCGAAAAACAAATAGAGAGCTGAGAGCAACGAAATGTGGAGCTTTCAAGGTGCGATAAACTTCACGCAGAAGTAACTGAACTTAAACATGAAAATTAAAATTTAAGGTCACAGCTTGCAACCAATTCGAAAATAATTGATGATCAGTCTGCTCATGCCGTCGAATATCAATCAGATGAAGAAGAGCTTGCTTAAGAGACATACTAGATAGTAGTGATGAGCGATATTTCCGTACCGTTGATTTATTCACGGTTATTGAAAAAGAACTAGTAATGAGAGTTACGGAATATTTCACTTATTTCAATATATGCACATTCGTTTAGTTAATTATCTCGTTGTTTCATAACGATTATTACTAGTCTTTCTTGAAATATTTCTCTCCTTTCTCGTTCTGTTTGCAACTTAGAAGCTTTTGACTATCGTTTCGCACAGTAGCTTTGAATTTTGTGGGACTTTTTATTTTTTCAAATGTGGAGCTTTCACATTAATAATTTTTTTTTTTGGATAATTGTTTTATAAAGTCCTGAAAAATAATGGAACATTTAACAAAAAGGAAAAGAAGTGATATGTGGCAATTTTTTGCGCTTGTAGATATAGTTTACGCTCAATGTAACATTTGTAAAATGCGAATTTCATACAAATCTACAATTTTCAATCTAAAAAAGCATATGAAAAACATCCAACTGTGACCTTGCCGGAAAGTTAGAAAAGAAATAGAAATGTAAATTTTTTTTTTATAATACAAATTAAATCTAAGTATTTTAATTTTTTAAGGTTGATATGACTCATCCAGATTTAATGAAGCTTTCCTTTGCACCATCACCAACCAACACCGCATCCACTATGTTCGAGAGCCAGCGGAACAAACTGCCATAAGAACTACCCCATCAAGGCAGCGACCATCAATTTTTATGCATCAGATGAAAGTTTCTAAAACGTTAGGAAATCAAAAATCGCAAAAAAAAATATCAAAACAAATTGACAAAAAATGGTTGTTGTTTATTTTAGATTTACAGCCTTTTAGCATTCTAGAAGATACCGGCTTTAAAGCATTTGTCTCATCCTTAAATCCGGCCTACAAACTACCAAGTCGTCACACCATCTCAAGGACTACTATTCCGGCTTTATATGAGTAATGTCATAATAAAATGGGAGAAGTTTTGTCCCAAGGCAAACAGTTTTGTGTAACGACTGATTGTTGGATGTCAAGGAACACGGCCAGCTACATTGCCGTAACCGCCCATTTTTGGTCTGCGGATTTCAAATTGTACTCCGTTCTGCTAGAGTGCAGAGCAACAGATTTTTTGCATATGGGAGATAATTTGGCATAGGAGTTAAAGACAGTGATTAGGAGTTGGGGAATCCAAAATAAAATTTTGCTCGCTGTATCGGATAACGCCGCGAATATTCCAAATGCCATAACATTGAAATTAAACACACTTAATCTGCTTGTGAATGACGCGTTAGCAGCTACCGAGATTTCCAAAATTTTTTACAAATTGAAGCAAATTGTGTCCCATTTTAAGAAGAGCTATAATGCAACTGAAAAGCTATTGGCATATCAAACAAATACAGGCAAAGAAACACTAAAATTACTCAAGGATGTGGAAACCAGGTGGAACTCCACTTTTTACATGCTGCAGCGATTTGTGCGTCTTGAAGATGCTGTCAAAACCACGGCAGCGTTAATAGAAAAAGAATTGCCTCTAATAACCCCAATAGAATGGAGTATTTTAAAATATCTATGTTTCATTTTAAAGCCGTTTGAAGATCCAACAAGATGTCAGAGGGGAATCCTATTGCACTGCATCATTGGTTATCCCAATCTCAAATGGTCTGATCAATCTGTACACACAATTGGAGACAAATGAGTACCGGCAGCCAATATTGGACATACTATTTAAAATTGTGGTTGGATTAAAGCATCGCCTAGGTAATGTTGAAAACTGCAATACTTTATCGGTGTCTACATTTTTAGACTCAAGGTTGAAAAGATTGGCTTTCTCTGACTCCGCAATAGCAGAGAGTGTCAGAAAAGAAGTTACTAACTCTGTCTCTAGATTATATACCCCCCAATCAGCTCCCATAAGCACAGAGGCTGCGAATAAAGCTGTAGATTCTCCAAAGGACTCTAAATATGGACATCTTTTGACAACCACGTTTCGCAACACAAACATAAGGGAACTGCCAATTCACGAGCCATAATAGAAGTCCAAAGCTTTTTAGAAGATGAACTAATCCAGAGTATTAAGGTTATAGCTAAAAATCTTCATCACTCGTGTCCTACTTCAGAAATTGTTGGCGATTTTTAAATTAAAGAACTTAAAGTCTTAAATGCTGTCAACAAATTGCAGTGGAAATCAAAAAAGCACCTCAACGTTTTAATGCTAACGTTTAACCATTCTGAAGATGTAAACAAAATACATGACATACGAAGCATACTCAGTTCAGTCGCCTTCTCTACTGATGCCCCAAATGCCAACGTAGATATAACTATAAATCATAGCTCTGATAATACAAGCAACGAACAATTTCCACCATTTCCTATTCAAGACATAAACGATCTAATCCAAACGATATAAACTCCCGGATTTGACTTCGTTACAGCGGAGATCCTGAAGAAATTAACGTGTAAAGCTATAGATAGCTTAAGCGATATAATTACCGCTAGTTTCGCCTTAAAATATGTGCCCACCTGCTGGAAAATAGCTGAAGTCGTTATGATTTGCAAACCAGGCAAGACGCAGCATGAAGCTTCATCATTCAGACCAATATCATTACTGCCAACAATATCGAACTTATCTGAAAAATTGGCACTAAAATGCCTCAGGCCAATCACTGATAGATCGATTATTAGTCCATCGCATCAGTTTGGCTTTAGAGATAAAAACTCAACAACCGAACAAATACACAGAATAACAAGCGCAATTGAAAAATGTTTCGAAGAAAAAAAAGTTTGCTTTGCCATATTTTTTGACGTAAATTAACGTGAAAAACTTAAAAACTACAATAGCTCAGTGGCAGAAACTCTTTTTTTAAAATGACAACTGCGACGTACTAAACCTTTTGAACAGGAGAAGTGGATTCAATAACTTTAGCTTGTAGGGTAATGTTGAGAAGTTAGGCTGGCAGGATTGCCATGTAGGATATGTTGATTGTTGGTCACGCAGGATCGGCATTCAGTTCATTTGCAGATTCTATGCAATGCATAGATGCAAAAGAGCACTATAAAATAGAAATGCCTACCACGAAGCGGAAAGACGCCCTCAGCAAAGATTTTGACCGGCAGAGTGTGCCGTTGGCCAAGCAATTGTTTGTGCTGTTCTAAGACTTTCCTGACTTAGAGCATGAGAGATAAAAAGAATAAACTAATGCGAGTAGCAGTTTCAGTTGTCTTCAGATTAACTCTAGTTTATTTGGTGGCTCGCTGGCTCTTTTATATTATTGTTTTCTTATTCTAACTAACATAAAATGTATCTATCTTATTTCCACTAGTTACAAATCATATTCCCGAAATTTGTCTCAAGTGTCGGATTACCGATATTATTCATTGACGAATCATCGTCTTTGTTTATATTAATAATTTTGAGTGCAAGTTCAGGGCTAAACTCACTGCACTGTCCAATATGCATACGCTGCAATATAGGCAGCGTGTGTTATTGCACCACCAAAAGCTAGTCTAGCGTATTTGGTTATTGAGTGCAATTGCGTACGTTGCGCTATTGTCAGTTTGTTTGCATATGCGACTTGTTGCTGTGCTTATGACGATGTGTGGTCGTCAGTGTACACTTGTGTGGTACACTACACCCTCACCCTTAAGAGAAAAATTAGGGGTGTTAGCGAATAATTTTTCTGGAAATATGGTTTGTGTTGTATTACAATTGTCTTATGTTATGGATTTGTTAGATGATTTTCATATTTTCTAATAATTGGTATTGTTTGTTTATAAATTGTTTCTTATTATTACAGTTACATTGTAGCGTTTTTAATTATATAGTTAAAATTACAAATTATGTAGTTTTGATATAATTACATATACTTATGATTACTTTTTTTTTTTTTTTTTTTTATCTCCATTTATTTAACTACAATCTGTCCAGCTGCACATTCAGTACTACTTATATTATATTTGGTTATAAGCATGTGTATGAATTTTCAGTAACATTCAATACATTAGGTACATTAATTTAACAGAGTTAGATTCTATATATATTAATTTCATTCATTCCTTATTATTATTATTTTTTAATCTTTTTTTTTTATTTTTTTTATTTTTTTTATTTTTTTATTTCTAATTTGATCTTAGGTGGTAAATCTGAATGGTAAGTCCGATGGTACATATTTTTTTAGTCTTCGCGCGCTGGTATCGCTGGTTATCAATTCTACCGCTAGGTTGTTAGGATGGACTCTAAGACGTTTGCGATATGAGTGGCTATATTTCATGATTTCATCATTTACTTTTGGGATGTTTAGATCCCGATGAATGATGTCGTTGCTGACATACCAAGGTGCATTAGCACACAGTCGTATGACTTTTGATTGGAATCGATGTAGGATGTCCAGGTTTGACTTGGATGCTGATCCCCAAATTTGAATACCATAAGTCCATATGGGCTTCAGTATTACCTTATATATCAGGACTTTATTTCCAAGTGTTAGGGCTGACCTTCGTCCAAGTAGCCAGAACAAAGACCTAAGCGTTATTCCAAGTTGTTTCCGTTTGGAGAAGATGTGATAGCGCCACGTAAGCCGCCGATCCAGGTGCACCCCAAGGTATTTTGCATGGTCTGCTTGTGGCAATTGGGAGTTACTTAGTGTCACTGGAGGGCAAGAAGCTGCACGTAGGGTAAAAGTCGTTTGCACTGATTTTATTGCATTTGCTTTTATTCGCCACTTGTCTAGCCATAAGTCAATTTGGTTCAGGTTCTCCTGCAAATGCTTCGAGGCTAACACGGGGTTTTTGTTGCAGGCCATTACAACAGTATCATCTGCAAAAGTTGCGGTATATGTGGTAACAGTCAGCGGCAGGTCAGCCGTGAATAGTGTGTAGAGCACAGGTCCCAAAACGCTCCCTTGTGGAACACCAGCTTTGATTGGATGGAGGGAAGTTACGTCGCTGTTAACTTTGACCATGAAGAATCTGCTTTCTAAGTAGGACTTTAATATGGCAAAGTAGTGATAGGGTAAATGCATTTTCAATTTGTACAGTAACCCTTGGTGCCACACCTTGTCGAATGCTTGGGTGATATCCAGGAATGCAGCTGAACAGTATTCTCTATTTTCTAGTGCATTCTGTGCAAATGCATATACTCGATTTATTTGTTCTATCGTAGCATGATGCTTTCGGAATCCAAATTGATGGGAAGGTATAAGTTGTTTTGACTCGATGATTGGGAGGAGTCGCTTAAAAAGAAGTTTCTCAAACATTTTGGAAAGTATCGGAAGCAAGCTAATTGGTCTATATGAAGTGACCACTTCTGCCGGTTTCCCAGGTTTGGGAACAAGGATAATTTGAGAAACTTTCCATTGGCTTGGGAAGTGGTCACATCGGATAATCGCATTGAATAGTTGTGCAATGAATTTATAGCCGCAATCTGGTAGCTCCTTTAGGATTCTGCTCGTAATAAGGTCATATCCCGGCGATTTTTTGTCTTTTAGCGTATTCTTGATAATCCCTCTAATTTCTTTTAGTTTAAAATGCTGGATCGGAATATCCATTTGGTATGGGGCATCAAGTAATTCAGCTATTTTTATGTCTTCTTGTGGATATTTGCTTGGAAACGGCGCAAATACTTCTAATAAATGAAGAGCAAATGACTGTGCTTTTTCCTTGTCAGATCTGGCCCATCCGCCATCTTTCGTTTTAATAGGTGGCACATGTGATGTTGGTTGATTTAGTTTTTTTGTAGCTTTCCATAGAGAATAACCTGAAGCCTGTGAAGGTGACACGCTGCTGAGATAGCTTTGTATTTCTGAATTTTTTGTTGACCGTAGGGCGTTTTTGAGTTGCTTTGTAGCGCAATTGAACCGGTTTTTGTCATAGGGGCTTCTGGTCATTTGCCAAATTCGACGCAGTCTCCGCTTTTCTTTTAGTTGCTCCTTTACAACCTGGCTTACATCACGATAATTACTTATACAGCTGGGCTCCAATGTGGAAGTCCATGCAGCATGCTGAATGGCTGAGTTCAAAAGTTCTACTGCATCGTCTATATTTGTTTTGTTTTTTAAAGGAATATTGGTGACTAGAGTCTCGATAATGATTTGTCTAAACAGCTCCCAATTTGTGCTTTTGTTGTGCAGACAGATTGTTCTTGCTCTGATCTGAGCCTCACAGCTAATTGTTAGAACTATCGGTGAGTGATCTGATGACAGGTCCAGGCACGATTCCATGGAAGTGTTTGTTTTTGGTACACCTTTGGATACAAAAAAGTCGATAACGTCTACAGCAGCTGGGTGGATTGTGGAGTATAGGTCATATTGCGGAATTTTTGCGTAACTTTTTTCAGTGAAATGGGTTTCAGATATCAACATAATGTCAATATTTTTGTCTGCTAAGAAAGCTGATATTTCATGGATATGACGACTGAGCCCATTGGCATTCCAGACTGCGATTTTTAATAATTTATTCATTTCGACATATTTGCTACGACTGTGGTTAGTAGATTAAGTAGAGTACTCACTTGACCCATCAATGCTTTAAGCATGGTTTTTAGCTCGGTCATATCCTCATTCAGTTGAGTATTTGGATTGTTGAGCGGAGTGGTTAGGTTCGTATTGGTTTCTACCGGAGTATTGTTACGTACAACATTTGCATACGACGTTGTTGTTCGTGGAGCGGATCTTTGAGGCGCTTCCTGGTTAATGTTCCTCGCTTCTCTGTTCCTGAGTGCTGGGAACGACTTTTGTTGCAGCTCCTTATAGACAGTGCAACCTTTATAATTAGCGGGATGATTGCCTTCGCAGAGCACACATCGAACGTCTTGTGCGACGAGTTTGCGGGAACATTCGGAAGTAAGGTGGTTACCTGTACATTTAACGCATCGTGGGCTACGGTTACAGTATCGCTTGGTGTGTCCGTAACGTTGGCATCGGACACATTGAGGAATCTCACGTTTCTTCCTAGGTGGCTCAATTTTTATTCGTGTGTTTAAAAGTGTATTACATTCGTATATGCCTTTATGATTACTAATTACATTGTTTTGATTACATATTGTGATAGTTTTAATTATAAATCTTATTGTATAAATTTAAATTACATTGTATGGCTTTAATTGATTATTATGTACTTTCTTAGGTGTACCATTATATTCTATTAATGAATTTACTCCTAACTTATCTAGTATTTTATATGGTCCTTTATATGGATTCATATTCTTTTTCCTATTTTCTACTTTTAATAGAACTAAATCTCCTATTTCTACATTAAGTGTATTCGTATTAGTTTTTGAGTCAGTTAGTGTACGTTTTTGTTTTGCTTTCATTAGCATTTGTTTTGCCTTTTCGTGGGCATAGCGTAATCTCGCTTTTAGCTCGTTGGCGTAATTTTCAAAGTTGTAAATTTTTGTGTTACTTTCTATTACTTCATTGGGTAAACCTGGGAGTTTCCCATATATTAATTCATATAGCGTGTAGCCCGTGTCAACATGTGGCATTGTGTTGTAAGTAAAAGTGAAGTAGGGAATCCACTTATCCCATTCGTCGTCGTTTGTCGATGTCAGTAGGAATTCATTCAAAACTCTGTGGTTGCGTTCTAGTGAGCCTATCGTTTGGTGGTGGTACGGTGTCGAAAATTTTTGTTGTATTTTGAGCAGTGCACATATGTTTGCCATTAGCTCGTTTGTAAATTCTGTCCCGTTGTCAGATTTAAGAATTTTGAAGTGTCCGTATTTGAGTATAAATTGTTCAACTAATGTTTTGGCTGTTGTGAGTGCGTCTTTTGTCAGCTCGCACTGCATGGTCAGTATATAGCGGTATTCGTTTGAAATTTTTAGTGGTCCTACGGTGTCAATTGATATGACTTCGAAACTAGTTTTAGGGGTGTCTGTTATGGTTTGTGGTTCTTTGATGTGTCTTGTTTGTTTACACTTCACGCATGTGTCACAGTTGGATACGAATTTCTTTACCATTTGCTGCATATTTTTCCAAATGTATCTTTGTTTTAATTTGAGTAGAGTTTTTCTTACTCCGGGATGTCCTGTTTTGTGACATTCATCTATTAGTTTGTATTTTAAAATGTCCTCCGTTATTCTCTTTGGAGGTATATAAATTAATATTTTTAGCTGAGGACTTTTGTATTCATTTTTATTTTTGCGTACGCTTCTTTAAATTCTTCTTTTGTATATATTTTGAATATTTCATCATTATTTGCAATTGCTAATTCTTTAATTTTTTCTTTCTTCGTTTTGGATATCAATTTCCTCAGAATCGAGTCTAGTCTCGCTGATTTATCATTGATTCCTGCATGCTTTATATTTTCATTTATATTTTTATTTTTAGGTCGGAGCTTCTTCAGAGTCGAATCTTGATTCGGTGAATTGTCGCTTTCGCCTATGTGCACAATATCATTTTTTATATATATATATTCATTTTTTCAAAGCTTTGATTTTTCTTGTCGACATTAAATTTTAATTTGTTTATATTCTTGACGTCATTTATTGATGTACATTCCCATATTTGAAGGTGATCAGTCTCCTGAGATATGCAATTTCTCAATTTCTTATTTTCATTTTTATTTGCCTCTTCATTTATTTCATTTTTATTTGCCTCTTCATTTGTTTTATTTTTGTTTGCCATCCCTCTCGTTATTACTAGGGTTCTTTTGGCTTTTTCATCAATTTCTTTCGGTATCATTTCTTTTAGAATGTCCGAGTCAATTTGTATTCTTGAAAATGCATCTGCATTTGTATTCATCTTTCCTGTTTTATATACTATGTTGAAATCATAGTCACTGAGGTCTAATCTAATTCTGGTCATTTTAGATGAAGGGTTTTTATGAGAGAATAGTGATATCAGTGGTCGATGGTCAGTTACTACCGTGAACTTTTGACCATATAGATAGGGTTTGAAGAAGTTAATACTCCAATGTATTGCTAGTAGCTCTTTTTCTATTACTGGCTTATTCAAATCGTGTTTTTGTAATGATTTGCTAGCATATGATATTGGTAAATCTTGTCCTATTTCGCCTTGTGATAGTACGGCGCCTAATGCATAATTCGATGCATCTGTAGTTAATATGAAGGGTTTATCAAAATTTGGGTATTGCAATAGTGGTGGGTTTATTAATTTTAGTTTAAGAGCTTCAAAAGATTTTTGGCATTCATCTGTCCATACAAATTTGGCTGATTTCTTTAGTAAGGAGTTTAAACATTTTGCAATATCTGCAAATTCTGGTATGAATTTTCTATATTAGTTGCAGAATGCAACGAATCTTCTTACTTCGTTTTTGCGTTTTTCGGTTGAGGGTAATTTTTTACAGTCCCGTATTTTGCTGGGTCAGTTTTAACTCCGTCTTGTGTCCTAAATATACGACTTCTGGTCTCAGAAAGTTGCATTTTGCTGCGTTTAATTTTAAGTTATGTTGCTTTAGTCTGTCTAGTACTTTGATTAAATTTTGGTTATGGTGGTTTAGACTGCATCCATAGATGATTATGTCATCTACATAAAGGAATGCTTCTGAGTCAAGTCCTGAGAGTGCTATTGTTAACATTCTCTGAAAGCTGTTGGATGAAATTTTTAGTCCGAAAGGTAGTCTTTTAAATTGATAATGTCCATTGGATGTGGAAAAAGCTGTTAATGGTCGTGATTGTTTTTCTAATTTTATTTGATGAAATGAACTGGTCATGTCTAAGGTTGAAAACCATTTTGATCTGCCTAACTTGTCTAGAATGTCTTCTAGGCGAGTTAGTGGGAATTTATCATTTACTATTTTGTCATTCAGTTTTCTAAAATCCACTACAAGTCTCCATTTCTTTCTGTCAATAGTGTTCTTTTTAGGAACCAAAATGAGTGGAGCATTGTATGGGCTGACTGAAGGTTCAATGATATCCTCCTGTAGCATTTTCTTTACCTGTTAATTCACAATTTCTGTGTGTGTGTGTGGCAGACTATAGTTTTTAATGTACACGGGGGTGTTGTCATGTATCGTTATGTTTTGTGTGTAAAAATTGTTTGTCGAAAGTGGTTCGTCTTCAAGATGAAAAACTTCTTGGTATTGTCTTAGGATGTTTATGAGTTGGGTTTCTGTAATTTCGTCTGTGCAGTTAAAATTTAAAGTTTCAATGATTTTCTGTGGTCTATTTTCATTGTAATTATCTTGCGTACTGTACTTTAGTATGTCATAATTTTTTAGTGAGTCAGTTTCAAATTGTATGCCGTCTAAAATTACCTCTTTGTTTGTTGTATTTAGAATTTTTATGTGGGTTATACCACTTTTGGGTGCTATTGAGTTGCTTAGAAATATGCCTTCTTTTAATTCTTTATTTAGAATTATTTTGTCTTCATTTATGTTTAATTTTAAGGCTTGTATTATTTCTGTTCTTGCTGGTATTTTTATTGTTTGAGTATCGTGAGATTTAGTGTGCATGGGTATAATGAATGTTTGTTTGCTTACGTACGCGGAAATTGTAAACGTTTCATAATCGATTTTACATATATATTTTTCAAAAAAATCCCTACCTAGAATGCCATCTGTTTCTATTGGAAATGTTTTGTGTACTAATTGGAAAGGGTGGTTGCAAGATTCTTCTCCAATATCTAATTGTAACTCTGTTTGAACTTCAGAATATACCTCTTCGTTTGTTATGCCTGTTAATTTGCATTTGTCATCAGGAAAGTATTCGTGGTTTTCTAATTTGCTACTTATTTTGCATAATGAGATGTCGGCACCTGTATCAAAAAAGTCATTTTTTGCTCTTTCTGTGTCAGCGTGACGAAATTTGTGTGGTTATCCGAGATTTTATACACATTTAGTTTTGGCTGTCCAGAATGGTTATGCATTCTGGGCCTTGTTCGTTTCCCGCATCGTGTATCATGTTTATGCGGCGGTTTCTGTTTGAGTTGTAATTGTTGTTGTTGTTCTGCTGCCTGCCTTGTGAGTTGTAGTTGTTGTTGTGTCTGAAGTTGTTTTTATTTTGATTATTGGTGTTGTTGTAGTTATTGTTTCTTTGACTGTAATTTGTATTGCTACGGTTATTGTTTCTGTTGTTTGCATGGTTAGTGTTGTTGTAGTTATTTTTATCATAGCGTGTGCTGAAATTATGTCGTGTGTTGTTTGTGTATTGTGGAGAAGGGTTGAATGAATTATATTTGCGCGGAGCGTTGAAATTGGACCTTGTACCTTGTGAGTTGAATGAATTATGTCTTACTTGCATCAGCTGTGATGTGCTCGGCATTATTCTAGATTCGCTCTCAAGTTCAATTGCCAATTCTGTTGCTTCTGCTAGATCTTTCGGTCTTGCAGCAAAAATTGTCGCTTTGTAATTCTCATTCAGTCCTTTCTTGAAAGTGTCCAATGCTGTTTTTTGTTTTTATTATTACGGTCTTTTCTGCTTGTGTAGCTGTCTCTCCTAAATTGTGTATGTTAATTCTGTTTAAACTTTCTATTATTATCAGAATTTTTCTTTGTACGAGTTGATTCCTGAATTCCTTTGTTGTAGATTAGTTAGTCTAGCTTGTAGCTGTGGTATTGTTGTCGCGTCTTTGTACCTCTGTTGTAGTAGAGTTGTAAGTGTATTTAAGTCTTCTGGTTTTGTGTAACCTCCTATTGCTGTTCTTACATTGGCAGATAATTTGGCATGGTAGATATACTCTAGTAAATCTGTCTGTCCTGACTCGTTGAGTGATTTGTTTATCAGCTCAGCGGTGATTATGAAACTATCTAATTCTCTGAAGTTGCCCGTAAATGTGGGTAGAGATTTTGATGCCGATTCTATGCTAAAAGATGCCATGTTGTTTATTGGTTCAGTCTCTTCGGTTAATTGTTTTAATAAAATAGTTTTTATTGTGGAATAAGTATTGGCGAAGCTAATTTTTATTCCAGTTAGATCTTTATTGTCAGTGTCGGTCTCTATTATGTTGTTAAATTCCTCTCTTAATGTGTCAATTTGTCTAAGATTTGCTGTCACTGTTTTGTTTGTATGTATTCTGCTGGGTTTTTTCCTAAGTATAGCTAGTATATCTTTTAAGGCATTGAATTTCAAATCCATTTAGGATTACAGTAAGAAATTTGTTTTAAGAAATTTTATTTATTTTTAATTATATAAAATTTGACATTTTTTTTTTAGATGTTTAATATATTAATTTTTGTTTAATTAGACAGCTGTAATAGCGTTGCCATTAGCGTCATTCTTATACTTATGAACATAGTTTTTAAAATATTTATCTAGTTTGTACGCTATTATAATGATAATTATAACTAAAAATATAACTACGTAGGATTCTGGAATCGATGGGTAGGTAATTTCTGTAGATAGCTGGTTGTTATTTATCGTTGCATCTTGGAGCTGCGGCTTGCTCTGGCTTTTTCCCATTTTTCGAGCGCCTCGATCATCCGTATTGTCTCGTCTTCGATTGTTTTTTTTGTCGTTATAGTCCTTGATAGTTGGAGTGCCAGTTTTTCTAATCATACGCCAAGATATTCGCATGCATGCGATCTGGTCACTTTCTTCGGTTTTTAATTTGGAGTTTGAGATTTTCAATTTCCTCCCAGATTCGTGTGGTCTCATTCCACGGAGGTGGGTTGGTTTCGTCTCTAACGATTGAAAGTAGGTGCGATAGTTTGTGTTTCTGTTTGGTTAACAGTCCTCCTCGTTTCCTTAAAGGTTTATTTTCGCACGGTGGGATTGATGTTTTCTTCAGCTCTTTCTGGAGTATCTGTCGTCGTTGGTACTCCTTGATCGTTAGTGGCAATGGCCCGACTTTTAGTGGGGGTTGTGCAATGTATATTGGTGCAGGAACGGTTGGTTTGCATGCAGATTGTGGCACGTATTCTTCCATTAATTGGGCTGTTGTTTTTGATGCTTTTCAGGTTGTGGATCGGTTGCAGGAACGGTTGCAGGATTATTGGCTGCCTTTCAGGTTGTGGATCGGTTGCAGGAACGATTGCAGGATTATTGGCTGCCTTTCAGGTCCCAGGTCAGTTGCAGGATCGCCATGTTGAGAAGTTAGGCTGGCAGGATTGCCATGTAGGATATGTTGATTGTTGGTCACGCAGGATCGGCATTCAGTTCATTTGCAGATTCTATGCAATGCATAGATGCAAAAGAGCACTATAAAATAGAAATGCCTAACACGGAGCGGAAAGACGCCCTCAGCAAAGATTTTGACCGGCAGAGTGTGCCGTTAGCCAAGCTATTGTTTGTGCTGTTCTAAGACTTTCCTGACTTAGAGCACGAGAGATAAAAAGAATAAACTAATGCGAGTAGCAGTTTCAGTTGTCTTCAGATTAACTCTAGTTTATTTGGTGGCTCGCTGGCTCTTTTATATTATTTAATTCTTATTGTTTTCTTATTCTAACTAACATAAAATGTATCTATCTTATTTCCACTAGTTACAAATCATATTCCCGAAATTTGTCTCAAGTATCGGATTACCGATATTATTCATTGACGAATCATCGTCTTTGTTTATATTAATAATTTTGAGTGCAAGTTCAGGGCTAAAGTCACTGCACTGTCCATTATGCATACGCTGCAATATAGGCAGCGTGTGCTATTGCACCACCAAAATGCTAGTCTAGCGTATTTGGGTATTGAGTGCAATTGCGTACGTTGCGCTATTGTCAGTTTGTTTGCATATGCGACTTGTTGCTGTGCTTATGACGATGTGTGGTCGTCAGTGTACACTTTTGTGGTACACTACAAGCTAGAATATATTAATTTCGTTAAATAATTTATTAGATGTAAGCAGGTCTTTGGTCATAAATGACGAGTCGTTGTGGAATGAAACATTGTATACTTATTATGTCTCAATAAAAAAAAACAAAAAAACTGAGCATTTGAATGATCTCAATGAAAAACTTGAAGGGAAATTTTTGTTTGATGTTTGTTTATTTGAAAATATTAAAATATTTATTATGAGACTTCAATTCTTTACTAAGGATTTAGAAATAAATATCATGAAATCATAAATCATCCTCAATTACAAAAATATTTTCAAAGTAATTAAACAATGTTTTGAGGAGAGATTTAATCAATTTAAAAGTTTGGAAAGTGCACTAGTGGAATTAACCGAATTTATGTGGATATGTAGAAATGGAGTTAATTTCAAATCACCATAGTGTGGAAAACTAAATTTGAAAACTTCATTTTGGAAGTAGAAGGAGAAATATCTGAAAGTATTGCATATAATAATGATCCCACACTAAAAATTTAAAATATTATATTAAACTTATAGAGATTCTTTACCAAATAATTGTATCCACATATTCGTGTGAAAAGGTAGGTCGAAAATCTTTCGACAAAGTCCTACCTGAGGGTACCGGCTGGTAATAGGTCTACAATGGCATCACTGGTCTGATGGTGCTGGATCTAGCTAAAGTCAGGATGTATCGCTCAGTGTTAATAGTACAGCATTGAGAAATACAACTTGACTATGGTTCGAAGGTAAGGGCTGGATCAAGTTGTCACGCGACACGTGCTGATGATCTGCCAGCATAGATGGCCTGTTAAATAGTCTAGTCGGGAACAGAGTCCCCGAATAAAAGGCGCCCTTCGGCGGTAATAGCCTAGCTCGGATATTGTGAATCTCTGTCCGAGTCGTTATATTCTCTGCAAAATAGAATTTTCATGAAGAAAAATATATTAAAGCCAAAAATTCCGCGGGATATCACTGCAATTCAATTGTCAAATCAGATGGAGAAAAGAATCCTTGATGAGCCAACGCTTAGTGGGCCAAGTTCCCCCGCTAAACCCAAATCATATGCAGCAGCGGTCAATGAACGGAGACCTTCATCCATAACCAAAGCCGTAGGTGGACCTATGGGACCCCAATGGCAGTAGGCAGGATAGGTGGTGCAAGAATTCGGAAACTTTCGTCGGATGATGTGCCATCCACTCTTGCTGCTGCCAGGACAACAATGGGACCAACTCAACTCCCATCTCCACTAAGGAGAGACTGCTGTCGCTGGGAGTATTGTTGGATGCCTCGAGAAGAAAAGAGCTGGAGTAGAGGTCTAGTCAGATGGTATCTCACCTACCTGTCTCAGGGTTTTCAACCAGATGATGCTCTTGTCAAGGGAACAGAGCACAGGTTTGTAAAGGATTCGGCTGGCAGAACATCACAACCGAACGTGAAAATGAACCTGAAAAAGGGTACGACACGCCTTTTCTTCTAATCGTGACCCAGCCAAAAAGAGGAGGACGGCAACACCGTCAGGCCCACCTAGTCGTGGAGGGTCCAAGGCAGCAAGTAGCTACGCTGAGGTGGCATCCGTTAGAAATGTGGCTGTTGTTGCTGCAGACTATCCGAACACCATCCTGACTAGCAAGGAGCTGACAAGTGTTGAGCAGATGTTGCTGTGTGGCTGTGGAATGGACCAAAGAATGCTCCTTTCATGGTATCCACTTTACGTCTGGCTTCCTGAGCATTGACTGCTGCTCGACGGTCTCGGTGGAATGCCTAAAAGGGGTCGTGCCGCAGCTTTTGGTGATAGACGGCGTCAGATTGGTTACCAGAGTGGAATACAACATTCCTCGAACACACAATGTCTTCCTCTTCCTCCCTCGTAGTAGTGGACAAGAGGTGGCTGTGTCACTTAAGTTTCTCTCCAGCCAGAATATTGGGCTAAACACCAATTTCTGGAGAATATGGATTTGCAAGGACGAGGGCAACGGATAGTTTTTGTCCGTGAAAATAGATGATGGGTCCATGCAACTAATCAAGAGCCCGTGGTATGCGTTGAACTACCGATTTGGCAAGATCAAGGTCGGTTGTTCCAAACGTACTCAATAAAATCCCAAGACAGAGGAAGTAAGGGAGACTCACCTCTGTCAATGGTCTTTATGAGTGGTAGCCTTCCGCCAGGTGAAGCTGAACCGAAGACTGTGGCCCCGCAAATCTCCTCCAGGGCCCACAGGGCTGAGACCGCAACCTGCCAGAGCAGCCTCGTCTGTCATTGGGAGGGTGTTTGCTAACAACAGCATGGGGCTGGGACTGAAGCCTTTATTCAACCGCCATTGTGTGTTAAAAAGGTCAATTTAGGTGCCTTTAAAGTAAGTTTACAAAGGTAATATGGGATGCCAATGCTGACACTCCCCGCACCTGTATCCTGATTAGAAATGATATTAATTACCTATGTCTTTTAGAATTCATGTTGCGAGATCTCACACCCATAATGGTAAAATACGAATATGATGGGATCTCACAATATAGTCGGTGCATCCGCCTACTTTTACTTGGGAATTCTTCGATACGTCAGTGCATTCACTACTCTCATCTTCAAACATCCAAGTAATATATAAAAATTCGGTGGTTCTAGAGGAAGGTGTGACTGTTGCTAGACTACTACCTCAGAACCCCACAAGCACAAGCACGTGGGACGAAATTGATAGGTCTGTAGAGGGTCTAACGGTTGCTCTTAATAAGGTTCTATTGGTCTCTTGCCCCCTCAGTAGACCCAGGGGGAAACAAAAACCCACATGGTGGGGGGAGGAAATTAGGGGACTCAGACAAAACTTCAGGTGACTTTTCAACAGCGCAAAGAAGTCTAGAGATAGTGCAGACTGGGCTTTATATAAGGCAGCACTCAGAGCCTTCAAAAGTAAGCTTAGGAAAGCACAGAGAGAATCGTGGAGGAACTTTTGCGGTGACGTAGAAGATATCTCTGAGACGTCCAGGTTGAGGAAGATCCTATCAACTGCTCCAATGGTACCTGGTTACCTGAGAAGGGAGGATGGATCCTGGACTTCTAATAGTAATGAGACTCTAGAGCTTCTTCTGGAGACTCACTTCCCTGGTTGCTTGAGTACCATTCCGCGGAGAACGAATCCCAGCGGGAATGTAGTTGAAGTCAACTCAGACATAGTCACGAAGCCAAAATTGCAATGGGCTATCCATAGTTTCAAACCATTTAAAGGATCTGGCCCAGATCTTGTAGCTCCAATTGAAATTCAGCAGTCAGAAAATCTTATAATAGAGTGGCTGTTAAAGATCTATAATAGATGTCTTGAATTAGCGTATATTCCAGACTCATGGAAGCATGTGAGGGTAATTTTTATACCCAAGGCCGGCAAAAGCTCGCACACAGCTCCAGGGGACTTAAGACCCATTAGTCTGTCCTCCTTCTGTCTAAAAATCCTGGAAATGTTGTTAGATATTCATCTGAGGCTCACTATAGACAGACAGAAGCTGTCAGTCTCTCAGCATGCCTACTTTAAAGGTAAATCGGTGGAGACCGCTTTGCACTCCTTAGACTCTATTTATTTATTTAAAAGGATTAATCACAATAATAAATTATTATAACTAATTTAAAAAGAAGAGTCATAGCTACCAGGGCCTTCAACTCGATTTTAATATATTATTTTACATATTTACTTATTTAGGTATTTAAATATAATTTTGGATGTGGCATTCTTTTAAGAATTTATTAATCTTTGTTATGTTATTCTTTGATGTATCTTTTAGAGAATCACTTGGAATCTGGTTATGGAATATATTTTTACGGGTTTTTTGGAAGTTGGGGCAGTTATTTAGCAGGTGTAACGAGGATATTGATTCCCCACAGAATTGACAGTTAGGTAACGGTTCCCCACGTAGCAAATGCTCGTTTGAGCATTTGGTGTGTCAGATGCGGAGTCGTACAAAGTTTTTTGTTTGTTGGCGAGAGCAAGTTACAGGATAATATGGTTTCATTCCATCTGTGTTGAAGGTGGTGTAAAAGTGTTTATATTTTTTCCAAGTGCAATAGTTCGTGGCAACATGGAGAGATATTATATGTCGCAGTAGGTCTTTAGTTTCTGTGACTTGGAAGACGTAGTTTGGAGCCGTAATTAACTCTGCAGCAGCTATATCTGCAAGTTCGTTACCTAGTATCCCCGAATGTCCTGGGACCCACATAATTTTTATTTTCTTGGAATATTTAATACACGAGTTACAGATATTGTTTATGGTCCTTCTGCTATCATTATTGAAGTTTCGAATGGCTTCAATAGTCGATTTGCTGTCTGTACATATGAGGAAGTTTCCTTTATTTTTGTGAGCAAAGTCGATGGCACATTTAACAGCAAAAGCTTCGGCAGTAAATACAGAGCTAAAAGGAGGAAGACATCCTGACGTAATTAAATTTCCGTTGTGGTGGACTACAGCAAATGATGTGCCAAGAGTTCCTTTTGATCCGTCTGTATAGAGTAGGCTCCATTTTTTCTTTATATATTCACTTGCCGTTTCTGTTGTCTATAAACTTTGGGATTGGTAACTGTTTTTGGATATTGCAGTAAATTCAATGCGAAGGAGCTATCTTTTATATTCCAAGGTGGTTCACTTTGTCGCTTAGTTTGACAGACTTTTATATCCCAGTCAAGGTTTTTGGAGAGTTGGACACATCTACGAATTATGGATTTAATTTTATATTGTCGTTTGTGCTTGACAACCTCCATTATGTCTTTGTGCAGTACTCTGTTGTTAGTAATGAAGAGTTTAGGGATGAGTTTTGATGTTGACAACGATAATTGCTGTTGAATAGATGGTAGCCCAGCTTCAGCGAATATATTTTTTAAAGGTGACGTTGGAAAGGCGCTGATGCTCCTGCGAACAGCTGTGTTGTAAGGGGCTTCCAAAGATTTTAGTTTTTTTTGAGAACACCATCCATAAATTGCCAATGCGTAATCTATTTTTGAAAGTATGAGAGCTCTGGTGATGTTAATTAATGTTGAAATGTGTATTAAACTGTGTTTGGATGTTAGGTATTTAATAATGTTGAGGCGGGTAGCTAGACTTTTTCTTAACTGTAAACAATGCTCCTTAAAGTTAAACTTATTATCAAAAATAACACCAAGAATTCTCAGATATTTTACAAGTTCAATATTTACATTATCATATTTAAGGCTAAAACAATTGCATTTGGTTTTCTTACATATATGTAGTATTTTACCTTTACTAACAGATAGTTTGGCGCCAGAGAAGTTGCCCCAATTTGTAATTTCATTGAGTATTTTTGTGAAAGTAAATTTGATAGTATCGAGATCTTTTGTTTTAGAAAATATAATGGCGTCGTCTGCGTAAATTGTGTGTTGAATATTTTTGTATCCATCGAGTAATTTACTGAATTGGTCGAATGCAATAATAAATAGAACAACCGATACAAGGGGGAACCCTGCGGTATGCCATTGATGAGGGGGTATGTATTTGATAGTTCTGTATTAACTCTAACTCTTATTTTTCGGTTTGATAAGAAAGCTCTGACGATATTAAAAATTTTCTTTCCTATACCCCAGGTCGCCAGTTTTTGAAGGACAACATGTATTCCTATGCGGTCAAAGGCTCTATGAAAATCAGTAGCTAAAACGGTAGCATGGTTTTTGGTGGAAAGTGAAGTTGTAAAGTAATGTTCAAAGTGAAGCAGTGCATCAATTGTGCTTTTTTTTCGCTTGAAAGCTACTTGGTTATGACTCGTTAAATTGTTTTTTGATATAAACCACATTATTCTTTTAGCTATTATTTTCTCGAGTATTTTTCCGGTGCAAGGTAATAGGGATATAGGTCTGAAACCATTAAACTCATACTTGCTTTTATTGGGCTTTGGGATGGGAACAACCTCAGCTGTTCGCCAATTTTGGGGGTAAATGCCTTGTTCAAGGATGTTATTGTATAAATTTATGATTGTAATATTTGCGTGTTTGGGTAGGTGTTTCAACATTTGGTACGATATACGATCAAAACCAGGAGTTTTGCTCTTAGCATTGGATAGGGCGGACTCGAATTCTACTATGGTTATATTGATTCTACTAGATAATTTTTTGGGTTTATATTGGGTTTGAAGTGCTGTGTTTTTTTCATTTCTAAAGTGTGGGTGAAAGTTATGGTTCTGCGAGAGGTTAGACCATGATGTGGCAAAGAAATTAGCTATGTCTGTGGATTTGGATAATAGATTCGCACCATTTTTTATTGTTTTTATTTTTTCAAGGTGCTTGCCTCCTACAAGGCCCCTAATGTTGGACCAGATTTTTTTGGGGCTGGTTTGCGGGCTTATATTTTCCGTGAGTTTTTCGAGACAATCTGCTTTGGGGTTTTTGATTGCTTTTCTGAAAACAGCATTGGCTTTCCTGTATCAGATCAGATTAGGTATACTTATATGTCTCTTATATCTGTACCATGAATTTTGTTTTTCCTCTCGCAGGTTGGATAAGTGGGTACTCCACCAAGGAAAAGTAGCTTTAACTACATTTCCTTTAGACTGGGGTATAGCTACATTTGCGGCACTACGGGTGATTTTTTGTATTTTTGCAGCATCTTTATTCACATTACTGGATTGAACGCAGGTTGGAAACTGTTGCTCACAAATTGAGTTAAAAAGTGTCCAGTCGGCTAGGTCTATTTTAAATTTTGGTTTTATTTTACTTTTTCCTATATATTGAATTTAGAATTTATTTCTATGAAGATCGGGAAAAGATCGCTTCCGTGCAATTATTCAGAAATTTTCCAAGAACATTTAGGAGCAATTTGTGAGGAGCATATGCTGAGATCTATGTGTGAAAAGGTTTTATGAGTAGAAAAATGAGTAGGCGACTCATCATTTAAGACTATTAAACTTTCAAATAAAATAAGATCCTCCAAGATTCTTCCTCGTTGGTTGGAAACTCTTGATCCCCATAGCGGACTCCATGAATTAAAGTCACCTACTATAATGTAGGGTGTATTTATGGAGCGTGTAATTGAATGTAAATTTTGCGAAGTGAAGTTTTGACATGGGGGCATATACATATTGATTATATTGAAAATTATGCCAATATTGATTTCGATTATGTGTGTTGCTAGAAGAGAATTAACTGAAACCAGTTTGTGAGGGATCTGTTTTTTTATGAGCAAACCTACGCCTTGTTTAGAAGTAGTGTTGGTTGTCAAGTTATGAAAGTACCCTACATATTGTTTTGGTACTATTGTATTATTTGCTGAAAACGGGATGTGTGTTTCTTGTAGCACAATTATGTCCGGGTTAAAGTCTTTTATTAACAATTGTAATTCGTGGTAGTTGTTTACGAATCCTTTTATGTTCCACTGTAAGAGTTTAAGGTTCATTTATTGTGTACCAAATGGAGAAATAAAAAAGCAAAAAATTCGTTGTTTATTTTATTATTCTTCTTCGTCAGACGAAAGAAGAGTTTTGTGTGTTGCTTTGGATGAATAATTATCTATATTTCGAAGAGAATTAAAAATGGGTAGTGTATTATTGTTTTTGGATTCAAGAGAAGAATTGGTAAAATGGTTAAGAGATGGTTTTTTAATAAGAGAGGAAGTGTTGGAAGTAGAGGTGTTTGAAGCGTTGTCACTTTTTTTTTTCTTTGTGTGTTAAGAAACTACTAAAACTGGTTTGTTTATTGCTGTTGTTGGATTCGAGAGAGAAGCTGGTTGAAGTAGTTGTTTTTTTACTAGTAGCGGTTAGTTCTGTTGTGGGAGTAATTTTTCCTTTATTTGTTGTATGGTTTGTGGTTTCATTGTTTTCGTTTAGTTTTGTTTCTGTTTGATTTTTTGGGGTAGTGTGTTTTATGTTAGAAGAGGAAAGTACGGAAGCATAGCTATGTACAGAGGGATTTAAAGGTGTTTGGCATTTGTTTTTTGTTTTTATGTGCAGAATTTCTTTTTCTTGGATGAACCTTTTACAGTTTCTGGAAGAAGAAGGGTGATCTTCTGCACAGTTAGCACAGAAAGTGCGGGAGCAATTAATGGGAGTATGTGGTGGGAGGGCACAGTTCGCACAAGCAGGGGTTCCTTTGCAGCGTTTAGCTGTATGTCCCAGCTTCTGACACGATTTGCAACGCATCGGATTGGGAATGTACTCCCTTATCTTTACTGTATGCCAAGAAATATCAATTTTGTCCGGAAGATGATATAAATCAAAGGTTAAGAGTATAACTCCGCTTGGGTGTGTTTTACCTTGATTTACCGTGATTTTTAGGAATTTGTGGATGGAACCGACTCCTTGGCAACTTAGTTCACGAACGATTTCTTCGTCTGAAACAGTATTTAAATAGGGCGCATATACTGTACCCTTTGTATAATTTAGGCAGCTGTGCAATGTGCATTTAATTGGGCATAGTCCATGTAGTGTTTTAGCTGCTAAAAAATTCTCGGCTATCGTTTGGTTTTTGACTAGGAGCAGCAATGTGCCGTCACGAAGCTCTGAGATGGAGGTGATGTCTTTGCTAATGAGCTGAAGAGATTTTTGCACTGAGAAACAGGAGAAGTTTGACAACGGAGTTTTTTCGTCAGCAGAAGCTACAACAATGAATTTGGGATTAGCCTGGATGGTTTTTGGGAGCTCGGGGAAGGTGATGGAGGAACTAAGGTTGTGCCTTTTCTTTTTTTTGTCTCAGAGCTGTCCGTAAGTAAAGCGAAACGGTTGCCTTCGACGGAGGGGGGGCCCGGGGGCCATGATCTACTTTATGGAGTTGTACACTATTCACTTGATGGAAAGTATTTATTGTGTAAAAATACAAGTACGAACCGTAGTAAAGATAATGTGAAGTGAAACCGCGAACGGTATGCAAAAACTTGAGAAAAAACTCAGAAAGAAACCGGAGTATACACTTGTGTCTGCTCGCCACGAGTATTAGTCGGAGACTGTCCCTTAGACTCTAGTATTGAGTGCTCCCTGCACAACAAGGAGTTCTCCCTAGTGACTTTCCTGGACATTGAGGGAGCTTTTAACAATATCAAATCAGATGCAATAATCGGTGCGATGCGAGACTTGGAAGTGGAACCCGCTATTAGCAGGTGGATTGAAAACATGCTTAGTAGCAGGATAATCAATTCACAGCTGGGGGCGGCGTCGGCCAAGAAGTCCGTGTGCAGAGGCACACCTCAAGGTGGAGTTCTTTCACCCCTACTCTGGAATCTTGCGGTAAATCAGCTGCTTGTTCGACTGGAGAGGGAAGGGTGCAAGGTGGTTGCGTATGCGGATGATGTTGCTATTAGTATCTCGGGTAAATACATATCTACTTTGAGGGACATGATGCAAAACATGCTGAACATTCTCTCTAAATGGACTACTGACTGTGGGTTGGGGGTTAATCCGACCAAGACTAAGCTGGTACTCTTCACTAGGAAGTATAAAATTCCTCAATTTATTGCTCCAAAAATAATGGGTGTAGATATTGACCTTGTCGAGGAGGCTAAATATCTGCGCGTGATCCTAGATAGGAAGTTGAATTGGAAGGCTAATATAAGCGAGCACATTACGAAGGCTCAGGTAGCTCTGTACTCTTGCAAAAGGGTTATAGGCAAAAAATGGGGGTTACATTCTAAGGTAGCCTATTGGATATATACAGCTGTGGTACGACCAGTCCTTTTCTATGGGGTGATTGCTTGGTGGACAGCCCTAAGTAAGTCCACATACAATAGGCTGATAACAAAGGTACAAAGAACGGCAGAGGTATTCATAAGTAGTGCCATTAGAACGACTCCAACGGCAGCATTGGATATTATGCTGCCTGTTAGGCTTTTTGGCGAAAAATGGCTGCAAACTCAGCTATCAGGCTAAAAGCTACGCATCAATGGGATGCCAGGAATATAGGTCATGCGTCCATTTTAAGACATTTTGAGGGTATTCCTGACTCTTTCGACTACATCACACCAATGTACGCCTTCAATGGTATGTGCAAGATCTCCATTCCCTCCAGGGACGAATGGAACGATGGCATCCCCCCTCATGTAGAAGGGGTTCACATCTACACAGATGGATCCAAACTACAGAGTGGGGTGGGAGGTGGTGTATTCTCAGAAGATTTGGATATTAATATGTCCGTTAGGATGCCCGACCACTGCAGTGTTTTTCAGGCAGAGGTCGCGGCTATAGAGGTAGCACTGTCTTGGCTAAGGAAGAAGAAGATATCTGGACTTGATATTTGCATTCTGTCCGACAGCCAAGCTGCTTTGCGCTCCCTGGTTTCAGTTATTATCACCTCAAAAGCCGTCAAGAGCTGCGGCAAATCTTTAGACGAGATAGCAGAATCTCATGCGGCAGAATCTCAGACGAGATAGCAGAATCTCATGCAGAATCTCATGCGGCAAGTGCATTATTCAGAGGAGCAGAAACTGGAAAGAATATTCCAGAACAGCCTGCCACAATTCCAATGGTACGTGCGCCGGAAGGATTTTGGAACGCTGGAAGAACTAGTGGAGATGGCCGAAGACGTGGAAGGCTTCCGTGGCGACCGGGACCCACACCAAATACCCCCTGTACAATCACGAGTCGAGCGTACGCCACCACGAGAGGTACGGAACCGTCAGGTGACGCTAGAGAACAGAGCGGCACCCATAGATCCCAGAACAGCCTGCAGGCGTTGTGGCCAAAATGGTCATATAGCTTGCCAATGTCGCAACGCGCAGATATTGTTTTGTTGGGAGTGCGGGCGTAGGGAACTAAGGACGATCGAGTGCTGCAAGCAGAGAGAACCACCCAACCGAAGACTACAATCAAGAGCACAGCACAGATCAGAAAAGCGGCATCAAACCTCACAATTGGAAAAAGCATTGCACTGTGTCGGGCAACGAATCTGCGCCACCGTTTCCATAGGCACAGAAACCATCGCCGCGACACTGGACACAGGTGCAACTAACAGTTTTGTGAGCAGAGCACTGGTACGAAAGCTACGCGCTTCCACCAGCAAATTGGGAAAATCCCATACTAGAGTGCGCATGGCAGACGGCACTAGTAGGACAGTCAGAGAGACGTGTGTGACGAATGTAAGGCTCGGAGAGAAGGCATGCAATCTAGAGCTACTGGTCATGCCGGACTCCAGTGATGATCTGCTCCTGGGAATAGACTTCATGACAAGCCTGGGAACAACATTGAAATGCGGTGATCAGGAGATCACATTGGGACCTCATAACAGTTGCGTGCAGCCCCGAGAAATTGCAACGTGCACGACAATTGGTGTTGAGAATCTCCCTCATTTCAATGCATCCCATTTCAAGAAGCACACCAACGCCAGAACTTATAAGCAACAGACGCACAGCAAAGAATACACAGAAAAGCAACGCATTCGAAAACACACACCACCAGGAACAAATATGACTCACACAAACGAATTCACCTGCCACGGAATATGCCGAGCGAAAGCGGACAACGTATCCCACAAAGGCATAGAGAGAAGGACCTCCCAGGAATCAACACATGGACCTCGGAAAAAGGACGCGAGCGCACTCCAGAGAAAGAAGGTCGCACACCGAAGGCGACCCACCATCAGAGCAATCAGCGTACCTACTACATCATCACCAGTGAGAAACAGCCAAGACATACCACGTAGACACAACGACAGATCAAGGGACAACCAGGGTGCAATCGAGGGCACCAACAACAGCAGAAGCGACGACAAGAGAGACAAACGTAACTCCAAAAGTCACCACAGCAAAAGAAATAAACAATGGAACGGGGCTACATGGAGAACGCCAACAGAGAAACGGATGCCAATCACAGGCGACTCAGCGATACGATTGAAGCCATACACATCCGACAGTGAAAAACCAGAGAAGACTAAATGTAAGCACACGGGGACACCGCCAACACTGAATGCCACACCCGGGGAAAACCTCCACTTCCACAACGTAGCCGAACTCAGGGGACCCAAGGCAGATGGCTTTCCAGCGACACTAGTAGCAGATACGATAGCCACTCTGAAGGAAAGCCCAGCCAAGAGGAAACGCCTGCGCTTTCAACGACCTCCGTACCGAGTAGTACTATACCGCGGAGAAGCATCCATTCTCTTCCGTCCGCAAAGTAGGGAGGAAGTGTGACGACGGAAAATACTACAAGTATTTTCCGCACACAGAACTCATACCCAGCATGCAACATCCCACAGCCTAACAAAAAGTAACCACCTCCCACGCTAAATGCAACAACAAAACATTTACGCACAGACGATCTGACCAGTAAGCGTGAAGGATTTAATAATCTCAGAAACGTGTTATACTGAACACTACAGCGACCAAAGGCGGAACACGGAGAAAAACGAGAGAAACACACAACACATTCAGCAGGCGGAGTACAAATAAATATATATAACAACAACAACAATAGTACAACGACCGAAGGCGGTACATGGAGAAACATAAACACGTCAACCGATCGCAAGCGCAAAGCAGTAAACAGGCGGAGTACAAATAAATATTTATTGCAACAACAACAACAGTACAGCGACCGAAAGCACACGCAAATCAGTAAGCAGGCAGAGTGCAAACAAATATCTGCAACAACAACAACACTACAGCGACCGAAGGCGGAGCACGGATGACAACGAGAGCGCACCACACATACGCGAACCGATCGCAAACGCAAAGCTGTAAACAGGCAGAGTACGAAGAAATGTTTCTACAACAACAACAACACGACAAATAACAGCAGCGGTCAGGCCACACTACTGCAAGCAACAACTCTACTGGACAACTAGAGGTATTACAACAAGGTGGTTAACCAGCAGAAGTTGAAGGTGGCCTAAGGACAACACAATAACAAGAAGCACTGATCCCATGGCAAGCCTTCGCTATATAAGCGAAGCGAACCGGACAGTGAGGCACTCTCCGATCCAGCAGCAGTCAGGCAAGACACACCGCAGCAAGACTCCAGCACCAGTAGCACCAAGGTAAAGTATACTCTTTACACAAGACTAGACTTACTCCGACGCTAAGACCGCCCCACGAGTTTATGGTTCTACCGATTCTCGTGGTGACTTATACTAACGCTAAGACCGCCCCACGAGTTTATGGTTCTACCGATTCTCGTGGTGACTTATACTAACGCTAAGACCGCCCCACGAGTTTATGGTTCTACCGATTCTCGTGGAGACTAATACGTACGTACAGCACCGCGAGTTTATGGTTCTACCGATTCTCGCGGAGACTAGCACTGCGAACCGCGACCACACAGACGAGGCCCCAAGCGACTAGCAAGTCCAATTATTTAAGTGAATTAAATTAGCAGAGTAAAATCATTTAATTCTAATTAATTTAGCCAAACTAATAAATGAATATAAATTAAATTAGTAATTAAATTATAAACAATTGTAACTAAGTTAAATAAAGTATACCATATTAGTACACGCCCGCTTTCTAACATTAATTTCTGTATACGACCCCTGGAACCCGCAGAGTTTTACCCCAGCCGAAATAGAGTCGTTACAATGTATGCATTGAGATCTGAGGATGGGACGTTCACGGTGCATGAAGAGGATCGCACTCTCCTTTTACTGCTTGTGCACTTTCCTGGGAGCTCGATCCAGATACCCCTATCTTCATTGAAGAACAAACAAGATTGGTTGGAAGGTGGCCAAAGAAATCATAGCTAGTGAGTGGTTGAGATGGGCTATCAGCTCTTTTCAGCCATACAATTCACCGGGTGCGGATGGTATCTTCCCAATCCTTTTCCAAAAGAGCGGTGAGGTGCTGTTTCCACATCTTGTAAATATCACAAGGGCAAGTCTTGGTTTGGGTATATACCGGAAGCATGGCGCTCAGCTAAAGTGGTCTTTCTCCCCAAGGTAGGCAAGAAGAATATGGCCCATTCCAAATCCTTCAGGCCTATCAGTTTGACATCTTTTGTACTAAAAGCAATGGAGAAAATAGTTAATATACATCTCCTTGAGACAGTATTGAAATGGGATCCTTGTCAGTTTACATATATTGCGGGAAAGTCTGCTGAAACTGCACTATACCATATGACGGATTTTATTCAGGTAGGACTGGATAAAAGAGAAATATCATTTTGTGCCTTTCTTGATATTGAAAGGTCTTTTCACAACACTCCTCACGAGCATGTGATTAATGCTCTCTACAATAGAGGAATAGATAATTCCACTTCCAATTGGATACGAGCTTTACTCAACAAAAGACTCACTGAAGCTGAAGGAGACAAAACTGTTAAAGTCAAAATCATAAAAGGATGTCTGCAGGGTGGGGTATTATCACCCATTTTGTGGAGCATAGTAGTGATATTGTGATAATAGCTAGAGGAAAATATGAATCCACCCTTTGTGATATTATACAGAGGGGCTTATTAGTAGCTAGTGAATTGTGTAAGGGAACAGGATTGAAAATCAATGCCTCAAATACCACCATTGTGCGGTTTCCTAGAAAAAGATCTCTACCATATATGAAACCTATTCTTCTAAATGGTACACAAGTCAATATTAGCTCTGAAACCAAACCTCGGAGTCATTTTCGCCAATTAGTTATAGTGGAAGGCTCACCTGACAGCAACTACAAAGAGGGCTACAGCTTCCTTAAAGATATGTGGACGGTTTGCTGGTAAATCATGGGGATTTAATCCAAATATCGTTCGCTGGATGTATACCACGATGGTGAGACCAATCATCACCTATGTTTCTGTAGCCTGGTCAAATAGAGTTAGACTTAAGACTGCGAAATCTGCTTTAAGTAAAGTACAACGCCTTGCCTGCCTTGTCATCCCTGGAGCAATGCGCACCCACCTATACTAGATCTAACACCCTTACATCTAGTAATACAAGACTCTGCTAAGAAATATCTTACCAGAATACAAGAAATTATCTCGAGAGAATCAAATTACACCCAAAATATATGGGGTAGCAATTCACCTCAAGAATATGGTATTCTAAAATCTCACAAGGATTTTATGCCAAGAAAATTAATTTTTGCACACAAATATAGTACAATGATGAGTTGCAAAAAAGAATGGAAAGGTGTAAATGACACGTATAAAATCAAAGAAAATTCCCTCTTATGATATACAGATGGCTCTAAGACAACGGACGGAACTGGGGCAGGAGATTTTGGACCTAGAACCAACTACTGGGAACCAATGGGTTCTTTCCCAAGCATTTTCAAGCGGAAATTCATGCCATTGAAAGATGTGCCCATTGATAGGAACTATTGGGGGAAAAACATCGTGATACTATCCGATAGTCACGCAGTACTTAAGAGTTTGAGCTCACCTTTGGTGAGGTCAAATCTTGTACACGACTGTATTGGGAAGCTAAACTCTCTAGGCACTATGAACAAGTTAACTCTAATGTGGGTACCAGGCCACATAGGAGTGGGGGGAAATGAGAAGGCTGATACCTTAGCTAGAAAGGCTCCGCCTCTCCTTTCAACAGCCCTGAGCCCTTTGGGGACTATCATCTAATACCATTCGAGGTCTGCTGAAGAAGTGTACAGATGCAAAAAGAAGTCAAACCTGGAAAAGTCTTCCGGTATTATCTGGGAGATTGTAATCCTAAAAAAGCTAAGGAGTTAATAAAGTTGCCGCGGAGTAAATTAAGAATCATCACAGGCATTTTAAGCGGAAATTGTAGACTCAAATATCATATGAATAAGTTGGGTCTATCTTCAGATGCCACCTGTTGATTCTGTGGAGAAAGTGACGAAACCACACTGTACAGACTGCGGACCATTGGCACATAAAATATTGAAGTGTTTTGGAGAATATATGTTTGATATGAGCAAGATCCCTCAACTTGGTTCCTCCAAAATATATGAATTCCTGTCGACAATTAACCTGACAGAAGATTTGTAGATGAGACTATCCTAATATTTCAAATAAATAGTGGCATCACAATAGTTCTTTCAGGTCGCGGTGTATAGCACCCATAAATAAATCTAATCTAATCTACTAATGAACAGGAACAACAAAAAAAAAAAAAATAATAATAATAATAATGTCAAGAAAGTGTTTTTATAAATCAGAACTTATTTATAGAAATGACAGAAAGGAAAGAAAATTAGCATTATAAAGGGTTCTAATATTTTGTATGGCCCCCTTTAGTATCTATAACGACAAGTAGTATTTTCCTCATTGAATAAACGAACTTCTGCACATCATATTCGCTTAGTATTTTATTTCATTCCGTTAGTATTGCAGTGTTGAACTCTGCTCCACCTTTTGGTTGTCTTTCGGACAACTTTTTTCTTAAAAAATCCCTCAAATTTTGAATGGGGTTGCTCTGGGATACCGTATCAAATACTTTTTTCTAATCATAAAAAACCCATATCCTTACCTCATTCTTGGAAAAAGTGTAATTGCGGATTGTTATTAACATTGAACCATCAATGATCTGCGCTGTTTACCAAATAACGTTTGAAAATATCCAAATTTTTTCATGCATCCATTTTATTGTCTATGAAATCTAGTTCTACTCCTTTACTGGATATGCACCCCGTTACCATGACAGAAAGTCATGTATATCCGATTTGTCCACAAATTTCCCTTCCTGATTTCAAAACTGAACATACCTCACAGGGTTGCAATGCAAGTCTGACTCAATTAATGATGCAAATTAAGATCTAATTTCGTAATTAATAAATTGACTTCAATTAGCACCTTAATTGAGAAAATTCCTAGTTGCGCAATTAAACTGGCTGTTTGAACATAGTATAAATAAAACTCTCTGTATATTTAATCCAAAAACGGTTTTTTTCACCATAGTATAAATAAAACTCTGTATATTTAATCCAAAAAAGGTTTTTTTCACCGGTTGTTTACGGATATATATAAAAAATATTAAGTAATACAAAATTTTATCCATGACCAACAATAAACAAACAATAACGATAACATTAGGTTAGGTTACGTTAGGTTATATGGCTGTCCTAAGACTCAAGGCCCATCGTGGCTACTAGAGCTTTTTCCGCCACACTTCCGTATCATTCTTAAACAATCCAGTGGATTTGATAAATGTAGCCTCTTTCGTTAGCTTCATCCGAGAAATCTCCTCAATGCTGTCAAGGAATGCAAATCCAAGACTGGAGAGCCTTTTTCTGTATGAACCCATAGAAGAGGTCTTTCACTGTTTCCTATTCCTCGATATTTTCACAGCTCCTACAAAGGTCATAGTAGGGTGCCCCCGGTCGACTTGCATATCTATCATCCAAACAGTGTCTCGTCAGTACCCCTATTGCAAATTCAATATTCTGCCCATTAAATGTCAATAGCAGCTTTGAACGGCCGTGATTCCATTTCCGGTTTGTCGACTTGTTAGGCAGGATGATAACTGTCGGTATCTAACATTTGAAACTTCGACAGTGTATCTATCTATTAGCAATTTGCCTGTTGCTAAAGGCATTGGTAATGGAACTTTATCCGGAAGGATAGTTACTGTTGTCCCCTCACTAGCCAGTTCATCACCCCTGCAATTGCTCTCAATATCCCGCTGGCCCGCCACCCAGACCATTTTTATATTAAATTATTCAGATAATTCAATTAATACTTAATGGCATTGCACAACAGTTTTCGACGATTATCTTACTGCCTCCAGCGATTTTATGGTCGCTTGGATGTCCGAGCAGATATATATCCCTCGTGGATAGAGGAATATTCTTTACATGTAGCATACCCTCTCTTATTGCTATTCCCTCTGCTTGGAACACACAACAATGGTCCGGCAAGCGGAAGGATAAACTGACGTACAGCTTTTCAGAATATACACCTCCACCCACCCGATCGTTAAGTTTTGAACCGTCAGTGTAAATGGTAGTTTCGTTCTTGTTGATTATGATTCCATTATCACAGTCCTCCTTTGTGGGGAATATGGTGTTAATATGTTATATATATTAATCATGTGTAAGGGTTTCCCTAAATTCTGTTATAATGAGTTACAGCAATCTGTAGTATCAGGAATATTAGGAAATTTGTCTACTATAGTCGTATGATCACTGCTACTTGTAGTTAAAAGGGAGAGTTAACTGAGTCTAAGAGCCGAATTCATTGCAAGTTGCTTTCCATGCAAATCAATTAGCAAAAGGTCTAGAATAATGTTCAATGCTGCCGGGGGAGTAGTTTTAATAGCTCCCTTTCTACAAAAACTAGCGGCTCTCTGAATAAGTTTATCACAACATAGCTTTTATGAAGTGCCGGCCACCATATCAGGATGCGGTACAAAAAAATCGTTCTAAGCACCGCTGTGTATAACCAATGTACTATTCGTAGGGCCATACCCCATTTTAGTCCTACTGTCTTCCTACACGAATGGAGTGCTTTTCTTACGCTATCCGCTACATTTAATTTCCAATAAAGCTTCCTGTCGAAAATCAGTCCCAGGTAGCGAGGTTTATCTTTAAAATACAAAGCGATTTCATTCATTTTTGGGAGTTTTACTTCTGGTACTTTATGTTTTCTACTAAATAGTACCGAGATTGCAAAATCGTCCGCATAGGCAACAACGTGCATTATTCTCCCCTATAAGCTCTTGAACAGATTATTCATTGTCAGTACCCAAAGGAGAGGAGACAGCACGCCGCCTTGAGGAGTACCCCTGCTGACGGATCTACGCAACCTCGAGGCACCCAATGTTGAATTCACAAACTTGCATATGAACATTAATATTATTAAAAGCTCCGAAGGAGGACCGAGATTTTTTCTAGCAACTGTTGGGAATGGGATATGTTATGCGTTTGGTATTGGTAACGGTATCCGTATTACTACCGTGAAACCTTGTGTTGAGGGTACCGCCCGCACCGTCGCTTATTCGTACAGTATTTCGGATTGCTTAGCATACCAGTTGATTTCGTCGAACGTTTTTGGTGCCGCTATGAATGGTTCGCTTGCCAGTATGAACTGCGGATATAGGTCATCAACTATGGACATATCTAGGGTTTGTCGACCTTGGAGTTTCATTAGCTGTTCAGTGATGATATTTTCCAAGCTAATAAGCCGTGATAAATTTGCGGTAGCCTCTAGCTGATTTGCTCTTAGCGTTCTGATCGCAGACTGTAAATGCGCATTCTTTGTGACTTGTGAGCATGTGTAACTTGTAACTATTCTGTTGGGCTCCAAGTTCCTGCAAGTATCGGCACCAGATTCCAGCATCACATGCGTTTCCTCTAGTTGTTCAATCAGTACATCTGGATCCACTGTAATCGCCTCACATATCCTGTATTCTAAGTACTATTTGTAACAATACATGTATTGGAATTATATATTGCTACTTATGATCACATTTTGAATTTTGCTTTCGATTTCTTCTGAAACTTTCTTATGCAAGTTAATTTGAACATGTGTGACAGCGCTATTCGCCTTCAATCTTAAATGATTCGTCTAAGAGTAAACTTGAACAACAATCAGGATTGGAGAAATATGGAATCTCGAGGGATGCCTGTTGGATTGGAGGCGGGTGCTGAGTGTGATACAGGAGCACAAGGAGACCTACGTGCCCCCATCCGTACAACTGATGATGCCGACTGCCAAAAGGGACTTGTTGGATCTGTCCCCCAATTTACCGCTGGGTGACCTAATAGAGATTAATCATTTCTGGGAACATGAGGGTGAGAAGGTGTAACTGTGGGACCTAGCGGTCACTAAATTGATTTGGCCGAAGGATATTGACGTACATCGACGTTATGGACGTTTACTAATGTGCTGCACCGGATCGACGTCTTCTGGGAAACGGTTTACACCCCGCTCGCCCTGGATTTTGTAGTTAAAGTATAATAAAGAAAAACAAAATAATAGAGACAACTTTTATACCTTACACAGTATGATTTACCATTTTAATGGTTGCTTATGTCTGTCCATTCTTATATCGAAATGGCCACAGACAACTGTTCGTATCTCCCCTCGCAGTTAAATATATATGCATCCGTATGCGCTCATGGGTGCATGAATGCTTAGTTTACCAATAGTTTAGGGAAAATGCTTTCTGTATTTCTGTATTACGATGCGTTACGGTCGGTGATTTTCCTGGCTTCTATTTCCGTTCATATTATGTTGAAATTTTATTTTACTTCTCTTATTGTTCAGTCACACTGAACAGATCAACAATTGCACTTTATGTTTTTTTTTATCAGCACAGGTCGGCAGAAATCCTCTTAGCTGTGCCCTCCACGCGGGTGCCGACCGGGCAATGGGCATCACGGTTTGCAGTGCTGTTGCGGGGTCTCCGTGATTTGCAGCAATGCAAACAGGTGGAGCCTAGCCAAGATCAATATATGAACTCCCCCCTTACCTCTTGGTGGAGAACTATATATGTTGCGCCCCAATAGGTGACGGAGGAGCTAGTATAAGATCATTGCTAAAAAGGTACCTGACGGCAGGTATAAAACGTTAGGGATAGAGGCTTCCCGAAACAAAAACGCACAATGGAGGTCAATGATGTAAAGAAGCGGGCTGGGATATCAGCCCAAACGTCGGTGGGAGAAGTGGGTACTACCACCGGCGGGCACAGTGAAACTATAAGCTGTGTCTCCAGCGGCCATACTTCTGCTGTAAAGGGAGCAGTTTACAGCAGTCGCACAGCTACTACCAACAAAACAACGACGTTCGCTCTGCGACGCACAGGGGCCATAGTCCAGGAAGACTCGGACCTCGAAAGCGTAGCGAGCGTAAACACAATCGACGAAGACGTGCTATTTCGCTCTGCGGCCAAACTCGAAGGAGTCAGTTCTGCTCGCAAGAAAGGGCCTAGAGCTAAGCCAAGTAAGGAGGGGATGAAAGCGGAAGCGCGATACAAGGCCGCGGTGAGAGTACACGACCGACTTAGCACCAAAAACGACCTGACTCAGCAAGAGAAGGAACGGTTGGCTTGGGCTAAGGAGGAAGTGGAAAAAGGACGGGCACATTTCTCAACTCTCCCATGGTGTGCCGCATCGGATCCGAAATTCGCGAATAGGTTAGAGGAGCAAATTGCTGAAAAAAGGCAACGCTCTACTGAAAGCGGAGGAAAGATACCCACCAGGAAAAGGAAGTGCAATGACGGTGCTGTGAAGTCAAGCGTCAAGCACGATACAGAACGACCTACAACGTCCAAAGCAGCGACGGCGGCCAATGAGATTGCCAAGAAACACTTAATCGTGGCGCTCATAGACCGCAGTAATCCGCTGGGACAAGTGACGCAGGAACGGTGCAAAGCGGTGGAGATGAAGCTGCTTGAAACCCTATTTGCAAAAATGTACGCAGACCCCAGCGCACCTATGCCAGCATTGGACGGAGCAGGATGGTTTGGCGGCGTCAAAATCATTAATTGTTAAAGTGCGTAAAGGAAGCGTAAAAACGCTTCAAGGCCTGTGGGAGGAGGCTTTGCTTGAAATTGTCGATCACAGCTGCATTCCATCGGTACCGAAGGCGAAGGTGCTCATACCGCGCCTGGTGAAATCTTAGAATGCTCTGTTACTATTACAACGACAGAATCCGGATGTGCCGACGAGCGACTGGAAGGTGCTAAGTGTGGCTAAACCAGCGAATACTGAGGGAGGCCAAAATTACATCTTGCAGATCAATAAGACGGCAGAAGATATACTTTATCCACGGTTTGGGATGATGGCGTGGGGAGTTGGTAGCGTGTACCTTCGCCTCAAAAAACGGAACCCGGGTGATGAAAACCAAAACACGCTCGAGACTGGGGAGGTGGAAAAACATCTTGGCCTGGAAGAGGTCTTGAAAGCCTCTCTAAACTTACGGGATGTGGAGAAGGGTGAGTTGGAGGAAGCATCCAACCCCGGGAGGGAGCCAGTGCCGCATACTGAAGGCTCTTCAAATCAATCTCCACAAAAGTAAACTCGCTACAGCTGAACTTCTCCTCAATATGGAGGAAGTCGGCTACGATGTGGTGTTGGTCCAGGAACCATGGATAGCCTCGGGTAACGTGGTTTCCGGTTTAAAATCACAAAATTATAATACCTATATCGCAAATGTGACAGATAAGGTAAGAACAGCGATACTGGTGAAGAAAACTTTAAATTCTTATATTAATCTCAATCTCTCCAATCTGACGGTGGTGGCCGTAAAAGGCGACAAGGATGAACTTCTACTCCTGGCATCTTGCTACATGCCACACGAGGCCCGGCGCCGCCGAGTGAACTTCATGAAGCAGGCTCTGATCCGACGCAAACGCGCACCACACGGTATTGGAAAGTGCGGATATAAATGAAAGAGGTGACTGAACTTTATTCTCCATAGTAGTCTAGAAGTAGCCAATAGGGGGGAGGAACCAACATACATTGGACCAACCTCGAAAAACGTACTAGACGTAACACTCTACACAAATAATTGTATTTTGGTGGAACAAGGAGCTAGGGTTGCAAAGGCGGAAGGTACTTGAATTTTTAAGTTGGCCAAAGTAGCTGACTATGAGTTACGTTGGATTGAGTACAGGGAATTATTAAGGGAATACAAAAGGGAAGTGGGCGTAGCAAAGAGGGAATCTTGGAAAGACTTCTGTTGCAATATAGAAAATACAAACGAAACGGCTAGGCTCAGGAAACTGATTTCTAGTAATCCGAGCATGCCCAATTTAATACGTAATAGCAATGTAGACTGGACTGAATGCTGTGAGGAATCCCTCGAGGGCCTTGTCAGTACACATTTCCCGGGCTGTACTGACACTGTAGATCTCGAACCTATAAGAGATACTGTGAACGACATTCCAACGGATATCATTGCAGCAGATAGAATAGAGTGGGCAATAAATTCCTTCGACCCATGTAAATCCCCAGGTCTGGACGGAATCTTCCCAGCCATGCTGCAAAGGTACCATGCTATCTTTTGGTACCATGGCTAAAAACGATATATACGGGATGTTTGGGGTTCGGCTATGTGCCTGCTGCGTGGAGACAGGCGAGGATTGTGTTTGTACCGAAAGCGGGTAAAAGCAACCCCCTCTACTCAAAGGAATACAGACGCATCAGTTTGACCTCATTCCTCCTGAAGGCGTTAGAGAAGATACTAGACACATATATCAGGGACACAATTGCGCCAGACAATATGTCAGAAGCACAACACGCTTATACTTAAGGCAGATCCACGGAGACTCCACTCCATTCGCTAGTATTGAATATTGAAAGGGCCTTAGAATATAAAGAATATGCCCTTGGGGTATTCCTAGATATATCCGGAGCCTTCAATAACGTGACGTGCTATTTTGAATAGCATGGGAAAAAGTAATGTAGAACCCACTGTTTCTCTGTGGATAAAGCAGCTTCTAGGTTGCAGAACGATAATAGCGGAATGGAACGAAGCTAAGGTGACCAAACAGACAGGCAGAGGTACCGCACAAGGAGTAGTGCTATCGCCGCTTCTGTGGTTACTCGAAATACTCAGGGAATTTGATGGGAAGGCACCTACAGTTGTGGCAAATGCAGATGACATAGCAATAGTAGTTACTGGAAAGTACCTAGATACCATCAGTAACATAATGAAAAACACTCTTTTAACAATCCATCAGTTTGTAGGTAAACGCGGATAAAACGGACATGATACTCTTTACCAGAAAGTAAAAGGTCCCCGCGTGGACCTTCCCGAAGCTAGGTGACAGTGAACTTACTCCCAAATACCACACAAAGTACCTTGGAGTAATTTTGGACAATAAGCTTATGTGGAGGCGCAATGTTGAGGAAAGGGCGAAGAAGGCCAGTAACGCGTTATATGCATGTAAAAGATTGCTAGGCGTGACTTGGGGTATTTCTCCCTCGCTGATGCACTGGTCCTACACTGCAATAGTTAGACCAATCTTGCTGTATGGTGCTTTAGTGTGGTGGACTGCAACAAAGAAGGCTACATATATAATGACAATGCGAAGAGACCAGCGCCTCGCTTCACTCTGCATAACAGGCGCACTGAGAACCACTCCAACGGCTGCTCTCGAAACAGTACTCAACATGCTGCCTATCGACCTTGTGGCGGAGAATCTTGCAGCGAAACCCGCGGGGAGACTGACAGCTCCGGGAGAATTCACATACAGAACCTTCGGGCATAGCTCAATAGGCAGTAGGGGTTTATGCAACACTGATGACATGACTCCACGTTTTAATTGGGCAAGAAGGTATCGAACTACAATCGAAGAGGAGGGGTGGCGTAAGGGCATGAGGCCCAGCCGGAAGACCTTAAACTTTTACACGGACGGCTCAAAAACGATGGATGGTGTGGGAGCGGGCATCTACTGCTCTGAGTTGGGAATTAGGCAGCCTATAAAGCTGCCTGACCAGAGCAGTATCTTTCAAGCGGAAGTCTTCGCTGTCAGGAAAGCCGCAGAGCTAGCATACACCAAGACAGGAAATGACTCAAAAATAAACATGTACGTGGACAGCCAGTCAGCGATAAAAGCGATTAACTCAAAAAGTATAAAATCCAAAAATGTCCTACAGAGCAGGGAAGCCATAGATAGGCTAGTCACAAATAGAAGACTGCATATCTATTGGGTACCTGGTCATAAGGGCATAGAAGGGAATGAAATAGCAGATGAGATTGCAAAGAACGCTGTCTATTTACCACTTGAACAAGAAAACAAACAGAAACCCATTAAAGAACTATTCAATGAAAGGGACGGACACATGAATAGGCAGGTGAAAGCAAGGTGGCACAATTTAAACACCTGCAAAATTGCAATAAGTGTAAAGTCAACGATAGGAAACAAACGCGATTTATACTCGCGCTCTCATGAAAAGACTGCAGAACTATCATAGATATAATGACAGGCCATAATTTATTGGCGGCACATACACACAAGATAGGAATTACGGACAATGACGAATGTAGGAAATGTAAGGAGGATGGAGTAAGGGAGACTCTAGAACATCTCCTTTGTATATGTCCTGCGTTATCAAAAACGCGCTTAAAATGCTTAGGAGTCCCACAATTTGGGAGATTGGAAGACATCTCAGGAATGGAGCTGACAGCACTGCTTAAATTCGCAAAAAGCGTTGATATCCTACGAGATGTCTACTGGAAATCTGCATAAAGTTCAGACACCATCTGGTATCGCTAGGGACCAATCAGTGTATGTGTGGCTTTGAGCCAGTCAGGTTAACCTAACCTAACCTTTATCAGTACAGCGAAAATACACCATTGACAAAAACCAGCACACGCAAAACCAAAATTTCATATTATCAAGGCCAACGCTTGCTTGTTGAACTAATTTCCCTGCAAAGTAGCTGCCCAGTGCATATTTCACTTTGTTGCAATGTGTGCTAAATTATGTATGGGAATGATATAATGATGTTGGCTCGTGTTTTATTATTGATAACGGTGCAGTTTTGTCCGTCACTTTTTTGTTATTTATATTTAACCAATCTGTATAAAAATGATATAAATAAATGTACAGTTCCAATAAAGAATCAGAATCACCTTAACTGCCTAAGTGTTCTCTCTTAAAGTTATACGGTTTAAAGTGACCTATAACATATACAAAAAGTTCTTGGTTTATGTACCAAGGAGCTAACTTCAACACTTATAATAGTTAATTCGAAAATTTCTTTTATTTCCGTATCCATTTTTCCTTTTCATCGAACTCCGATTTGTCTTGACTTTAATTTACCTATACTTATTTATATTCAAATGATTTCCTTGAACTTTTTTTTAATCCTTAACTTTGTCATACATATCTCTTCTTGAATTTTACATTATCTTGCTTATTCTAAATTCTACTTTGCTCTTAATCAAATAAAATATAATAACAATTCCCACAATATCTACTCTAATACATTTCTGATTATTTTAACACCCTCTCTCCATATTTTCTTTCGAACCCAATATCAAAATGCTTTACTTTTCGCTGCATAAGTATGTCCGCATGTGTGCACATTATTTACATACGTACATGGTCAGTTTACCCAATCATAATTATATATAATATTGACTTTGTCAGATCACAAGACAGAAAACTTCTGTACCCCAAATTCTAAATTCATTTTGTCTTTGAATAAGCTGTTAAGTTTACAGGAAACTGTCTTAGTAGAACAGCGGACTGTAATGATGATTTGACAGCTTTGACACATAAGCGGCAAAATGGGGGATACTTATTATTATTAGTTATTTAAATTTTAATGTTATATTATTTTTAACATTTACAGAAACAACCAGAAATACGAAAGAACTCTTCTTGAGTGCTTGGGAATCGCATAGCATGTCAATTCACTCACATTAGCAAGTCAACAATGTCTCGAACTGCTCGAAGCTTTGAAGGCTGGCTGATACCTGTTTTGTAATTGTTGCCAGGACACTGCTGTCGCCAGGAATCTGAGCGTGAATAGCGTGAATAGCGTGAATAGCGTAAGCGGGTATCATGGCAACTCAAGTCATGGATTAGATTCCAGGCCACATTTTTAGAAGGCGAAAATCTTTCTTCCGTTTTAGAAAAAGAGTCACTGTCATTTCTTGATGACTTCAAGCATCTCCTATTTTCCAAATTTTCTTCTTTGCCGCTAATATAGCACAAAACAAACCCTCACTCGGCATTCATTGTAATTTTTGTTATTTATTTATTCAATTCTAAAAAAATTTTGTTTTAAATTTGTTCTTTTGGTGCCTGCAGATTCTTGTCAGTACTTCTTGATATGCTGTCGAAAATTGCTGTAATATGACAGAATTTTTGACAGACGGCTTTTTAGTATACACTTTCCTGACAAATGTACAACATTCTGTTATATGACAAAAATGCTATTTTGTAAGACAAATATAATTAAGTTTTTAGCTCTGCTTAAATTGTTACTTCTTTTGTTTCCTAAACTACATTTCGCTAAGGCATATTCGACCTAATCTAGTTAAAAAAACAATTAAATATATATACTTACTTCCATAAAAAATAAAAATTTATATACTTACTTCCATACTTATTTGTTAGAATGCATACCCATACACTGGAAAAATTAAAGGTTTCCTATTATATTGTTATAGGGACTGGTTGTTTTATTTTCATCTTATATTCAAATTTTGTATGAATGTACGTCTACATATACAAACAAGCACTGCTCACATTTCCGCCCTGCCTGCGTTCTACTTTGCACTTTAGACAATTGTTTGATCATGTAACGACTCTTTTTTATAGCTGGGGTAAAACTCAGCGGCTCCAGGGGTCGTATACAGAAAAATATAAAAATCCTGTGTGTTAAATTAATTTCAACGTATTTATTTAGTGTATTGATTATGGACTCTTGTTAGTCCTTGCTCAAAACAATACTACTTCCTTAACTCTATGTTTGTATAAATAACTTATTCAATGTGTACTTGTTTTCACGTCTCTACGTCCCGGTAAGTGTGTGTCTCTGTGACTCATTGGGAGAACGATTAAAAACCAGAAGCTCTCACTGAGTTCCTATGGTCTCTGTACGGCGTATGACTTAGTAGGAAAACGATTAAAAACCATAGGTTCCCTCTAAGTCCCTAAGTCTCGGTGGCGTATGTGTCTCAGTGATTCAGTGGGAGAACGATTAAAAACCAGAGGCTCTCACTGAATCCCTGTAGTCTCTGTCTGTGTATGGCTTAGCAAGAAAACGATTAAAAACCAGAGGTTCTTGCTAAGCTTTCTATGTTTGTATTGTACTTTGTAGAGCTGTTGCTAGTCAGGATGCTGGTGATCGACGAAGAGACCTACTGCCTGGGCGACGTGGTTTATATAGTCCCAGGTCGCAGCAGCTGACACATGTTGTTGTTCGCAGGCCACCGTTGTGTGATTTTACTTCCGTTGGCCAGTAGTCGATTGTTGTTGTTGTGGCCGGCTTGTTGTTGTTGCAGTCAGGCTTGTTGGTGTTGCCGTCTTTTGCCCTTAGGCCACCTTCAACTTCTGGCGGTCAGCCACCTCACTCCAACGGTCCCTGGTTAGCCTGCAGTATTGTTGCCTGCCAGCAGCGCTGTCCGGAATCCTGTAGTGTTGTTGTTGTTAAATATTTAATTTAACTGACAATCAGCATTTCCCTCTTGTGCTTTGTACTTGCCGGTCGTTGGCGTGGTGGTGGTTCTGTCGTTGTCCCTCTTGTGCTTCGCTCTCGTTTCTTCGTGTTGTTGGTGTAAGATTTCCGAGCGAGCGCACTCGGCAAATTCCACCGCTGAGTTCGTGCACTCACCTTCTCTTGTCCTGCATGTATTTGTTGCATTCCTCGTCGCTGTGTTTTCCTCGCTCTTCGTAGGCATAGCGCTGATTGGCAAGATCGTTGGCTGTGGTGGTCGGTTTTTTTGTTGTATTTGCTATTATTTCAACTGGTCTAATATGCTGCTACTGATCTGCGCTCCTACCACGGCCGCGCTAATTGGTTACAATGCTTGTAGTTCTTTTCGTTAAATTTCTAATGCAGTTGCTTCGGTTCGGGTATTTTATCGTGATGTGTGTGTGTATATAGTTTCGTAGCGACTCTGTCATTTGTAGTGTGGGCCAAAATTTCCCACAGAAGATTTTGGTTCTTACAGTCAATGCATTTTTGTTTTCCCGAATTCACTTAACCAAAATTTCGAATCATATACTTTTTTCCTCAACTGTATTTTGATTCTCGTTTCTTTTTTCTATTTTACGTTTTTTCGTTACTAATTATTTCCTTATTTAATAATTTTCCCCAATTCTCGTTCTTTTTATTATTGTTCTGACTGCATGTCCACATTCAAGTTGGCCTTGACTTTGAAAATAAAATTGACGATATTTTTATGCTTGCTAATAAAATGCTTATTTTTCCCAGTGAAGACAAGACAAGCCTCGAATAATAATCTAATAACCGCCACTACGTTGACGACACCGCAGACGAAAAACGGACAATGATTTATGTATATGCACTTATAATGTCCGGACCCTTTACAGGGAAGTTGCATCTATCCAACTGACGGAAGCCCTCGTGAAAATTAAGGCTGATATCACTGTCATATATAAGAGCCTCATATAAGAAGATCCTCCAGTCATATAAGAAGATCCCCCAGTCAGTTGCAACGCGCGCCGTGCGAGAAAACTACCGCAGAGAGAGGAAGGAAAAGAGGCGCCTTTTCAGACGAAAAAAAGAGAGCAGGAAATACGTGAGGTGTGTCAGGGTAAGAAGTAGGCACGAAAATTCTATCAACAGTTTAAGCGGCTAACCCAAGGCAAAGACAATATACTATAAAGATATTACATCGTTCTCTTCACTCAGCGAAATGAGTTAAAATTGCGTGGCTGCCTATGTAGATATTATTAACTCAACACCCGAAGTGTGCTCGGCAATGCAAAGGCAAATCATGTAGATACACATTCTGGTTTTTTCGTTTTGTTACGACTTCTATATGTGCGTGTGTGTTTACTACATGCTTGCTTGCATGTTTACGGCATGCATATGTGTGTATGGATATGCATGTAAGAATGTTATTTTTATTTATTTGTTGGAATTGGAATGGAAACGAATTTCAATCATAGCAATCGAAGACGAGGCGTTACTTTTTGTCAACAGCGGGCTGGTTTTAGAGTGTACTGGTGTGTACTCGTACATGCATTTTGAGTGGCTGTAGAAAAAGAAACAATCAGCCAAGTCAACTTTGTTAACGCCTGCATATATGTTATTCAGATATATAATTATACAAATGTTCTTATTCGGCAGTGTATAATATTAAATGTATTCAGGAACAGAATTCATTTCATTTCAAACAAAAATTTGTAAGAATTCAAAAGTTTTTAACTAATACTGAAATTAATGCACTTTACAATATACTCGTACATTTCAAAAAAAAATTACATTGTAAAAATTAGTACTTTTACTATAAGTAAGTTAATTGCATTTGAATAATTTCATTTACGTAAGTAGCCATGTATATTTCTATAACTAATTATGGGAATATTTTTAAATTTTATATTGTAAATTAGTAAAAAAAAAAGAAAAAATTTGTGTATATAATTAATAAATAGTAATATGTATTTATTTTATTTATTGCTTTATCCCCAAAAAAAAGCCACCATCGAATTGCACAGCAAAACTTCATGTCTACACCAGCAGAAGACTAAAAGTTATTTTTTGCGCAATATTATGTGCAGAATTATAGAAATTTTAGTTAACTCCAAAATCAACAAAAATAGTATGAGTGTCTTTACCTCAATGGTTTGCTCGTTGGTCTATAGTTTTTGTGGCTTAGGGTTCGAGCCCCAGCAAAATGCTGTGTTTTATCGGATTTTTTTTATATTAATAATCATTTTTATAAATAGTAGTAAGTGTATGTTACTATTTTCCATAAATTAACCAGTATTATATCGTTTGACCAAAAGTAGAGCAGAATTATTTCATGTCTGTTATAGAAGAAGACTGGAAACGGCGGAGTATTATGAAATTCAATCTTGACAAATCATATACATACATACCTACATATGTATGTACATATGTACTTATTTGTGTTTCGATCATTTTGCAAGGTAGCGAGTTGTGCCATAAAAACAATGAAATAAATGAAAATGAAAGCGCCCTCATGTCTAGTGTTTTTATTTTATGTGTTGTTTGGCTTCTTTAAACATAATGAATTCAATTTGTCATGAAATTTTGGATTTTTGAACTTTTTCAGAATAGACAAATCTCAGCAAAGTTTATTCTTTCGTATTGATATTTTCGGTTTAACAGGATCCAATCAAACATTTTGTGAGTGAATCTAAAGAAAGAATAATTATGCACAAAAGACCAATTTTGCTAAAATTAGTGTTAATATTTTAATATTCATACAAATGTTTGGCGTGAAGACTTGAGTTATGGAAACTAATAGAAATGTGCACGAACTTCTTACTGCTTCGTGTTTCTTTATCGTGTGAACTTGTCTTTGGATGTGTATCCACTTATGTACATTGTATATAGAAAATACTTTAAATCAAATAATCTGTCTTGACCTACATTCGTGAATAATATTTGTGACTTCTTTTTAGTTTTATTTTTTTAAGTATTTGCTATCTAAGTTCTTCTATGCAACTGCTTGGATTTTTACATATTATAATGTTATTAATTTAATTATATTAAATTAAGCTAATTTTTATTTTATATATATGTATAAATATAAAAGAAATATCAAAATTTTTAATACATCTGCAAAATTTTCCTTTTCCTACCATAAGATTAAAATCCAATCGAACAATTTACTTAATATATCATATACGGAAAAACAAAAACTTCCTAAAATTGCACATATTCATTGACTAACGAAATGTTTGATTTGATTAGATTTTGTGAAATTTACGAGCTTCTTCAGACAAATTGCGCAAAAGCAAAAAAAACCAACATAAACAAAGGTATTGAAATCGCAAAAATCCTAACACAATTTCATGCCCACATGAATTTATGTATGTGAGTTAAGAAACACCGTTATGACTATTTTTAGAAGATATAAATTTATTTGCTGTAATGATCTGCTATAACAGCAGCAATTCAATGTGGTTCAGTAAAATTATTTAATACTAGATAATTTCTGCTAAAATAGACACTATTCTTATTATTTTTTATAAAAATAATTATTAGTTTGCTTTCAAAAAAAGGATAAACAATTAAAAAATTATAAAAATAAACACATTTCTCAGCGGACTTGAACCCGGCATCATAAAATTGATAGACCAACACTTTACCACTTGTGCTATCGATCTTTATAAAATATGCATTTTTCTTTTATATTGTCAAGTGCTTTAATATGCACACATTATGCTTTCTCATGGCATGGCAAATCTTTTTTATACGCAAAACCACAAATGACTTATTTTAAGCCCCGTATAAAAAAGCTTTGCCATAATACAGAAAATTCATTCTTGTGTATTTTACCCCATCCACACAAAACAGAAAATGAAAATTTGATTTCAAATAAGTCGCTTCTGCTGTGAGCACACCCACACACACACACACACTAAATTATTCATACGTTGCCATAAAATATGTTGATTCTCACTCAAGAGAGCAATGAAAGGTCTTTCTGTATATTGTTTTTGCCCAGGGTTTCAAGCTCGGAGCATCCACTGGTAGAGATGAAAATGGAGACGTGGTTACAGATACGCAGTGTGCACTGAGAGTATGGAGACAGCATTTTTCAAATCTACTTGCGGGTGACGATTCTACCAATTCAACCCAAGAGTAATGCAGTGCGATACGACCAATCGACGATGATAGAATGGAAGTCCCACTACCTACCCATGATGAGCTCGAGCTGCTATATAGCAACTCAAAAACGACAAATCAACGGGTCCTGATGGCCTGCCAGCCGAATTGTTTAAAGCCGGCTGTGATGAATTAAAATGTTTTATGCGTCAACTCATCACCAAAATATGGCTGAAGGAAAAGCATGCCCGACGATTGAAATCTCAGCGTGTTTTTGAGACCGCATACAAAAACACTGATTTGACCTTATCAGTGCGGCTTTCGACTTGGTAAATCCACCATAGACCAGATAAAACAATGACTGAGTTCGGTATACCTGCAAAGTTGATAAGATTCTGCAGGATGACTCTGAACGAGGTTTCAGACAAGGCGACCGGTTATACATCGAAAGGGAGGTGTGGATCGCAGAGGCCCTATTTTCTACAAGGTGTCCAGTTCCTGGCATAAGCTGATGAAATCGATATTCTCAGTCAGACCAAGGGAGATGTTACTGCTGTTTTCATTGCTATTGAAAAGGAATTAGCCAAATATTATTAATTAACTATTATAAAATTTTGTTCCTAAAATTATTAGCGGGATTAACACTTTAATTCCCTCTCAATAAATATACATTTTACGATAATTTGATTCATACAAAAATATTATTTACCATTTTAAATTATGTGCCAACAAAAAAAAAAATTTTTTTCTCAATTCTGGGCATGCAATTTTCCATTTTCATTGCATCTAATTACTTTATATTATTTAAATTTACCTCTAGCCCGGTATGTATATATCCATAAACGAGTATATTCTCCTACACGAGTATATTCTCCTAACTTGCTCATATATATTTTCAATTTACCAAACGCTGTACTCTCATTTCTGAAGCGATAAAAAATATTGAAGCATATTTACATGTACCATGCTGTAGTATGTATGTATCTGCAAATTCCCAATTTTTCATCGTTTGTTCCTATATACTTACTTATACTTATACTCGTATACTCATTCCTCTTTTCCAGAATACTTTCTTATTTAAATGAACGTTCGTATATTCGTATATTATACACACATATGTATACTTACTTATCCTCGTATATGTGTATATACGGGTACATATAATATCTTTAATGAGACTACGCAAGCATTCTGCCAGAGGGATATTACTTCGTTCTAGCGAACCGTTCACTTGCGGATGATAAGGAGTTATTTGTAATTTATTAATCACCAGCATTTTACACGTCTCAGAGAATAATTTTGATACGAACCGTTTGAACCGTTGTCGGTTACAAACACTTTCGGTATGTTGTAGCACGCTATAATTACGTTGAAAAGTGCTTTGGATACCGTACTTGCCTCGGCACCAGGTATGTCAACGCTTGCCACATACTTAGAAAAATCATCTTGAAACATCCGTTGGTACGGAGATGTACTATTTTCCCGAAACCGTCTACCTATAATATCCAAGTGACCTCAATACCATAGTCATTTGTTTCAACCTGGAACTGTTGTTGACCTGACATTTTGGACAATTCTTCATATATTTGTATATGTTTCTGATCATACTTTCTGAGGCGTACACTCGTCCAATTCTCTCGTAGGTTTTCCAAGACCCTTGGTGTTCATCTACGGGTGAATCATAGAAACTTCTCACGACCTACAGGATATCCTTGTCATTCTCAAGCCACTCTACCCTGTTGGCTGGCTATTTGTCTGCTTCGTCATTCATATAATTTATTTCTGTCGCTTCAGCGTGGTTCAGTCTCCTTTTAAAATTGGTTGTCTCGCTGCCGGCATTCGCCTTTGCTCTAGTTTCAACTACCGTCCTTTTTTGCTTTTCTACCACTATGCTAAGTGCATCTGCATTCAGGTTTTCTTGCTCGGCTTAGATGTGAGTTCAAAATTATACTCAGACAATTTTTGCCTGAACCTGGTTAACCTGAAGGTTTAGTCCTTCAAATTTGCTATGCCTCTCAATGGTTCGTGATCGGTGTAGATTTAAAAAAAGGCTGCCCCAACAGATATGCCCTGAAGATTTTCGTAGCTCACACTATGGCCAGAAATTCCTTCTCATATTGTGAAATACCTTTTCTCAGTATCAATGAGCGCCCTACTTGCGAACGCTATTGATCGGTGATCCCCAACTTTCCCATGCGGGAGCACTGCTCCCAAGGCTTCGTTAATAGCATCGGTGGTCTACAAAATGGTTTGCTTAGAATCGGGGTACCCAAAATCGGCGTTGAGTTAATTATATATTTTAGCTTCTCGAATGCATTTTGACAGCACTATGTCCATTCAAACTTTGCTTCCTTACGTACCAATTTATTGATCGGCAATGCAATTCGGACTAGTCCTACTAGGAACTTTCTATAATAGTTCACTAGTCCTAAGAATGCTTGTACCTCTTTCTATTTTTCGGGATTGCTATATTCTTCACGCATTTCAACTTCTGAGGGTCTGGGAGTGCTCCTGCCTCTGAACGACGATTGTCTATATAAACCACCTCTCTCCGCAAATTTTAACACTTGTGTTCAATTTCGTTTCCATTTGTTCTCCGAATTTCTAGAGCACCTTGCACATGCTGCTGCAAGTTCTTAGCATAGATTACAATATCACCGAGATACACAAAACAATCTTACCCTTGCAAGCCTGTTAGCACATGGTTCTTTAGCCGCTGGAATGTAGCCGGTGCTCCTGTTAATCCAAACAGCATCGTATTGAACTCAAGTGCCCCAATCCGGTACTAAAAGCGGTTTTCTGCTTATCTTGGGCATCCACCAGAACCTTGCTAAATCAAGCGTAGAATAATATCTAGTAAGTTCCAATTGTTGTAAGATTTCTTCTACCCTTGGAATCAGGAAAACCTTCTTGATAATTGCAGCATGCAATTTTCTAAAATCAGCGACCATTCTTCACTTCTTCTGACCTAAGCAACCCCATTATTAGGCACCAAAATAATTGTCGAATAGCCCATGCGATATACTAAAATTATGTTATCTTTTAACATACCCTGAAATTGTCTATTTACTTCATCCTTGTGTACCTGCGGTAATCGATCCTGATTTTGATGAATTGCCGGCTGATCTACCCTAGTCGAAATTTCATGCTCTATTTCGGGTGTGTATGTCAGCTGGTCTCCGACCAGCATGGAATGATAAAAACATGGCTTCTATAGATGCGTTCTCCTCCGAGTTTACGCTTGAGGCTAACTTCAATGATTGATGCTAGTACTCTTTCCATCGTTTTTCTTATATATACATGCTCAATCTGGTTAACCGACCCATTATTCGTGTACTTAAAATTATCATAGCTAGTAAACGGCCTAAGATCGTAATCTATATAATAGTCCTCTTCTGATGTATTTAGTATGTAAGCGAACACCTTACCCTTGTCAACGTGCGTTATGGTCTCTCCCATATATTCACCCTAGGGTAGCTGCAGCTGGTGCAAAACAATCGTCCGAAGCTTCATGTTTACACTTAGAGAAATAATTTTCGTTGACTTCGGATTTACCTCCGTACTACTATTCTTAATCCTATACACATTCATTTCCTGCCACGTCTTGGGTGGGAAAGTAAGGAGCCTACACTTATTACTATCAAAAAACAATATCGTTTTCCAACGCATCCAGTATGGTGCGGTCTCAAAGATTATTGCGCCCAATTATCCCATCTGCCGGGATACCTTCCATAACCAACTCCACTCTAAAACTCATGCCCATGACCTCGTCCTGATGCACCCACCAAACTTAGCGTTAAGGTTATTTCCGTCGGATTAACCTCCAGCTCTTCCTGTAAAACACTAGATTTTACGAAGCTGGTGTCCGCCCCTGAAGCTATTAAAAGCACCAGCTTTCAAATACCTGCCACCTTCCAGGATGTCTCGAGGAATGCATCACCCATCCTGTTTACAACAAAATAATGTCCTTTTGTTCTCCAAGTGGACGCATATCTAGTTTCTAACTCTACGAATCTCTTCCTCAATCAGTTATCCTTTAAGACCCTCTACTCCTTATAAATTATAATGACTACCTTAACTATAAAATACCGTCCCGCGTATGCAACAATTGGCCTACATTTCTTAACCTTAATACAACTTAGCCTAAGTACTAGAATCAGAACAGTTGCCGAAATCAAAATGCAATCTAAAATAATTTTTGGAGGAGAGTCATGCTCCTCTGCATATTGGAACATAGATCTTACATTTATCGGCACGTTTTAATGGGGAGCCCCTTGCTACTTCTTCCCCTGGAAGGTACTCCATATATTACTGGGCACGCGTACCTTCGGCTCTCTACCCTAGACATCTCTGGGCGCCATGTTGCTGATTGTCTCACATTTTGTTCTGTTCCTGCACCTCCACTGCACCTACGGTCCGCCTCGTGCCCATATATCTGACACTCCGTGCAATACGGTGAGATTTTTCATGTAAAGCACTCGTCTCTTGTATGACCAACTTTGTGGCAAAATGTACATTTGGGGTCTGTTCAAACCACCTTTCTGAATTTTTCCCATTCATGGCTCTGTTATTGGAGGCAACCGGGTTATATGCTCCTCTGGATATATTTGGAACGGAATTGCTGACCTCTCTATCCATGACAGCAGCAATGAACATGTTCTGTATGTCTCCTACCATATGTACCTCGCCAAACCAGCCGTACTCCGCTCCACCAGGAATTGTGCCCAATCGCCTCTTCTGCTAATTCCACCAGAGTTCCTGTTCTGCTATTGAGCATATGGATCTTCAGAGCGGGGTCGCGGATACTATGAAAGCCGTTAACACTGATTTGTCAATTTCATCTAATAGCGCTGTATCTCCAACACCATTGTGTTTACTTCTCACTATTTCTGTGGCCAGCTCCTAACTGATCCTAGGTGCCTGGCAAAGGCTCATATGTCCTCACTCTCAAGCTATTTCCCATTTCTGATTTTTTTTTTATCGTCACTCACCACAAATTTCGGTATAGTGACCCGAGCCAGCGCACGTTTTGTGGCAAAACTGGTACTGTGTATGTATATATTGGAGAAGTTGACGCTGAACTTACTCTTGATGTCCCTGGCTTAACATTTTCCCTGATTCTCTCGACTTTCCTCTTCAAATATGATGCAGCTTCTTCGGTCTCTTGGAGTTTCCTAGTAATTTATTCACAAGATATTCCATGTTTGGCTTCAACTAATTTTATTCACAAGATATTCCATGTTTGGCTTCAACTCCTCAGTATCCTTGAAGGCCCGTAAAAATGTTTCTTTCGTTCGGCTCTGAATAGTTGCTAATGCTGGATGTAATGTTTCTAAAGGCGACAAGTGCCCACTGTCCTTCGCTAATCTCCAGAGTACCTCCGCTCCACTTTCGCTTGTTGCTGGTTCCAACTGTTCATACAGTTTTTCGGTGAACAATGCTACTTCGGTGTATAAAGATCACAATTTGGCTTGTACCTTGTCCTTCAATGAACTAGGACTATCCACTTGTAATTCCAGCTCATCTAGACATAACTTGGTCAACCAGTCCTGTATCAAACCATTGAAATATTATGGATAGTCCTATGCAAAGTATAAATTGTCACCACAACACTCCTTATAAGGAAATAAATCCTCGTTATTACAGTTGAATATATCCAACAAGGCTTGTAGTTCCGCTATTCGCTTCCGGTAGTATTTGTTATTCTTCGCGCCTTATTGTACTTTAAAAAATTCCTAATTTTCTTCTGGATCGCATATTCCAGCAATTTTTCTAGCTTCTTTCAGTACTTCCAAAGACCGAATTAATTCTTAGCAACGATCCCATGACTACCAACAAATAAATGGTACAACTCAGTCTTGTATTTGCTTTTTTTAACTTTATTAAAATTGTATAATCCTGTTTCCTCTTTTTTGGAAATGCTTAACCTAAATTTAGTTAACAACTCATTCATTTAATTGATATTATCTTTATGCTTGTTTGTCAATTTTCACTAGCTTCTTATATTTTCCCTGAAGTCTCTCGAGTTGCCGCTCCTCCAACCGGAATACATCTTGCTATAATCTGTTTGCGTGCTCCCACGGGATAGGGATCTACACCTTTTCCACTTCCTTTAACTCTTTTTTCAAATATCCCAGCCGCTTTCGTTCACGTGTCTCCTCTCCTCCTCTCTTCCTTACTCCGATCCGTTTTCCTACTTTTAGCAACGACGTTATATCTTTCAGTTGGCGTTCATTCGCCAAACTTATTTTCCTTGAGACAAATATTACAAATAAACCAGAATTTTAACGCTTGGTGCAAAGATTTCTAACAATTATAAATAGTTAAACAATATTTTATTTTTAATTTTCATCATTATAAAGTTGAAGAATTATACTTGATATCGAAAATACCGTTTTCATTTAAAACTATTCTGGTCTTTTGTGCTCGTTTTTAATATTTTACATTAAACCAGCTTCACTTGAGGCAATAGAAAAACTTGTTTATACACAAAAAATGTTCCTTCTAAAATAAAATTTAAATAATATAACAATAAATTATTCATTTTATTGTTTAATAAAACAAACATTACTCCGTGTATAATCAAAATAGAAAGGCAACTGTGGTGTAATACTGAAGAGACAACAAAATATTTACATGTGTATAAAAATGATATTTAAATAATTCCGCAACTACTGAATATGAATACAGATTATTTATATACATTTTTTGTATTACCGTTACTTTTGTTATTGTTCTGCAAAGAATTTCTGCCGAAGATGGCGCTTACTTCTACGAGTTTCTCCCCGCTTTTCTCTCTATTAAAATAGTGCAGAACATTTTAAATAGTGAAGAATATTTTCAAGAACAAATTACGAGAATGATTACAGGACTATTAACCTTTACACCACAATGAACTCTTCTGTAGGAGGTGCATACTTTGTTCCATTTGTTGTTCAAATTCGTTCTGCATTTACTCGTTCGTACGACGTTCGACGTCTGTTACCGTTAGGTCGGTAGTGTGGGTTCGGTTGAGTGGAACTCCCGATTAGCACTGGTCTGGCTCTGAGCACTTGACCCCATAAAGGCTTGTGCCAACCCTCGCGTGGCCTCCCTGCTTGCACAGATAACCATGGGACCATATTAAGTGACCACAGGTTCGGACTGAGATAGCGGCTTTGAGTGGGGACCCTCACCAGCAACATCCCCGCCCTTGGTTCGAAGACAAGCAGCATAAGCACTCCCCCTTCAACAAGCACCACAGCTTCGTCTAATAAGCCACCCAAGAGCTCTTCGCTGTCCCCAGGCTCTTCAGCGGCTGCTAGGGTATTGACTCACAAACCAGCAGCAGTCGCTCCGCCTAAGCCCTCTTCAGCAAACGCCACGATATTGCCTCACAAGTTTATGGTAACTGCTCCCCGTACCGCTCCTCCTTCAGATGCGCCTACCAACGTGAACCCGAGTACAAGGGCGCACAGGACGCGTAGAGCGGCTTACCGTATTTTGACGAGGCTCAACGCTTCAGAACCATCTCAACTGTCAGAATACGACAAGGGCAAGCTTGAGTGGGCAAAAGCACACGCTGATGTGCGTGTCCACTCCTCCACTGCACAAGCAGCCGGTAACCCCAAGAGGCAGAAATCAGCCGATCGCCCGGGCCAATCCATCCAAAGCATCCCTAAGCGCGTAAGGCTGGCTACTCCCAAGCCTAAGCTCTCCAAACCGCTTAGTGAGATTGTGAAAGAGAGCCTCACATGAGCTGTGGTCGACTCTGCCAATGCCGATGGGACCATTACTCCTGCCAATTGGAGACGGGTCGAAATGGCACTGTTACCAATATTCGTTGAGGTTATGTCCCTCAACCCTGGTCCTTCACCCAGCTGCCGTGACGCAGGGTGGTATCAAGGACATATTAAGATCGTATCTTGCTCGGACCAACGCTCGGCGGATCTATACAAGGTAGCGACCAATAGGGAAGGTGAGATATGGCCGGGTGCAAAGCTCAACGCTGTACCTTTGGACCAGGTTCCCCAACGCCCTCGCTCCAAAGCATGGCTTCCTGCCGAGCCCTCTGAGCCCGAGGCAATCTTAAAGATCCTCAAGCTCAGCAACACCGATCTTCCCACCGATGGTTGGAAGGTCGCGAAAGTCCCAAAGGCACTTTGCGTGAGGTCACCATCATTTTGAGCGAGCAATCCCTTGTTCCCATCAACTCCCGCGAGGGGGTGATTAATTATGGCTTTGTAGCCATCACTCTCCGCATCTATCGGGTTTTTCAAAAAGAGCGCTACAAAAGTTTTTTAAAATAAAACAAAACCGGTTTTAGATATCAATGAAATTCTTTATTCCTGTGAAAGTACGTTCGATGCCATTATGTATGGAACTCGATTTCTTTTGCATGGCCACCACGGGCACGCTTGCAGAAGTCCAGACGTTGAACCCAATTTTCAACTGTTTTCAAGCATAAATACTGCTGCCGATACTGCTGCAATTTCACGTTCGATATTCGTACGATGTTCATCAATCGTCGCTGGCTTGTTGGCATAGACCATAGAATTGACGTAGCCCCACAGGAAATAATCTAACGGCGTCAAATCGCACGACCGAGGCGGCCAATCGACTGGGCCATTTCGTGAGATAATACGTTCACCAAACTTGGTTTGCAGTAAATTGATTGTGGCATTCGCTGTGTGGCTTGTGGCGCCGTCCTGTTGGAACCACATGTCCTCCAAGTCCATATTATCCAATTGGGGCCAAAAATATTCGGTTATCATTGAACGGTAGCGATTCGCATTCACAGTAATGTGCCGATCTTGATCATCACGGAAGAAGTACGGCCCAATGACGCCCCGGCCCATAAACCGCACCAAACCGTAATTTTTTCGGGATGCAATGATGACTCATGGAGTACGTGTGGATTGCTGTCTAACCAATAACGCATATTTTGCTTATTGATGAAGCCATTCAGCCAGAAATGAGCCTCATCGCTGAAGATGACTTTCCGATGAAAATCCGAATCATTTTCAAGTTGTTGCTCAGCCCAATTCACGAACATACCACGCTTATGGTGGTCAAGCGGTTTCAGTTCTTGTGTCAATTTCATCTTGTAAGGATGTAGGCCAAGATCTTTTCGCAAAATTCGCCACAACGACGTCACAGAGATGCCCAACGCTTGAGAACGATGTGTGAGAGACACATTTGGGCTTTCTTGAACTGAAGCCTCAGCGGCAGCAATATTCTCGACACTACGGGCACTTCTTTGCCTCACTGGCACGGGAACATTTTGTACTGTGCCTGTGGATTCAAATTTTTCCACTAGACGCTCAATTGTTGATTTGCTAGGACAATTATGACGACCATAAATTGGACGTAGCGCTCTTAAAGTTGCGGTAGTAAATTGTAATAACTTCGACTCGTTGTTGGTTCGTATGTCTTTGCATGATGAAATGACAAACCTTACAGAAGAGAAATGTCAAAAGAGCGGGAAAAAATATGGCGTCGTTTGCTGTCACTATCGATTTACTTTTGTAGCCTTTCTTTTGAAAAAACCCTTTACAAGTGCGAAGCCCAAGCCCCCCAACAGCCTACCCCAGCTGGTGCTGTCCCACGAGCCACTGCCAAAGAGCCTAGCTGCTCGGGCCCCCCTTTGTCGGGTAGTGACAATGAGACTATGTGCTCCGTTACAACCAGAAACAGCCGCTTCTCCCCTTCCGAACTGGTCGGAGAATTCTTCACCACATGGACACGAATGCGGCTGGTGGATACATCTCTCCAATGTCCGAAGAGGAGGAGTTGAATTCCACAATAATCACTCTTCCAGACAATGCTGAAGGTACTACAGATTAACCTTCAGCATTCGAAAACTGCCTCGGCAGCCCTGCTTCTCCGCCTCTCGGAAATAGGGGAGGAGCTCATTCTCGTCTAAGAACCTTGGGTCGTAAATGACCGGGTTTCTGGACTCAATGCATACGGATATCGTATGGTATATATCGAGGATCAAGGTAAACCAAGCTCCTGCATTCTGGTAAAAAAAACAGCGTTAACGCTCTTTTACTCCCTAGATTCAGTGACAAACACAATGTTGCCATGGTCATTGAAATGGGTCCACGGACCTTCTGGATCTCCTCGAACTACATGGCTCATGACTATGGTGACTCCCCGCCACCAGACATACTGAAGCAAATGGTTGCTGTAGCCCACCAGAAACAGATTCCGGTAATTATCGTCGCCGATGCCAATGCCTATCACGAAATATGGTGCAGCTCCGGCACAAATGATCGAGGTGAGTGTCTTTTCGACTTTATCATTTCAAATAACTTAGGCATTGCTAACCGGGTAAATGAGCCGACCTTCCTTACATCCGTCAGGAAGGAAGTGCTTGACATCACCCTCGTCAGCGATAACTACTCCAACATGATAAGCAATTGGTTCGTCTCATAGAAATGCTCCTTTTCGGACCACTGCTATATCACCTTTGACATTGACTTGAGGGAGACTACAGGCAATACAGAATCTCTTAAACCAGTCAATAGAAAAAACACGAACTGGCCTCTTTTCCGGCTCAAACTGGGGTCATGCTTAGCATCGACTCAGCCCATTATCCACAACTGTCCCGACATTGATCGGGCGGTCGACGATCTGACCACAGTTTTTAAAAAATCCACTCATATTTCTTGCATCACTCCCGAACCACGGGGCAAACCTAAACCTCCGTGGTGGAACTCGGAAATTGCAAATCTTCGCAAAACTTGTAGAATGCTTTTCTACAAAGCTAAAGTTACAGATGATTGGGCCCCTTTCAAAAATAAACAAAAAGAGTTGAAATACGCCATTAGGCGAGGGAAACGAGCGTCATGGAGGGAATTTTGCGAAAGCATTGAATCGACGTCCGAGGCTAGCCCTCTCCGTAAAATTATCCACTCCACTAACAAAGCCCTTGATTATATCCAAAAACCAGATGGCAGCTGGACTCACTCAAGCGCCGAAACCCTTGATATCCTGCTGGACACCCACTTCCCAGGGAGTTTAGCCTCAGCGAATCAAGCACTCTACCAGGTGGAGCAGGTTTCGCATGATACCCTCCCCACATTCCAAGTGACAAAAAGTCACCTTGAATGGTCCATTCAAACCTTTAAGCCATACAAGTCCCCCGGACCGGACGGCATCATTCCTGCCGATATCCAAAATGGGGAAGAGATTATCCTTCCATGGCCGCTTCAAATATATAATGCAAGCCTCAGACTGCAATACATTCCCTTACGCTGGCGCACGGCTCGGGTCGTCTTCATACCAAAAGTTGGGAAGGCCTCGCACACCAAACCTAAGGATTACAGACCCATAAGCCTAACATCCTTTCTTCTTAAGGTTCTAGAAAGAGCTCTTGACCTACATATCAGGACATCTATCAACCCTTCTCTTCTCTCTGTATCTCAACACGCTTACTCTAAAGGCAAATCGGTTGAAACAGCACTTCATTCTCTCATTTCTCAAGTTGACAAATCCTTGGCGTAAAAGGAATTCACACTTGCCATATTTCTGGACATCGAGGGAGCATTCAACAATGTATGCCCCAACGCTGTCATTTCCGCACTCCATAATCTTAACCTGAATTCAGGTCTTCTTAAATTTATAGAGCTTCTACTAAAATCTAGGATCATCACTTTCACGATCGGCAGTTCCCAATCCAGGAGGGTGGTTAACAGGGGCACGCCACAAGGGGGTGTTTTATCACCCCTCCTCTGGAACCTGGCAGTTAACACACTACTGGTGAGATTGGAATCTACTGGATGCAAAGTGATAGCCTATGCGGACGACAAAGCAATCGCGGCATCCGGCAAATTCCCCAAAACACTTTCCGAAAAACTTAACTACTCACTCTCTATTGTGTCGAACTGGTGTCGCGAATTCGAACTTGGGGTTAACCCATCCAAAACCGAGACTATGCTTTTCACTAGGAAGTACAAAATTCCAATGCCTAGTCTAAACGGCACTCCGCTCTCTTTGAGCACACACGTTAAGTACTTAGGCCATATTCTCGACCCAAAGCTTAATTGGAAAGCCAATCTTGCTGAGAGGGCACGTCAGGCAACATGCGCTATATACTGCTGTAAAAGAGCAGTTGGTGCACGATGGGACTTCGTCCTCGAGTCGTGCTCTGGCTCTACACAGTCGTCGTCGAACCAAACCTGTTATACGGGTCGGTCTTCTGGTGGCAAGCTCTCGAAAAAGCCTGTAATATCAAACCCCTTCATGAAATCAGAAGATCCATTGCTCTACTGATCACTGGCGCTTTTCGTAGCACACCTACGAAAGCCCTTTTTGCCATGCTGCACTGGCTCCCCTCGGCTATCCTGGTTAAGCAACAAGCCAAGCTGACAGCGATTAGACTTAATGCTCTTTCGCACTGGCGCATAACCCTGACCGGCCATGCTTCAATTCTGAATCAGGACCCACTTGTCCCCAACTTTATCGATTATATGTCGGTCTATCCCGATTTGAAAAGGGAATTCGACCTCACAATTCCAAGTCGAAGCGACTGGACCTCAGAAAACCGAATCGTCGGTGCAACAGTCCAAATCTACACCGACGGTTCCAAGCTTGGAGGTAGAGTCGGCAGCGGTATTTATTCCGACAAGCTGGACTTAAACATCTCCCTACGTCTCCCAGACCATTGCAGCGTTTTTCAAGCTGAGGTCATGGTCATTTACCACGCAGCCAAATGGATGCTGAGTAGTGATATCGGCGCAATTGACGTATCTATCTTCTCAGACAGCCAGGCCGCCATTAAATCTCTTTTTGGCTCCACGGCCACATCAAGACTAGTTCATGAATGTCGAACATCTTTAAATGAGCTCGCAAGTTACTCTCGGGTGCACCTAGTCTTGGTTCCCGGACACAGCGAAATCCCGGGAAACTGCGAGGCGGACGAGCTTGCCAAGGCAGGCACGCTAATGCACGACATTCACCCCTCTGTAAACATCGGCATTCCACTGGCAACAGCCAAGCCTGAAATCAAACGGAAATATCTGGCTGACGCCTACAAATCCTGGGCTAACGAGGAATCCTGCCACACGGCTAGACTAACTAGGGCAAACATGGACAAAAACAGAACCAATCAACTTCTTCGACTTGATCGCGTATCACTGTCGACAACTGTGTCGGTTTTGACCGGCCACTGCATAATGGGACAGCACGCAGAAAGACTGGGCCTACCCTCAAATGATTTTTGCCGAGGCTGTGGCTTCGGGAAGGAGGACGAGACGGTTTTCCACCTCTTATGCCACTGCCCATCCTTGAGCAGAAGAAGAATTCGCACCTTTGGTGCCCCATTTCTTACAAGCCTGACAGAGCTGTCATCCATTAATATCAGGGACATAGCCAGGTTCATCAAAGTATCAGGATGGTTTCCTGAAACATGACGGGGGAGTCGTGCGTTTCCAGGCGCTGTCCTTGCGCTGACTATCACCATCCCAAGTATGGGAACCTTTTTAGTCAGTGCTTGAACGGCGCCACACCGTGGTATCACAATGGGCCATTATGTGTGCTCAAGTGTGCTTTTGCCAAACTGGACGGCCACTCCTACCTACCTACCTAACTACTCGTTCGTAATGAATTTTTGTTATACAAATCCTTTGAACGACTTCTGCCGTTTCCCAACCTCACAAACCTTCCTGTCCACAATATTGGACATTTCTTTCTTATGCTCCGCTAGTTGAGTAAGTCGTGTTTCGCTCTGCTGCAACTGTTCCTTGACATCCTTTTTGATTGCTGGAGCATATTGTTGTAATCGCTGCTGTATATCTTCATCGTATAGCTGTAAGCGCTGCTGCATATTCTTATCTCTTTGTTGTAAATGCTTTTTGATTGCTTGTTAGAGGGATTCAGCATTTTGTTGTAACTGCAAATGTATTGTCCCGATAAGTGCGTTCATGTCACAGTTACCCATACTGGTTCCTTGTGGTGTTTCTTCCTGTCGAGATGTCGTTGTTTCTACAAATTTAAATTTGTGCTCATCGACTTCTATACCATGTTAGTCTAGTACACTTCTTATACGTACCTGCAGTTCTCATTTAAGTCCTTGGGTTTACAAACTTAAGCTCTCAAACTCCTACTTGAGCTGCTCCAAGTTCAGTTTGTCAAATTTAACCATTGTTTATCACTGATACACAATCCCACTTCTGAATCCAATTGTTACAAAACTGCCGTGTTGAGAATATTTATACCACTCTTACTCGGATTCGTTCCGCTGGATAGTGTAATAATCAAAGAATCGCTGGTTAAATTAGAACAATTAGCTTAATTTAATTATCGGGAATAACAATTAGTATTGGCTTAAAGTTTTGAACCACACTTATTTCTTTCATTACTGCTACTCTTACTATCAGGATGTTCACTCTGCTACGATCACTGTTCAAATGCTGCTGTTACTATCACGATGTAGACACGGCTACCATCACTGTTCAACTGATTGATTTTCCATATTGACCACCCCGGAGCAGGCGAAATGAAACCATTTGGCACAGCCCTCGCATTGAACAATTTTCCCCTGTTCCGGCTTCCTACAGCTTGCACAATTAACCTACCCATTGGAATTAACCCCCATCTTTACTAATTGTCGAAATTCTCCTTTTTTCCCAGGAAATCGCCATTTTTCTGGAAACTAGCCGTAGAAGTCAAATTGTTAGAGACGAGAGTCAAATTTTTTAAAGAAATGTCGAGAATTAAACACGAAATTTGTTTTTCTTACGTATTTTCAAAGAATCAAGCAAATTTTTAAGGAGAGATTTAATCAATTTAAAAGTTTAGAAAAAGCACTTCTCTTCATTTTCTATCAATTCACAACGGAATTCGAGGAATGGAATTAATCTAATTGTAATTAATCGGGCTTGTTTTGGCAATGGAGTTCAATTCAAACAAGCATAGTATGCAAAACCAAATATGAAAACTTAATTTCGGAAGTAGAACGAGAAATGCCTGAAAATATTGTACATAATAACCCTAGACTAAATTTTAAATATTATATTAAACTCATAGAGATTCTTTACAAAATAATTATATCCACATATTCGTGTGAAAAATGGTTTTCTTCAATGGCATTTGGCAAAATGTTTGTGCGCACTTATTTTAAAAAAGGATATTTTCATATTAATTAATATACGAGGTGTGATCAAATATAAGAGGTGTGACCGTTATTTTCAAATTTCGTGAGTTACGTATGTTCGATGTTCGCATTTTTTTTCTGTTATGTTGGTACACATGTCTGTTATATATGTTGGCAATACCAACCATTTTGGATTGTCAGTTTGTTTTGGACAGATAAAAAGGTTAGTCGTGTTTTGGAGTGCTCTTCGATTTTGTACTATTCGAAAAAATGGATCAAAGAAACTGTATTTAGTTTTGTGTAAAAAATGAAATTAAATGCGCAAGGATATTTGAAATGTTGACTGTGGCCTTTGGCGAGTCTACTATGAGCAGAACACAAGTTCAATTGTGGTATAACCGGTTTAAGGAAGGCCGAGAAGATGTCAATGACGATGCTCGTCCTGGTCGCCCGAGCACGTCAACAACCGATGAAAACATTGACGCAGTGAAGAAAGTGATTTTGGATAATCATCGAATTACTATCACGAGAGGTTGCTGATGATGTTGGCATATCGTTCGGCTCATGCCAAGCAATTTTTACGGATGTTTTAGGCATGAAACGTGCGGCAGCGAAGATTGTTCCAAAATTGCTAAATTTTGAGCAAAAACAACGTCGCATGGACATCGCTCAGGAGCTGTTTTTGGTAAAAACAAAACCGTTATCATGCCTCAACCACCATATTCACCGGACTTGGCCCCCGCTGACTTGTTCCTCTTTCCAAAACTGAAGACACCGATGAAAGGAAAGCGTTTTGCTACGATTGAGGAGATACCAAAAAAAAGCATTTCAGAAGTGTTTCGAGGATTGGAAAAAACGCTGGCATAAGTGTATTATATCTGAGGGGAATTACTTTGAAGGGGACAAGATAGTTGTTGATGAATAAATAAATACTTTCTTTTTTGATCACACAATAACGGTTATTTTTTGATCAAACCTCGTATATGTATTTCTAATAAAGCAATTTCACAATAAAAAGTTTCAATTGGTCAATATAGTAATTTCACAACAAAAAGTTTCAATTTATCGATATAGTAATTTCAGAATAAAAGGTAGGTTTCACTAGTGGAAGCTTGGCGTCCGATGTGTTTCTCACGGTGGTTGAAATCCAAGAGACCGAGAGTCAAGTCGTGGGAACCCTCGCAAGCTGCCGATATCTTCGCAACATGCCGCTCCCCGAATTGAGACGCGACACATGGTAACGGCCGCACCGGGGAGCGACTAGCCGTCGTGGCTCTGATTGCCACGTTCACTACATGAACATACCTAATATTAAGAAACTACGAGTATCTGAAAATAAACAACAACAGCAGATTTCTCATTACATGCTTTAATATACTATGACATATCTGTAACTATATATATGTATAAATAAATATATATATACTCGTATATATTTTCCTTATTCCTGGGTGAATGGCGATTGAACAATGTGTCACCTGGTGCGGTAATTCATAGTATCACCCCATTTATATACATTCTGTATGTCTAATTTTAGTATCTTTACTTGCAAAGTTAAAGTTGTAACAATGAAATGACGACTTCTTATTTTCAAAGTAAGAAACCTTTCAAAGTAACACCACTGACTTTGTGCCCCACGATCTAGAACTAAAAAAAATAAAAATTTTCTCACTTCCCTAAAGGTTTGCCATAACCGCTCTATTGGATATTCCATTATTTAACTTTTAATTTCTGCTAGATAAACTTTCGGACAAGTACTTTTTTTTGGAATTTGCTCTTTCTCTACCACAACACCAGCGTTTATTAAAATTTTTCCAAAATATAACAAGCAAAACATACACTGAACTTAGCTTTCTATAATATAGGCATTTGCTTAATTTTGCAATATTTCAATTCCCTCCTCACTGTTCTTTATGTAAAATTCCACTGTGCTTTCAGGATTACAATTTTTCAATACCGAAAATCCATGTTAATGTGTGGCGACATGGCCGGATCCACAAAGTTGTCGAGTGCGCGCCGCAAGCAATTTCTAGTTCCAAGTGTTATCTATTGCCGCTGCTGAGCAATATATTCCCAGTGTGTGATGGGAACATGGCGAAGCAAACTTCTTTGCCGGAATGGCTGACAAGGCCAGCTTCCTTTTTACGGTATTGTGTGGTTTTCATTTTCGATTTGCTGCGCTGACAATGGACGGACGGCTTAAAAACTTCTTGTGTTCTTCTTACGTGCATCCCTCCTGTGATTGATGTTCCTAATATAATTAATATTAGTAATCATTTGTGTGGCTTATTGTTGCAGATGATGATTGGACTATTTCTGTAAAATTTCAAGAACAGTTTTTGTCAAATATATATTTATACTTATTATTTTTCTATTTCCTTAAAAATTTTTCAGGATTGTAGGATATCAATAAATCAACATTTACGATTACGTTTTTAATAATAATTAAATTCCTACATCAGAATTTCTGAGTAATTAAATCTGTTGGTGTAGGGGTTTTGAGTCGTCTCGATTACTCACTCTGCATCATTGGTAGTTGTTTTATCTCAAGATTTGAGTGCATTGATAGTCGGTGTATATGGTTTATGCTATATGAGGGGGTTACTTTTTGCACAGTGTTAATGTTGAGATCACGGTGAATAACGTCATTGGGTATGTACCAAAGGGCTGCACAATCTCATTCGATTTTCTTTGCACACCACAGTGTGACTCATTGTAATTTAATATGTTAGCTTTGACAATCAGCATTCATTCAACAGCAATTTTTAACAAGAGTCCATTGCCTTTCGAATAAAGAGAGAGAGCCTACAGTTACAACAAAGCAAAATGCCAAGAATGACATAACTCATTCGAATGTCTCGCTCAAACCGTTGTTCGTATTTTATAATTTTTTTATTTAAAACACACATATGAATACATATTTTATTTTATTAAGATTATTTATGAAAGAATTTATTGACAAGGCAAGTTGCACACAGTAGTTGCAATTGTGTATGTGTGATTATGCCATTGTAATAATTTTCAGAAGGAGAATTATTGAAATATTTGAGCAGATCTTATAACTATTTCGGACACGCCACTTGGCCTTATCAGAGATCTTTCAATGAAAGGCAGTTTCTTTCCCGAGTATTTATTATGTCTCAGAAATCATCAGCACAACCCTCCCAGGAATCGAACCTGAGCCTTCAGTAGTTGCAATATATTTACCCAAACAACTACGCTGACTGCAGGTGGTGAAGTGACTGATCAAATTCTGTCCATGTACTGTCTCAATTCAGCGCACAATAAGCTACTGTGTTTCATTATTACCACTCATTTGTTCTACTTTTTTACATTACTTTTTTAGTGGGCAGGCAAATTAAGCCTGATCAACACTAACTATTTAAGGTATATTCTATAAACTTTGCATTTTCTTGTGAAGATTCGTCATTAGATATAGATAGTACATTTTGGCCGTATTCCGTCGGAAAATAAGAGTAAGTTAGTAGCCGTCAATTCACATACAAGACAAGTTGCACACAGTAGTTTCATTTGTGCAGGTGGGTTTAAGTGAGATTTTATTTTATAGTGAAAGATTCGACTGTCGATTATGAACTTTATCGATTATATGCCGGTCTATCCCGATTTGAACAGGGAATTCGACCTCACTATTCCAAGTCGAAGCGACTGGACCTCAGAAAACCGAATCGTCGGTGAAACAGTCGAAATCTACACCGACGGTTCCAAGCTTGGAGGTAGAGTCGGCAGCGGTATTTATTCCGACAAGCTGGACTTAAACATCTCCCTACGTCTCCCAGACCATTGCAGCGTTTTTCAAGCTGAGGTCATGGCCATTTACCACGCAGCCAAATGGATGCTGAGTAGTGATATCGGCGCAATTGACGTATCTATCTTCTCAGAGAGCCAGGCCGCCATTAAATCTCTTTTTGGCTCCACGGCCACATCAAGACTAGTTCATGAATGTCGAACATCTTTAAATGAGCTCGCAAGTTACTCTCGGGTGCACCTAGTCTTGGTTCCCGGACACAGCGAAATCCCGGGAAACTACGAGGCGGACGAGCTTGCCAAGGCAGGCACGCTAATGCACGACATTCACCCCTCTGTAAACATCGGCATTCCACTGGCAACAGCCAAGCTCGAAATCAAACGGAAATATCTGGCTGACGCCTACAAATCCTGGGCTAACGAGGAATCCTGCCACACGGCTAGACTAACTTGGGCAAGCATGGACAAAAACAGAACCAATCAACTTCTTCGACTTGATCGCGTATCACTGTCGACAACTGTGTCGGTTTTGACCGGCCACTGCATAATGGGACAGCACGCAGAAAGACTGGGCCTACCCTCAAATGACTTTTGCCGAGGCTGTGGCTTCGAGGAGGAGGACGAGACGGTTTTCCACCTCTTATGCCACTGCCCATCCTTGAGCAGAAGAAAAATTCGCACCTTTGGTGCCCCATTTCTTACAAGCCTGAAAGAGCTGTCATCCATTAATATTAGGGACATAGCCAGGTTCATCAAAGTATCAGGATGGTTTCCTGAAACATGACGGGGGAGTCGTGCGTTTCCAGGCGCTGTCCTTGCTCTGACTATCACCATCCCAAGTATGGGAACCTTTATAGTCAGTGCTTGAACGGCGCCACACCGTGGTATCACAATGGGCCATTATGTGTGCTCAGTGTGCTTTTGGCAAACTGGGCGGCCACTCCTACCTACCTACCTAACTACTCGTTCGTAATGAATTTTTGTTATACAAAGCCTTTGAACGACTTCTGCCGTTTCCCAATTTCACAAACCTTCCTGTCCACAATATTGGCCATTTCTTTCTTATGCTCCGCTAGTTGAGTAAGTCGTGTTTCGCTCTGCTGTAACTGTTCCTTGACATCCTTTTTGATTGCTGGAGCATATTGTTGTATTCGCTGCTGTATATCTTCATCGTATAGCTGTAAGCGCTGCTGCATATTCTTATCTATTTGTTGTAAATGCTTTTTGATTGCTTGTTAGAGGGATTCAGCATTTTGTTGTAACTGCATATGTATTGTCCCGATAAGTGCGTTCATGTCACAGTTACCAATACTGGTTCCTTGTGGTGTTTCTTCCTGTCGAGATGTCGTTGTTTCTACAAATTTAAATTTGTGCTCATCGACTTCTATACCATGTTAGTCTAGTACGCTTCTTATTCGTACCTGCAGTTCTCATTTAAGTCCTTGGGTTTACAAACTTAAGCTCTCAAACTCCTACTTGAGCAGCTCCAAGTTCAGTTTGTCAAATTTAACCATTGTTTATCACTGATACACAATCCCACTTCTGAAACCAATTGATACTAAACTGCCCTCTTGAGAATATTTATACCACTCTTACTCGGATTCGTTCCGCTGGATAGTGTAATAATCAAAGAATCGCTGGTTAAATTAGAACAATTAGCTTAATTTAATTATCGGGAATAGCGGGAATAACAATTAGTATTGGCTTAAAGTTTTGAACCACACTTATTTCTTTCATTACTGCTACTCTTACTATCAGGATGTTCACTCTGCTACGATCACTGTTCAAATGCTGCTGTTACTATCACGATGTAGACACGGCTACCATCACTGTTCAACTGATTGATTTTCCATATTGACCACCCCGGAGCAGGCGAAATGAAACCATTTGGCACAGCCCTCGCATTGAACAATTTTCCCCTGTTCCGGCTTCCTACAGCTTGCACAATTAACCTACCCATTGGAATTAACCCCCATCTTTACTAATTGTCGTAATTCTCCTTTTTCCAGGAAATCGCCACTTTTCTGGAAACTAGCCGTAGAAGTCAAATTGTTATAGACGAGAGTCAAATTTTTTAAAGAAATGCCGAGAATTAAACACGAAATTTGTTTTTCTTACGTATTTTCAAAGAATCAAGCAAATTTTTAAGGAGAGATTTAATCAATTTAAAAGTTTAGAAAAAGCACTTATCTTCATTTTCTATCAATTCACAACGGAATTCGAGGAATGGAATTAATCTAATTGTAATTAATCGGGCTTGTTTTGGCAATGGAGTTCAATTCAATCAAGCATAGTATGCAAAACTAAATATGAAAACTTAATTTCGGAAGTAGAACGAGAAATGCCTGAAAATATTGTACATAATAATCCTAGACTAAATTTAAAATATTATATTAAACTCATAGAGATTCTTTACAAAATAATTATATCCACATATTCGTGTGAAAAATGGTTTTCTTCAATGGCATTTGGCAAAATGTTTGTGCGCACTTATTTTAAAAAAGGATATTTTCATATTAATTAATATACGAGGTGTGATCAAATATAAGAGGTGTGACCGTTATTTTCAAATTTCGTGAGTTACGTATGTTCGATGTTCGCATTTTTTTTCTGTTATGTTGGTACACATGTCTGTTATATATGTTGGCAATACCAACCATTTTGGATTGTCAGTTTGTTTTGGACAGATAAAAAGGTTAGTCGTGTTTTGGAGTGCTCTTCGATTTTGTACTATTCGAAAAAATGGATCAAAGAAACTGTATTTAGTTTTGTGTAAAAAATGAAATTAAATGCGCAAGGATATTTGAAATGTTGACTGTGGCCTTTGGCGAGTCTACTATGAGCAGAACACAAGTTCAATTGTGGTATAACCGGTTTAAGGAAGGCCGAGAAGATGTCAATGACGATGCTCGTCCTGGTCGCCCGAGCACGTCAACAACCGATGAAAACATTGACGCAGTGAAGAAAGTGATTTTGGATAATCATCGAATTACTATCAGAGAGGTTGCTGATGATGTTGGCATATCGTTCGGCTCATGCCAAGTAATTATGGATGTTTTAGGCATGAAACGTGAGGCAGCGAAGATTGTTCCAAAATTGCTAAATTTTGAGCAAAAACAACGTCGCATGGACATCGCTCAGGAGTTGTTTTTGGCCAAAAACAAAACCGTTATCATGCCTCAACCACCGTATTCACCGGACTTGGCCCCCGCTGACTTTTTCCTCTTTCCAAAACTGAAGACACCGATGAAAGGAAAGCGTTTTGCTACGATTGAGGAGATACCAAAAAAAAGCGTTTCAGAAGTGTTTCGAGGATTGGAAAAAACGCTGGTGTATTATATCTGAGGGGAATTACTTTGAAGGGGACAAGATAGTTGTTGATGAATAAATAAATACTTTATTTTTTGATCACACAATAACGGTTATTTTTTTTATCAAACCTCGTATATGTATTTCTAATAAAGCAATTTCACAATAAAAAGTTTCATTTGTCAATATAGTAATTTCACAAGAAAAAGTTTCATTTTATCGATATAGTAATTTCAGACTAAAAGGTAGGTTTCACTAGTGGAAGCTTGGCGTCCGATGTGTTTCTCACGGTGGTTGAAATCCAAGAGACCGAGAGTCAAGTCGTGGGAACCCTCGCAAGCTGCCGATATCTTCGCAACATGCCGATCACCGAATTGAGACGCGACACATGGTAACGGCCGCACCGGGGAGCGACTAGCCGTCGTGGCTCTGATTGCCACGTTCACTACATGAACATACCTAATATTAAGAAACTACGAGTATCTGAAAATAAACAACAACAGCAGATTTCTCATTACATGCTTTAATATACTATGACATATCTGTAACTATATTATACATATATATATATATATATATATATATATACTCGTATATATTTTCTTTATTTCTGGGTGAATGGCGATTGAACAATGTGTCACCTGGTGCGGCAATTCATAGTATCACCCCATTTATATACATTCTGTATGTCTAATTTTAGTATCTTTACTTGCAAAGTTAAAGTTGTAACAATGAAATGACGACTTCTTAGTGGATTTTCAAAGTAAGAAACCTTTCAAAGTAACACCACTGACTTTGTACCCCACGATCTAAAACTAAAAAAAAAAAAAATTTTCTCACTTCCCTAAAGGTTTGCCATAACCGCTCTATTGGATATTCCATTATTTAACTTTTAATTTCTGCTAGATCAACTTTCGGACAAGTACTTTTTTTTTGGAATTTGCTCTTTCTCTACCACACCACCAGCGTTTATTAAAATTTTTCCAAAATATAACATATAAAATAATTAAAATACTAAAGAAACATGCATTAAGTTATAACATATTAAATAATTTAAAATGTAATTGTTAACAATAAGATACCCAATCATGGGAACTATATTCCAGGCGCAGCAAAACATACACTGAACTTAGCTTTCTTTAATATAGGCATTTGCTTAATTTTGCAATATTTCAATTCCCTCCTCACTGGTCTTTATGTAAAATTCCACTGTGCTTTCAGGATTACAATTTTCCAATACCGAAAATCCATGTTAATGTGTGGCGACATGGCCGGATCCACAAAGTTGTCGAGTGCGCGCCGCAAGCAATTTCTAGTTCCAAGTGTTGTCTATTGCCGCTGCTGAGCAATATATTCCCAGTGTGAGATGGGAACATGGCGAAGCAAACTTCTTTGCCGGAATGGCTGACAAGGCCAGCTTCCTTTTTACGGTATTGTGTGGTTTTCATTTTCGATTTGCTGCGCTGACACTGGACGGACGTCTTAAAAACTTCTTGTGTTCTTCTTACGTGCATCCCTCCTGTGATTGATG